>CM029368.1:22927960-23166807 GCA_017165825.1 Hepsetus odoe
AAACCTAATGGCCTAAAATGCAAGGCTGACTGTTTGGTCAGCAAGAGGGCAAGGATGATTCTATAAATGTGTTCTTAACTGTTTATTACTGTTTATTAACAATATATGCTTACTGCTTTGACTGAACATATAACCAATACGAGTTTGGCTAAATCTTGTACTTTATAAAATATTCATTGCATTTGCAAAATTTCAAACAGCATTTTCAATGCGCAACTAAAAACTCTATTATGCTATTATAATAGTTAAACCAATGTTACTTAAACCAGTGCTTCAGCGAATAAACTATTGCCTATGTTTCTGCTTATGTTTAAGTGAACAGTTCCATATATAAATGGATCCTAATATAGCCATGTATTTTAAAGTTGTATAACTTTGTAATGACTAATCATTCTATGCAGCTTCACACAGCTATGATAATCTGATTCAGTGACTGGAAAATACCTTTTTAAAGTTTTCAGAGGAGTGCTCAGAATTTTAATACAAAGGTCACTGTTTTTTTTTGCTTTGTTTTTTGCAACTAAATGTAGTGCTTTTTTAAATCAGGTACACCAAAATATTTAATCAAAATACACAAAAAACTATTTGCTAAAATTTTATAGTTATATATATGGTGTTATATGCTTGCTCCTCGATGGTCCAGCACTCAGCACCGCAGAGCTGGATATTCGGCCATTTTGTGTGTCTTATTTTTTTTTTGCTGGTGCAATGAGAACGCGGCCTGATCCAATTTGTGTTGGCCACCAGTGTGAAATGGCGGTCGGCCGGGGGACAGGAGCTCTCCAAAGCCTCTCAGTTCTTCTCAGTCCTCTCTCTCTCTCTCTCTCTCTGTCTGTCTCTTTCTCTGTCTCTCTGTCTCTCTGTCTCTCTCTGTCTCTCTCTGTCTGTCTCTCTCATATATATATATATATATATATATATATATATATATATATATATATATATATATATATATATATACATATACATATATATGAGTATGTGTTATATATATATATATATACAGCACTGTGCAAAAGTTTTAGGCAGGTGTGGAAAAAGTGCTATAAACAAAGAATGCTTTCAGAAATATAAATAATGATTGTTTATTTTTATCAATACAAAATGCAAAGTGAGCTAACAAAAGAGAAATCTAAATCAAATCAATATCTGATGTTACTAACTTTTGCCTTCAAAGCAACATCAATTCTTATGGCCCTCACAGAGCCCTGTTCTCAACATCATCAAGTGTGTCTGGGATTACATGAAGAGACAGAAGGATGTGAGGAAGCCTACATCCACAGAAGATCTGTGGTTAGTTTTCCAAGATATTTGGAACAACCTACCAGCCGAGTTCCTTCAAAAACTGTGTGCAAGTGGACCTAGAAGAATTGATGCTGTTTTGAAGGCAAAGGGTGGTCACACGAAATATTGATTTGATTTAGATTTCTCTTTTGTTCATTCACTGCTCTCAAATTTGTCAAATGGATCAAGCCCTTTCTTCCAGTTAATAGGGGTCAAAATAAATAATTGATGTAACACATTTATCATGATTTTGCACCAGTGAAATAAGTGTATGTGACAATGTGTGCATATTACTATATGTATGTACTATATTACTTAATATATAGAAAAAGCAACAAAGTTGTGTGTTAATCTAGCAACAAAGTTATTTGTATGTGTGTGTGTGTGTGTGTGTGTGTGTGTGTATATATATATATATATATATTCATATATACATATATACATTCATACATACATATATACTATTACTTTATATTTGAAAGCAAAATAAAACTTGTATTTTCTATATATTAAGTACTCTGATTGTGAAGTTACTTGCAGTATTCAAAATCAGTACATCTAATACCACCAAAATTACTATGCACTATATTGATGACCTTATAGCTGACAACGTAGCAACGAAGAGCGAGCTCTAGTGATGGACGGATTGATGGATGGATGGAGGCGGGAGGGGGGGTTTATATGTGTCATTTGGTGAGTGAACATAAGTGGCTCTGAGGCGGCCAGAGAGGCAGCTGATGGATAGAGGTAAAAATAGAGAGAAAAGTGGCCACCTTTTCTTTCTTTCTCTTTTTTTTTAACTGACAATGTCATGGTCAGCTGTAGAGAGCAAGAAGCCCTGTGCTTTGTGTTTAGCACATGGAGGCTCAGACCCAGGTTTTATTAAACAATGGAATCATTGCGGGGCAGGATGGGTGAGCAAGGGTGAAAACCTAGCCCAAAGGCAAGTGGAGGGCAGGGGGGCACTTCATCCCTCTATTCAACCATCTATCTTTCCCTCCCTCTATTTATCCATCTCTTTCTGTTTCCCTCAGGGTAACTATAAACCTGTACCTCCTCCTTCAACAATCCCCAAATCTAGTGCTGAGCTCATCCTCTGTCTTCTACAGCTTATAAGTGCTCACCAGAAGGACCTTACCTGACTTACAAACCAAAGAACTCCTTCTCTTGTTGACTTGTGACTGAATGCAAACAGACACATTTTATTACAGCTTAATTATTTTAACTTCATATTTCCACATACTTCCACAACAATAGCAAGAAAGAAAGAGTAAAAGATGAAAAAAAGGGAAAGGGAAAGAACAGTTTAGACTGTAGGAGCTGTTTTATGTGTTTTTCTTTCATTCCTGTATGGTTAAAAAACTAAAAAGAAATAGGTAAATACACAAATATTAATAGGTAAATAAGGGAAAACACACAGCCATTACCAATTTACCACTGAAAAAAATTCAGACCGATCCTAATTCCAGAGAGGAGAACGGGGCAAGAGAGCGAAAGATGTAGAGAGTAGGAAGTAGGGGAAAAAAAGAAGAGAGGTGGGAAGCAGCCGGCGCTGCAAAAGTATCTCCAACATGTGGGGGTCTGAACTGCCTGTGTGAGGGGCCCCGATCGATACCAACTCGGAGCAATAAAGCTTTCTCCCTGTCATCTCCACAGAATACAAAGCAGAATGGGGAAGAAGGAGGGAGGGAGGGATGGAGAGATGGGGGGGAGGGGTGAAAAGCTGTTCCGCTAGCCAGACCAATTTCCTACCCCCCCCCCATCATACCCTCCGAATCTTACAATGTTCACCACCTTTTCTCTTTCTTTCTGTAGCTTCTCTCTCTCTCTCTCTCTCTCTCTCTCTCTCTCTCTCTCTCTCTGTCTGTCTATCTTTCTCACTGTCTCTCCCTCAGCCCAGCATGACCAGTGGTGTCATTCATGTAGGTATATTATTGATAGTGTTTGAATAAATAATGCTAATATTTCATTGCAGCATTGGTTTTTGGTAGAAAAAGCTGAAAGGAAAGAGATTCAACAAAAGGGAAGGATCTCAGGGTTGAAGAGGAGGGGATGAAGAGGAGAAGGTTGAGGTGACGGCCTTGTGTGGGGGGTGGTGGTGGTGGGGGGGGGGGTTATAGAGAGGGGGGTATTACTTGGAAAGAAAGAGAGATGGATGTGCCAGTGACAGAAAGAAGAAAGGTGGGGTGTTGGAAGAGGGGAATATTTAAGGACAAGAAGAGAAAGACAGGAGATTGTGTGTGTGCAGGGGGTGGGTGGTGGAGATGGTGTGGAGAGGTCAAATAAGCGTTCTCTTTAATTGAGAGCCAATTTAAGTCTGGTCCAATCGATACCTCCATATAGCAAGCAATCTAGCAGTCCCCATAACACATACATCACAGCGCTTAGTTGCTTAGTAGACACTGTCATGGACAGACACTGTCTCTGGCCCTTGATGGGATTTAGAGACGTATTGGTTTCGCCCGACGCCTTCAGCTACTGAACTTGTTCTCACCATACTTTGATGTGCAGCCAACTCAGGATTCCTTGTACACCAAAAAAAGGGCCAAACTCCTAGCAGGTAGCAGCCATAATTATTCACTCTAGACTAGGATCCCTTTCTCTTTCTTTCTCTCTCTCTCTCTCTCTCTCTCTCTCCTCTCTCTCCTCTCTCTCTCTCTCTCTCTCTCTCTCTCTCTCTCTCTCTCTCACACACACACACACACACACTCTCTCTCTCTCACACACACACTCTCTCATTTTCTCTCTCCTTCTCAGTCCCTTGTCTCCTCCCTCTCCTCTTTTCCTCTTTATTAGGAGACAGCTGTGTAAGTCTTTGTTGCCTTTCCTGTCGTTCCCTCCCTTTATTATACAATCACAAGTATATCACGTCTCCTTCTTCTTTCTTTTCTCTCTCACATGAACCACACATTCATATTTGTTCACTTTGCCCTCACCTGCACCTCTTTATCTGCCCCTCTCTCATTCTTTTTCTACTCACCCTTTCATTCCACTGAACATGGCCCAGGGCCTTATGAAGAAAGGATGGAGGGATGGTGGATGGACAAATGGACGGCTGGAAGGAGAGAAGCAGCCAGCGTTGCCCTCTCTGCCGGTTTTTGTTGGTCCCTGGGGAGGGCTGTAATAATGGTACCATGTGGGGAGGGGTTGGAGGTGTGTGTTTGTGTATGTGTGTGTTTGTGTGTGTGTGTGTGTGTGTGTGTGTGTGTGTGTGTGTGTGTGTGTGTGTGTGTGTGTGTGTGTGTGTGTGTGTGTGTGCATGTGTGTGTGTGTTGGGGGGAGCGATTATTGTCTTGTAGGGAGTCAGAAGTATTGATCGGCCCAGAAATATGTGGTGCGAGAAAGAGCTACTGTATCGGATATAATATACACTCCTGAGACGTGGGCCTTGCACTCTCCCGCTCTCTCTCTTACACACACACTCACACAAATACATTCGTAATACAAATACAGAATACCCACTGAGATGTGCACACACACAAATATGTATACAAATACTCTCTCTTCCAGAGGCACAGACATAACCAAGTAAAAACAAATATTAATGGAGTCAGCTAGACACACCAAAAATGCACCGATACCCACATACAAGCAAGAATTTTTTCTGATATGTCAGCATGTAAATGTTAAACATAAATTCACATACAGAACTCAAAATCACAAGTATATTGTTGCATTCAGAGCTTTGCAGTTTCATGCAATTGTGGGTCAGAAATGAGTGACCAGTGATAGTTAAATGGTTCCAAATTCTGCACACAAAACAACTTACTAGTTTTAGTGGAAAGCACTTGCCCTTAGGTTGATTGGACTATCACATTGTGTATACGCATGCACACACACACTCCTCTTTTACTGCTGTTGCCTAGCAACGTGGCTCGGTGCCCTATTGGTGAGCAGTGCTGTCCAGTGATGTCATGACCACTGCTGACCAGCACTGCTGCATTGAGAAGGAAGAGAGAGAGGGAGAGAGAGAAGAGACAGAGAGTATATATGTGTGTATTTGTGTGTTAGGGGGGTGGGGGTGTGTTGCTTTTCCAGGAAGAAAAATGTAGATGAGGAAATAGAGAAAACCAGAAAGGTACTTTCTGTAAAGTTTCATTTATTTAGTCAAGTTTAAGAAATTAAAATAATATCCACAAATACAGTACTGTGCAAAAGTTTTAGGCAGCTGTGAAAAAATGCCGTAAACAAAGAATGCTTTCAGAAATATAAATAATGATTGTTTATGCAAAGTGAGCGAACAAAAGAAAAATCTAAATCAGATCAATATTTGGTGTTATTACCTTTTGCCTTCAAACCAGCATCAATTCTTCTGGCCCCCACAGAGCCCTGATCTCAACATCATCAGTGTGTCTGGGATTACATGAAGTGACAGAAGGATGTGAGGAAGCCTACATCCACAGAAGATCTGTGGTTAGTTCTTCAAGATGTTTGGAACAACCTACCAGCCGAGTTCCTTCAAAAACTGTGTGCAAGTGTACATAGAAGAATTGATGCTGTTTTGAAGGAGAAGGGTGGTCACAGCAAATATTGATTTGATTTAGATTTCTCTTTTGTTCATTCACTATTTTGTTGATTGATGAAAATAAATGATTAACACTTCCATTTTTGAAAGCATTCTTTGTTTACAGCATTATTTCCACACCTGCACAAAGCGTTTGCAGTACTGTAGTTTTTAAAATCAGCAGTGAAGTCCAGTTAACAACAACCAAAATGTCTGAGGTGAGGAAACCTAAACCTGACCATGACTCGAGCAGTAAGAGAGGAAGAAAAGAGAGGAAAGAACTCGTGGTCTAATTTTAAACCTGTACTCCTCTATTGTTCCGCTCCATTGTCTTTAAATCAGGTCAGCAATAAGATTTAACACTGACACTGCCTGCCTCAAGACTCTCTTTATAGGGTGGGAGTCAGCGTGAACTTCAACTTTGGAAGGTATTATTGTGTGTGTATATTTATATATATATATAGATATATATATATATATATATATAGAGAGAGAGAGAGAGAGAGAGAGAGAGAGAGAGAGAGAGAGAGAGAGTTGACTTTTTAATAGCATAGACATGGGTAGATATTTTATATTACAAAAACTTTTAAAGAGTATGTTTTACTTTACTTTCCAGACCATGTGCTATCTGCAGTGTAAATTAACACAAGCTGCTCTTGTCCTGTTTAGGCTAGTGATCTTTCTGGACCCCTCCTCCTGCTGTCTCCCCTCAGCTTAAGGGCAGACAAAACCCCTGACTAGTCTTCATGGAGGTCAGAGGGGAGGGCCGTTTGTGGGGGGTGGGGGGAGTGATTCCAGGGGGCTGGCGTTAGTCTGACCTCTGATCCCAACACACGCCATCCCGCACCCCACTTTCTTGTCCATAACACACACACTCATAAACACCCACGCGCCGTCTGTCACAGACTTGACAGGCGTTGCAGAGGAGGTTATGGGGGTACAAAAGAGAGGGGGTTCCCAAAACCTGCTAAACTCCTGACAGTGACCTAGAGTGTCACACACACACAAACACACACACACACACACACACACACACACACACACACACACATACAAATCCTTGCCCTTTGTCACCTCATGAGTGTCCCAAAGACAGATCTATCATAAGGCAGAGTGAAGCAGGCCCTTATGCTTTATCGGTATGTGTGCTGAATTTGTAATAGTATATGCAATAACAATCTTAGTATATTGAAAGTACTTAATTATTAAACATTATATTTCTTTTTTGCTTTTTTTGTTAGTCTTCTGAATGGCTGTATCTGACTTAAATGCTTTTTGTTGAAATGTCAGTTCTAACTCAAAAGCATCCACAGGCTGTGGTTGGAACTAATTGCACATTTGGTCTTGTTCGAATGATTCAACTGTTTAATTTGCCTTTGCATGGTCAGTTGCATGGTGAGGCTGCCCCCATGTGGGCACACCATGGTGTTGCTGCTTCTTTTTTAAGACTTGTGATGGCTCGCTGAACTAGACCAATGGAAAAGACAGCAGGGTGAAGGAAAAGAAGCACGAGAGAGACTTGTTTTTCACTCAGGTGATGAGCACTTTCCAGCCACCCCAGCACTTTCCATTGATGACTCTCCCTCCCTTGCTCTCCATGTTATACTTTATTTTCTTTTGTACTCTCTCTCTCTCTCTCTCTCTCTCTCTCTCTCTCTCTCTCCCCCTCTCTCTGCCTCTCTCTCTCTTCCTCTCTCTATGTGTTATACTTTAATTTCTTTAGTAATCTCTTTGCTTTGTGTGTGTATGTTCCATTCTTTTTATTTTTATTATTTCTCTCTTTTTTTCTCTCTTTATATCTGACTCCCCATTGAACCACATCTATAGCCCCCTACCCAGAAACTGCAAGACCCCCTTTTCCCATTGGTCTCCTCTTTCCTCCATGTTCTTTTACAGCCAGCATGAGTGAGTTGAGTTAGTGGAGAGACAAAACTGCTTTTGAGGGAGGAGGTGGCAAGGAGGAGGATAGGAGATAGTGACTGTGTGCATGTGCTGTGTCTTTTTCTCCTTTACTATCATTGTTTCTTTTCTGTTGACCTCAAACAGTTTTCAGATTTAGTGTTAGAGCGAAAAAGTTCTCTGGTTTTATATATTTGTGCTCTAATTTCTATTCAGTTGGTTCACTAGGACCATATATTATAAAATTTCTTTGAAAGGGTTTCAGAGTAAGGCCTTCTCTACATGGTGAAACAAGTGACTTTGAGACAGGAGACAAAGAACTGCGGTTTATTTATAAAATGGCGGCCATGGCAAAATGTCTGGATTCCAGGTGAGTGTGTCCCCCTCTTTCTCTCTCTTTCTCTCTCTCTCTCTCTCTCTCTCTCTCTCTCTCTCTCTCTCCTCATCCTTCTCTCTCTAATGATCTCTCCTGAGGTGGGGTTTAGGGGTTAATTAGCTTTGCCATTGGTAACGGACTCTGCTAATGAGAGAACATCAAAACCAGTATGTGTAAGAGCAATAGTAATGAAATGTCAGGGCCAACTCACCAGAGGAATGTGGGACGCTGCATACTTTGTACACTCAGTATGTGTGTGTGTGTGTGTCCACAAGTCAGTCCACAAAATGTATGCCAATTTCCATATAAATTTAACTGCTTTGAAATAATGCTTGCATGAAATGAGAGCAGTTTTTTCCAGCTAAGAGGCACATGCTTGTGTGGCAAAATTTCTTCTTTTTTATTTAAATCAAGAGAACTTAAATGTCCTGCATCTTTTCTATAATACATGCATGTAGACAATATGTGCATACGTGTGTGTATATGTCTGTGTAATTAGTATCTTACTGTAGTTAAATTGTAGTTCATTTTAAATATATTTTATTTAACGTTAAATATATTTTAGTATTTCTTTGGCAATTTGGTAACAGGCCAAGATCACCTACTTAATGGATGACTGCAACACCTGTAGTATAGCATAAGAATAGGCCTACATTTATTACCTCTACTTAGATTAACTTAGATTAGATGACATCCAGTCATTTTCATATAAAGACACAAGTTAAAATGTTTTACTGTCTTCACTAAAACAAAATTCAATTTTCAATATAATTTCTAATTTTCTCCTTGTGCGACTCATTTTGCATGTTAAGGAACATGTATATTTCAAGTTTACAGTGGATGTAAATTAAAAATTGCAATCTGGTTGGCAAACTGACTTATGAATCGACATCCTCTCCGACACACACACTCAAACAAACACACATTCACACAAACCCACATACATGTGTGTGGAAGACCACAAGCAACAGGAAGTCTGTATGTAACACTTCAGTGACTCACAGCACAGAGATATTTGTGGGTGACGAAGTGACACATTTGCCTTTGCCACACAGCTGTATTACCTTCCACTATCTCATCAAATTCTCATTTTTAGACTACGGAAAGGAAATTAATTTTCAAAAACTACATGATAAGCTAAGCGGGACTGTGTGGGTCCTGTCTCAGTAATGAAGAAGTGACGTTTGCTTGTTTTTGGCCATAACATATGCTTTGGCATTTTAGGAAATCATATCATTTGAATAGCCTTTATAGAATACTATGCAGCACTGATAAACATAAAGCTGTGTGTGGGGGTAGGGAGTGTTTTGAAGTTTGTAACGAAGCGATGTTTAGAATTAGTTTGCATTGGCATCTTTTTTCTTTGAAGGCATGGAGAGTTTTGTCCTGAATGTAGGACTCAATGTTCATAACTCAAGCAGACACCTCTTCTCACCATCAGTGGTGGTGCTGTCCATCTTTATGCGGTGGTCAGTGCGCACTGATATTTGCAGCGCATCCTTTTTGTTTCGGGGGGGGGGGGGGTTCTTGATAAGCTTGGCCATGCACACGTGGTCGCACTCCAACGGAAAACCCTCTGACAATTTTGCTCGTTTTTTGTAATATCACTGAGTAAGTAAGTCTAAATTAGTAACCCGAAGGCTGTGGGTGGCGGAGGCTGGCAGTTTCAGTCAGCCTTCAACAAAAACCTCGGAAAGTGAATGTGTCCGCTCAGCTTCGGGTCGCTTGTGTGACTAAAGCAACCGAAAATAAGTCCGAACCCCTGAGGAGAGCAGAGGCGTTAGCTTTAGTTTAAGCTTCAGCTTTGGCTTATTCCCGCCCTTTCAGAGAAGAAGACCGACGCGACGGCGGTGAAGAGTCACCGCGGCGACGGGTCTCATAGCAACACACGAGAGGTGAAGAGAAAAGAGAGAAACTCCATTAATCAGAGTCATTCCTGAAGAAGTGTTCAGAAGAGTTGGGAGCAGAACGTGGTACCCTTACGTCAAGTTAAAAACAAGACGAAGAAAAAGGCACGGGGATGTTGAGCTTATGTGCTCTGTCTTATTTATCCAACGGACATGTAGTCACTTCTACAGCAGCACGACCATATCAGCTGCTTTCCCACTCACTATTTAATGTCTTTACGCGTTGAGAAGGCAACACTTTCACATGTTATTCACCATGTGCAGTATTATGTCTCTTCTGCGTGAATATTCATTTCCACTTCTCTAATCTTTCTAATCTTTCTTTATTTCATTTGATGTTGTGTGTGTACATCAATCAATTTTAGTCAGGATTTGAATACGTTAATTATTTGTCTAGGTATAGCACGTAAATGTGAAATATAGGAAATGTAATCAAGGTTGTATTTTTAGAAAAATGCTGTCAAGTTGATTTTGGGTCATTTGAGGTAAGCTGCAGATTTATGGCTTTCATTAAAAAAAGAAAGCCTGAAATACTACTGTGAAAAACAAGGCGAGCTTCTCAGCTTGATGAGACCCCTTTTCTCATTTTCTCAGTAGCTTGAGGTGTGTGTGCGTGCGTGTGAGTGAGTGTGTGTGTGTGTGTGTGTGTGTGTGTGTGTGTGTTTGAATTGCAGGACAAAACATGCCCTTCTATCAGAAGTGTGTAGGAAAAACAGCTGCACTCAAAAAGATGAGGAACGAATGAAAATGAGGGGAGACTGTAGTTCTGTTCTAAGGAAGAAAAGAATGAAAGCTTATAGAGCTCCATTCAGCTGCAGTTACTACAGTCACCCCACTTCAACAACTTTGTGTTCAACAGTTTAAATATGAATGGCATGCTGAGGGTAGATATGCCCTAATTTAGATTTTTTTTTTTTGTCCTCTGAAATTATTTATAGACATTGTATTTTTTTTTTCATTTTTTAGTGATATAGAGGTCAAGGACCATCTTTAATATTAAAAAATCAGAATTTGTTCATTTTAACATGGGTTTTTGAAATCTCTAGTTTGAATTGATTTTTTTTAAAAGCCACACTACATTTCACTTTTAACATGTATTTTTTAATGACAAATGGATCAACCAAAATGGTTCAGAAAAAAAATCTTGTCACTGTCGCAGTCCTTGTCCTGTAAGTTTATCATTTCAGAAATACTAGGCTTTGTTATAACTGTGATGATACACAGTGAATTCCAGAGAGAGAGCTTTTTGTATGGCAGAAATATTCTATCTAATAGAATATAGTCATCTATTCTTGCATATGTATCTCTTTCCACATGCAGGGTCTCTGTGCAATGCCTATACCACATAGTCTAGTGACAACCAATGAGTGGACCTTGAGCCTTACTGTGATTTGCTGTAACAGCCACCAATTTGATACCAGATTTTTTTTTCTTCACAGTAGATATCAAGATGTCTAAAGCAATTGAGGATGAGAAAACAGGCGCTGACTTTCATGCAGACAGCACAGGTAAAACTACTGTGTGGCTGCACATGTGTTTTGAATGTGCTGGACAGTGAATTTTTGTTAGATACTGTGATACTGTTATTAGTGGAGAGGATGTGGGGGATTATATGACACATTGTGCACTTTGTGCATTGTGCGCTTACTCACGGTGATTAATTTCTTCATGTGGTGTACATGTAGGTGAGTGTGTGTATATGTGTGTCAGAGCATATTATTGGTGGGACCAAGTTTTGTGACATGTCTCACACTTTCCCCTCAGAAGAATTTTGTCATGCTCTCTGATTTATACCACAATAAAGGCCAAAGCACTTGTGCATTTATACACAGCAAACATACACGGTTCACTCTCACACACATACACACAAACACTCAGTCAACCCAGGTTAAACACTCTGTGGTATTCCAGTAATGTGATGCCTCTGGCTAACCAGCTGACTCTTTGTTGATGTGAGGGCCGAAGCCTGAGGCACTACTCTGACCTTGTGTGTGTGTGTGTGTGTGTGTGTGTGTGTGTGTGGGTGGGTGGGTGGGTGCATACATGCTTTCTTACAGACTCAGAAAGGAACAGTCCTGAGGCTAGCGATCAGGTGTGTGGCTTTTTTAATTTTCTCCTAGTCAGTGCATGCTTTATTTTTTGTGTTGTCATTAATTTTATTATTGATAGAAGTTTAGAAAAACAACAGAACAATTTACAATTAAGATGGGCAGATTATATTAATTAATGAGGATATTATTCATTATTAATAAAAAAAATTATTAGATAGCAAAGGCTTACCCATAAATGTGTAATGCTGTAATGAACTTTAAAAAAAACAGAACAATTTACAATTTTGATTAGCATATAATATTAATATATAAGCATAGTATTAATTCAAATATGAATGTGCTTGTATGTGATAACTATAGATAGTAATTCCGCAGGGCTGGTTGAGTTTTTGTTGTTCTTTATTAACTAAAATTAATTACAATCAATTGGTGCTGGAGACCTCTATACTGACAGTGTACAATGCCTACTTATTTGTTCGAAATGTTTGATTTTGTGAGCATTTCACTTGTTTTATGCAGATGTTGTCGGAAGGATTTCTGCGGTTGTGATTAAGACCTGATTACCTCTATGGTAGAATATGTAATCTAACGCCTGCTGTGTGTCTTATGTTTTCCCTTTTCCTTTCCACTCAGACCCAGCCAATGAAAACAAGTCCATTCTGCCTCTCTCCGACCCTAAGCAACACCAAGGTGAGTTTGTGTGTATGTAGGGATGTAGGTGGATGGGGGGTGGATGGTGGATGTGGAGGTGTGTGAATTTGTTTTGGAAGGTGTGCGTCAACCAATGTGGAAACGTTTTACTTTTGACATGTGGGAACACTCAGGTGATTCTGTATGTGGAGTCAGTAATATACAAGTCAGACTGAATGACTGTGTTGTAACGACTGTTCCCTGTCCAGATATATGGGATGATACAGAAAGGAAATGAATGTAAGGGCTCTGTGGTAAAGACTAGTCATCAATGAGGCTGTCTATTATTATTAACTGATTGGACATGCCCTGATGCCAACTTTTTGTAAAACATCCGTGAGTACGCGTTTGAAAGGAGTTTTAATAAGAGCTATGAACCTGTAAGTCTTGTAGATAAATTAGTGACAGATTTGTGGAACTAGTAAGTACTGTAGATATATTTGTGAAAGATTATAAGAAGTATGTTGCCAGTTTGATTTGGCACGGATCACATTTTAATTACATCTTAGAGAGCACCTGTAACCTGACAATTGTAATTTACATTTTTTGTTTTGCAGATTATTTGTGTAATACTTACTGATGTACCTAGTAGAACATACATTAACTGAATACTCTTACCTTGAACTGCGAGATGTTTTTAATTTAAGACACTTCTTGATTAATCTGTGTACGTGTGTGTTTTTATGTATGTGTATGTTTCAGGTTAAAGCAGAAGAGCCACTCGAGATGCCCAGTTCTCATGCTCCACCTCCTCCACCTGCTCAGCCCACCCTACCCCACACACAACTCATGCTGGCTGGTAGTCAGCTTGCTGGGGTATGCACACACACACACACACACACACACACACACACACACACACACACACACACACACTCTTTTACCCGCAGAAAATACAAGTAACATGGGTATATATGCATGTCAGTCATATAGATTCCTTTGTCCAATTAATTACTGTGAAAGCACTGTAGTTTCTGCTGTATTTAGTAATTAGACCGGGACAGAAATTATTTGTGACAGTTATTTTGGCTCTGTTCTTCAGAAACGGGTCCAGAATCAGATGTAATTTAAGGATGTTTAAATCTGTATTTGATGAGACCATGAGTTTTTACATTTACTTTTTACATGATGTTTATTTGATAATTCCATGTGATGATCAAACTTTCTAAAGTCAGTTTGGTGTATATCTATTGGATCAACTATTTACTGCCCTAATAACTTATGTTTGAAAATAATTCAACCACAAAATGACTTACTCAGGAGGGCTGGACAAGTTACATAACAACGCAGTAGCCAGATTACACATGGCCCTTTGAAAATGGAATCATATACCCTTTAAATGTGACAATCTGCAGCACATTATTAATATAAACATAACATTTAATTACAAACAACACTATAGTTTATGTGTTAAGCTAATTAAAGATAAGCTAATTGTTGATTAGCTTTCTAGTATATCATTCAGCAGCACAACATTAGGGTTTGCTAAGACTACAGTGAGCAATTTGCTAAAATCTTACTAAGCAATACACTTCCCTCTTTATCTCTTTCTTTTTTCCCTTTTTTTCCTTTGATAACACTTAAACTTACTCTTGTATAGCCTTGCATGTCCACATTTCACACTGTGACTGCTTTATCATTTATAAAACCTTCTCTGTAATGTTCCTTTTCTTTGGCTTCTTTGTTGCTGCTTTTGTGATGCTGTTGTATCCTTTGTTCTCTCCACCTTGGGGTCTTTTTCTATGTTTCTTGTTTCCACTTCCAGCTGGCAGCTCTGCTTCCAGCTCAGCAACAGCTTTTGCTGCAGCAGGCTCAGGCACAGCTTCTGGCTGCTGCTGTCCAGCAGTCCAATGCCGCACACGCTGCTCATGCTGCCCAAGCTGCCCAAGCTGCTGCCAGTCAACAGCAGCAGGCCCAGCATCAGCAGCAAACTGGCCAGGCCCCAGCACAAGTTCAGCAACAAACCAAAACTGAAAGTACTGCTCAAGCTCCACCCCCTCTTGCTCTCTCGCAGCCAATCCAGCTTACTGCCCAGGTATAACTTATGCTTCAATTCAAATTATATTTTGCGCAATGTTTGTAACAGTGTATATGACACTTAGCCGCCAAGGCTTTCTACCTAACAGCTTTGATTAAGGTTTGGTTCCCTGCATTGCTGGGTGGCATCACTAGGTAACTCAATAACTTAGTTGTCAAAATATTCAGATAAATATGTGATACCACCATTGTAATTAAACAAATGATCCATTTTCTATTTCTAATATTTTCTATTTTATATCTATATTTATAAAACGAAATAGAAAGGGCAAGGAAAGAAGTCAACACAATGAGGGATTGTTTTATTTAAAATGAACATAACATTGCATAACAATGGTGATCAAAGTATGGATCTTTGAAGAACTCTGTAGGTGAAACAGTAAGCTTAGACCGATGGTTGCCGTAGGGCAACATGAAAACCCCTGCCTTTTTAGATGTCTTCAAGTATTGTAATACTTTGTTGTCATTATATGGCCATTCCCTTAAAACAATTTACAATAAATGTTTAATTCTGTGGTAGGACATTCAACAATTATTACAGCTGCAGCAGTTGGTGCTGATGCCAGGTCATCCTCTACAATCTACAGCCCAGTTCCTTTTACCCCAGGCCCAGGCCCAACAGAGCCAGCAGGGTAATTTAAAGTATTAAAATTGATTAAAATCATATTTCATCCCATTCACTCCCATTAAAATATCCTGCATTTCATTTTTCTAATTATCTGTACTATATTTTACTATTTTTGTATCCAGGTCTCCTTTCAACACCAAATCTGATTCCACTACCTCAGCAAAGTCCAGGGGCTCTCCTAACTACCCCACCCAGACTTAGCATGCAAGCACAGGTACAGTGCACTTTCAGGCTTTACTCTGAAACAGACATTCTGTACTTATATAGACACTGTATGGAGAACCTATACATATAGACACTATGTTTCAACAAAAAAGTGACTATTTTCATCGTGAATACACCACATCAGACAATCCAGCATCTGGGGAGATGTGTTTGGGATGGTAGCTTGCTTGAGTGTACCTCTGGCCAAACTACTGGTTTCTTACATGGTGCCTAGTCCCTAACCTAGTGGCCACCAGTGCCCCCAGTGCCAGAAACTGCATGGTAGGGTCTGCAGTCATAAGACATTATGCAGTAGGGTTTGCATTCATAATTCAAAATTGAATTCTTTAAATCAGCAATACATTCAATAATGTATTTTAACATTTGTTGTACAATTGTATTTTTTGCATAAAAATACCCCTACAAATCATCTAGAAGGAATTATTTTATTTAATTATTATTAATTATAAAAAATTTATTATTTATTATTTTATTATATCCTATGTTTTCCAACTATGTAAAGCGCCTTGGGGCAACTCTGTTGTGAAAGGTGCTATACAAGAATAAATTGAATTGAAAAATTGAATTTAAAAAAATCCCATTAAGAGAGGAGAAGTGTTATTGTGGAAGGCACAATTATCTTAAATTCGGATGTTCAAGATCACAGTTTGTTTGTTCAATGTGTGCTATAGCGCCGTCATGACGACAGGCTGTGGTCGTTACAGAGGGAGAAGAGTGTAGAAAGTGCTGTGAGTGCCACCCCCTCAGCAGCTCCACCTATAAGCTCAGTTGCAGCAGTGACCCCACATGCTGAAGAGCCCAATGACCTGGAGGAGCTGGAGCAATTTGCACGCACCTTCAAACAGAGGAGAATTAAACTGGGTTTCACACAGGTGTGTGTGTGTATGAGTGTGTGTGTGCGCGTGTGTGTGTGAGAGTTTACAGTTCCTGCCTAAATGAAAAGCAAAACATTCTTGAGGAGCCCTAAAGTCTTTATAAAACTTTTCTAAAAGTTTATTTGAGATTATTAATTAATTTTCTAGTATGTTAGCTAACCACCCAAATAGGTCAATCAATATTGCTTTTTTGTTACCAATTGTGAATCAGGTAACATGTCAGTAGGGCATTTTTTGTCACTTGCCATGTGTAGCATTTTGTCTCATTGTGACAAAACATTTACATTTATATACAGTTTTAATGGATTGATTTGAGCTATGTGCTAGCTAGAGTAAAGATCATGATGATTTAATCATTTGATCAATGTTGTTTTATTATTAATTATAATTATAATTATTAATTATTTATAATATTTTTTTGTTCTGTATTTTTTAAAGTGACATTGGATTTGATAAAGGTGCTATGTTAATGTCTTTATTATTATTATTAGTAGTAGTAGTAGTAGTGTTGTTGTTGTCATTGTTATTATTATTTGCAAACAACTTATAAAAATGTAATAGATTCATACCTGAATTGCAGCTGAAAGCTGATTTACAGGGATCACATGCTCCTGGAAACTAGGCATAGAGATTCATAATGTCTATGAATTAAAGCTTCATAATTTTGAGCTCTACAAATGTAGAGCTTAACACTCTAGAAGTAGAGTTTAATGCCTAAAAATTAGTTTTTGTTATGCTCTGTTGATCAAAGCCTGTTGAAGGATGTACCAGCTCATAAAATCTTTCCAGGAAGTGGAAATAACCAGTCTCTTATGTTCAATCTGTTGTTTTAGAGACCATCTGCAAAGTGGAAAGTAGACTATGGATTAATTTGGTAGCAAACCTAGCAAACCTAACCTGAAGGAAACATCTTATGAGAGAACTAAAAAAAAAATGTACAAAAAACAACAAATCAATAGAACTCACTTGCTAATGATTCTGTATTTGGCTGTGTTTGTGTTCTGCCCACATTCCACTTTATCATAGGGTGATGTAGGGATGGCCATGGGGAAGCTGTATGGTAATGACTTTAGTCAAACCACCATCTCTCGATTTGAGGCCCTCAATCTCAGCTTTAAGAACATGTGCAAGCTCAAACCACTGCTGGAGAAATGGCTAAGTGATGCAGGTTAGTTTTCTTGTGTGTTTGTGTGTGTGTGTGTGTGTGTGTGTGTTTTTTTTTTTTTTACATTAAAAATTCTTTGTGTGTGTGTTTGTGTGTGTGTCTGTCTGTCTGTGTGTCTGTGTGCAGAAACCATGGCAATAGACAACATGTTGCCCAGTCCCAGCTCTCTTTCCTCTCCAATGCTGGGCTTTGAGGGGTTGCCTGGACGACGCAGAAAGAAACGTACCAGCATTGAGACAAATGTCCGTGTGGCCCTGGAGCGCAACTTTATCACGGTGAGATACATACATTTGATCTCTTAGAGCAGTGGTCACCAACCTTTTTTGCACCACATTTCAGGTAAAATAGTATTTTCATGGACTGGAAAAGAAACAACTGAAAGTAAAGTGCATAAAAATAACTTTGTTTTTTACTCATTTTTGCCAACTTGTGGGCTTATTTTTTGATGTACCGCATCACATGAATGAGATGAGTGTTTTTTTCTAAATAAAAAAGTCTTTTGGACTCTGATAATCAATAAAACATTTTTAAATCTGTATTTCTGTGCAGCCCGGTACCAAATAACCCTGTGGTTGGGGACCACTATCTTAGAGTACTAACTACAAATGCAGAGTCTATGTCAAACAATTATAATTTAATATTATAATTATAATAATAATTATATGATCACTTTCCTATAAAAATGTGACAACTATATATTTTAATTTTAATGCCAGCCCTGGCTTTTAATGAGTTGTTTTCTGTGTACTAAGTGTTGTTTCTTTTTTTAAATGAACCATGTTCAGAACCAGAAGCCTACCTCAGAGGAGATTCTTCTGATGGCTGAGCAGCTCAACATGGAGAAAGAAGTGATCCGTGTCTGGTTCTGCAACCGCAGGCAGAAAGAAAAACGCATCAACCCCTCCAGCGCCACTCCTCCACTGCCCAACCAGCCACCCCAGGCGACGCACAAACCTCCCTGCTACAGTCCACAGATGGTACGACCAGTTCACTCCCCTGTCTTATCTTCCTCACCTCTCACTCCTTAGATAGCCATTTCTGAGCCCCCACTTAGGACCTTGGTTTGCCACAAATAATTTTAAAAAGGACCATTCTTTTGACATACACCTTGCTTTAGAGGTGAGCATTTCAGTTTAAATAAATGAAATCATATATTTCATTTTGATAAATAAAATTCAGAACATAATTAACATGGATACTTTGTTTAAATGTAATTTCATCTTAACTTATTATTCTGGGTACTGTTCTTTAGGACCAATGCTGAAGCATTATAGCATTAAAGCAATAACATACGACATAATCAGTAATTATTTGTGTGACGTTTTAAACTATTAAAATACATCAGTTGTTGTGAAAAGGGTATATATAAAACAGACAAACATACATGCAAAATGTTCACAAAAACATAAATGTTTTAGAAATATAAAAATAATAATAATAAAATAAAGAAAGTTGGAGGTGAAAGAAAGAATGGAATGAACTTACCCTCAGTGACAGGCCTTAAAGGCCTTGACAGGGTTAAAAAAGTACTTCCTTTGCCAAAAAAAATGCATGAGCTACTAAAACACACTTTAAAATTGTGCCCTCATAATTTAGCATATGGTTTTGGCTGATTTTTTAGTTTTTATTTAAAACAATTTTTGTTATGATTTAAGTCCTAATTTTGATAGATGTACTGTTGATGGCTTCTTACTCTGGTTATCTAAGTGTTTTTAACCCCTAAATCAAGTGTTACATAAAAAAATAGTCTGTGAGCCAGTGATATATTCACTTTCTGTTAAGAATTTGGGCTCAAAACTAGCATGCTTAATAATGCTTAATAATGTTTCACAACCAAGTCGGCGACACTACTATCATATTTTCTCCCAACCTGAACTTCAGATCAGCAGACCGGCTCTACTGCAGGAGCTGCTGCCACGAAGATTAAAGCTTCCCCCACTCAAACAGAGCTTCCACCATTAGCTCATGAACCTCCATTTACAGTCACCAGTGGACTCTTTTACTTACTGTAACTCATGCTTACTAGAAATTACCACTATACAGGGTTTTTCTGTCTATTTCTTTCCTTTTTATTTCCAGTGTCGACCAAAGGAGGATGGGTTCCCCTTTTGGGTCTTGGTTTCTTCCAAGGTTTCTTCCTCATGTTTGAGGAGTTTTTCCTTGACTCTGTCTTCCTTGGCTTACAAAATTGGGCCTTGGACCTGGATTCTGTAAAGCTGCTTTGTGACAACAACAGTTGTAAAAAGCTCTATATAAATAAAGTTGACTTGACTTAACTAATGTCTTTCTCTTTCTCCAGATGTCCAGTCAGGCACTAGCTCAGGTTGCCACCAGTCTCAGTGCTACAGGTAAAAATATAATCTTTGTTTCTCAAAATGCTTTTCATCTCATAGGGTATGTTATATATTTTAAAGCAAGAATATCTGTTTCCATTAGCAATTTTGTCTAAGAAAATTTGGTCACCAATGTATACTGTTTCATCTCTTCATAGCTGTCAGTCCCACTCCCTCTGTGGCTTGCCCTCCTAACCCTACAGGACATGCAGCAATGAGCTCTGCCCCATCTTCAGTGACTCCGCCTCCTCTCAGCACAGCAAGTCCTGCCCCACCCAGTTTGAGCAGCCCTACTCTGAATACAGGGTAAGCTTTCTCTCTCTCTCTCTCTCTCTCTCTCTCTCTCTCTCTCGCTCTCTCTCTCTGTCTGTTTCTCTCTCTCTCAGCATTAATGGATACTCAATGCAAGAACACAAGCTCTGAACGTCGGTATATATGAATATAAAGGTGCAGAAAATACATCATTATTATAATATTTCTATTATTACTAGTAATTCTAACTACTTCTAATAATAATAATAATTTAAACCATTAACATAAAATGAATGTCTGACCTAAAGGTGATGCTGTAGAGAAATTCAAAGAAATAACCCACTATAAAATTGCCCTTCTGGTTGGAAGCAGGTCCTTCATCCAGCTAAGTTGAAAAAACAAATATTTAAGTTGAGTTGAAATGTGTTAGTAACAAAGAAAACATATTCATCATTAAGAGCAAGAGCTAATTTTGCTGTAGTAAGTTCCCAAGAAGATGGGGGACATTCAAAACTATAAGAATTCAGCAATGAATCATTAATTATATTGAGCAGTCAAAGACTGGCACGTCATAAATTCTGTGATACCTTTATGATTTATTTTTGTTTTCTTTTGATATTACTTGTGATATATTCTTGGTTGATTGGTTTGCTTCTAAGGTCTTGAAGGTATACTAATAAATAGCAAAAGTTCCTCTGTCCTAACAATTAAGCGCATATGTGACATTCTTCTACCTATTAGCACTGTGTTAGGGCACGTGGCTCTCTAAATTTGGTTAACATCTGTGTTGAGTTACTCATATCTGATGACTGATCAATGAAAAGAATTTATCTTTCTGGAATGTGTCAGCAGAATGGAGCATGTCAGCTTTGTTGCTGTTCTGATTTTTGTCTTTTTGAAGAAGACAAATGTACATTCAAACAGGGGCACATTTTATACACATTCACAGTTTTTGCATGCTTTCCAGATGTCTAAAAAACCTTGCTTCTCCCCGCATGTATGAATGTTTGTGCGTCTGTGTGTGTAAATGGGACCATACATATTGCAGGAACACAATGATGGGTGTAAGCACAGGCATGAACCAGGCTATCATCAGCAGCAACCCCCTGGCTACCATGCAAGGTTTGTTGTGATTAAGGGAGCAGGAAGTACAAGGCTCAGATGTTACATTAGGCTTAATGAAGGAGAAAAATAAGAAGAGCCTTAACTATATGGACAAATTAAACAGAGAAAGGTGGTGGAGAAAAAAAAAATTAAAAAGCATTTTAGAATTAGATACTATATACACCAAACAGCCATGACATTAAAGACCTATTGCCAAATATTGTGTAGGTGCCACAAAAAAAGCTCTAAATCGTTGTGCAGTAAACTTCACAAAACCTCCAGATGTGTGCTATGGTATCTGGGACCAAGATGTTTGAAGCAATTTCTTTTTGGTCCCTCAGATGCTTGAGCAGATTGAGAGCTGAGGAATTTAAAACCCAGTTGAATTCAGACAAGTCTTTATCATGTTCTTCAAATTATTTCTGAACAACAACAAGGTTTATTTGAATAGCACCTTTCACAAACACCTTTCAGGACACATTACAATAAGGGGAGAAATACTTTAAATTAAGGCAATGTGCATCATCCTAATGAATGTTGAAACTGCCATAAATAAATACAGTTGCCATGAAGGGGATGTACAGGATTTGCATCAACTTCTAGGCAGGTAGTATGTTGCATTAACAACATTGTCAGCATTGTCCATAACCCTAAAGCTCACCAGTTATCCTTTCTTGGAAAGGTTTTGGTTGGTATTATATTGGTATGTATTACTGCATACAATCCACAGTCCATAAGATCTTGCCTGCCAAATGGGGCTTTTCTGCTGACATACCCAAACCACACTATGCTGGAAAGCAATTTAACAGCTGTTTTGAGAAAGCTTTCATTTTCTGTTAGTAGATTTAATGTTGTTGAAGGACATATATACACACACACACACACACATTTACATTTCCGGCATTTAGCAGACGCTCTTATCCAGAGCGACTTCCATGCCCTAATTACAGGGACAGTCCCCCTGGAGCAATTCAGGGTTAAGGGCCTTGCTCAGGGACCCAGTGATGGTAGTGCTTGAGGTGGGATTTGAACCTGGGACCTCTTGAGCCATTGGTCCATAGGCAAGTACCCTAGACCACCACACACACACACACACACACACACACACACACACGCACACACACACACACACACATACACATACACACACACACACACACACACACACACACACACACACACACACAGTAAGTAAATATGATTTTATTGCAACCCAGGGTATTTAATGTTTTGTCTGGTCAACTTCATTCCATTTCATTCTATTTCAGGTTTGCAACATGTTAAAAAATGTTGGGATGGGCTGTTATTTAAGGCTTATAATGATGCAGTTACAAAAATTAATGCATGGGAAAATCATTGAGGTATTTAAAAAATGTTCCTCAGTGTCTCTCTACAGTCCTTCAGATCACTGGGTCACTGGAGGAATTTTAGTGTGTAAAATGTGTGGGACAATTCTAAGCTGAATGTCCATGATTTCTGTATCCTGTATGCACTATTTTCAGTAGTTTTAAAGCCAGAAGCCAGTGTCTGTCATGGTACGGGGTTGTGTCAGTGGCCTTAGCAAATGCGATGGCAGCGTTACTGCATTACTGCACTTTTAGATTACATCCAGAGACTTCTTCTTTCGGATGCTCCCATTTAGGGAGCACAGCGGACCATGTGTTTCCATTTCTTCCTGTCCTCTGCATCTTTCTCCTTCAAACCAAGCACCTGCATGTCCTCTCTCACCATGTCCATAAACCTCCTCTTTGGTCTTCCTCTTTTCCTCTTTCCTGGCAGCTCACTCTTCAACATTCTTCTCCCAATATAATCCTTGTCTCTCCTATGTCTCAACCAATGCAACCTTGCTTCTCCAACTTTGTATGAAAATGAAAATCTCAGCATTTTTAACTCTGCCACCTCCAACTCTGCCTCCTGTCTTTTTCATCAGTGCCACCATCTCTACTCTAACTACTGTCCTGTAAACCTTACATTTCACTCTTGCTTTTACTGGACTGTCACAAATCACTCCAGCCACTCTTCTCCACCCATTCCAACCTGCCTGCACTCTCTTCTTTACCTCTCTTCCACACTCGCCGAACTGTTGATCCCAAGTATTTAAATTCCTCCACCATTATCAAATCTACTCCTTGCATCCTAACCATTCCACTTTCCTCCCTTTCATTTACACTCATGTATTCAGTCTTTGTCCTACTCACTTTCATTCCCCTCCTCTCTAGAGCGTCTCCATCTCTCCAGGTTCTCCTCAAACTGCCCCTTATTCTTGCTACAAATCACAACATCATTAGCAAACATTATCATCCAAGGAGACTCCTGTCTAACCTTGTCCATCAACTTGTACATTACTATTGCAAACAAGAATGGGCTCAGTGATGATTCTTGATGTAATCCAAAGTCTGCCTTAAATGCATCCTTCACTCCTACTGCAGATCACCACTCACCACTGTCACACTGCTTAACTACTTTAACATAATTCTCTGCAAAATCTGACTTCCTCATACAAAACCACTCCTCTCTAGGCACCCTGTCATATGCTTTCACCAAGTCCACAAAGGCACAGTGCAACTCTTTCTGACCTTTCTGTACTTCTACATAAACACTCTCGGAACAAAAATTACAACTGTAGTGCACTTTCTTGACATGAAACCATGCTGCTGCTTACTAATCCTCACCTCTTTTCTTACCTTGCTTCTACTACTCTTTCCCATTACTTTATGCTGGGGCTGATAATCTTCATCTTTATCCCTCTACAGTTATCACTGTGCATTACCATATTTTTGAAAATTGGTACTTGTACATGTCATCTCTGCTCCTCAGGCATCCTCTCAATTTCCAAGATTGTGTTAAACAATCTAGTCTAACTTTACTGCCATCTCTCCTAAACACCTCCATGCTTCCACTGGTATGTCATCCGGACCAACAGCCTTTCCATTCTTCATCCTCTTCATTTCTGCCCTTATGCTTATTTGCTGCACTTCGCTAATTCAGCTGCTCAAAGTACTCCTTTCATCTGCTCTACACATGCTGTTCACTCCCAGCTCTGTCTCTCTGTCTAGCCAATCAGTATAGGTCATTTTCTCTCTCCTTACTGTCCAACCTCTCATACAACATCATTGCTTTCTTTGCCCTGTGCTTCATCTCTTTGTACGCCTGTCTCCTTTCTTCATTTAAGTTTCCCAGCAATCTGGTAGCTCTTCAACATCTCCCAGTGCCCATGTTAACTCCTACTTGGTTCCACCTTGCAGTCCTCCTTCTTCAGTTCCCACCACTTGATCCTTGACTCTGCCCTCTCTTTCATTGCTCCTATGCTGTTTAACTACACTCTCCCCTGTCAATACTTTGCAGTCTCCAATCTCCTTCACACTGACCCTCCTGCAAACTATATAATCCACCTGTGTGCATCTTCCACTCTTACCCTGTGCTCTTCCCTGTCCTTAAAATAAGTATTAACTACAGCCATTTCCATCCTTTTCGCAAAATCTACAACCACCTGACCTTTAGCATTCATCTCCTTGACACTATACCTACCCATCACCTCCTCATTACCTCTGTTCCCTTCACCAAAGTGTCTATTAAGTCTGCACCACTCTCTCTCCCCTGGGTATACTCATTCTCACTTCATTTAACTCACTCTAGAATTCTTCTTTCTCCTCCATCTCACAACCAACTTGTGGAGCATAGGCACTAACAACATTCATTATCACACCTTCAGCTTTCAGCTTCAAAAACCCTATCTGACACTCTCTTCACCTCCAAAACACTCTTCATAAACTCTTCCTTCAGGATTACACCTACCTCATTCCTCCTTCCATCCACACCATGGTAAAACAGTTTAAACCCACCTCCAATTGACCTGGCCTTACTACCCTTCCATCTATTCTCTTGCACACACAAAATATCAACCATCCTTCTCTCCATCATAGCAGCTAATTCTCTACTTTTACCAGTCATGCTGTCAACATTCAAAGTTCCTACCCTCACTTCCACTCTCCTCCACTTACTTTTCTCCTCCTCCCTCCAGACATTTCTTCTTCTTCTTCTTCTTCTTCTTCTTCTTCTTCTTCTTCTTCTTCTTCTTCTCCTCCTCCTCCTCCTCCTCCTCCTTTGGCCAACAGTAGCCCAATTTCCACTAGCACCCTGTAGGCTACCAGCATGTTGTTAACCTGGGCTTCGACTGATCTGGTATGGACATCCTGGCATTTTTCAACAGGATCATGCAAAACCCTATTCTGCACACATTATAAAGGCATGGCTGTGGACAAGGAAGGAATGGGTAGAGCGAAGGCCTTCTTTAGTGTCCCCTTTAGTGAATTCTGAAACATAAATTGTCTACAATTTCCCTGTAGTGTTGCACTCCTTAAGATGTAATTGCAGGAAGAATGAGACAAAACAACACCTGAAACAATTAAATTAATTGCTTGGTATCCTCAGTGCCAAAATGTCTTTTATATGGTGTGAGAATGAATGGCAACATAAATAGTTAAATAGTTTTCCATCACTTTTTTGGTATGTAATTGCAGGACTGAAACACAGTAGCTAAAGTATTAAATTAAAAAATGAAAGAATGAAATTAAGTTGACCTGACCAAACATAAAATATCTTCTGTTCATAATGTATGCAAATAAATACAATTAAATGTAATATCTATTCAATTATCTATACTTTTTATTACTTGGAAAAATGTATTATGTGTTATGATTATGTCTTATGTGTCATGCCAAGAAGTATTGGGAAGAATGCAATAGAAGTGTTTTTTTGTGACTCCAAAGAACTTTTTTGGCACATTTGTTTTGAAGAGTACAAGATGGAAACCTGGAAACCATCTCATTCTTGTCACAATGCTCCCACTGAGTGCATGTATTTTTCTATGAATGAGTCAAAGAGCTTCTCTCTCTGCCTATCATCTTATTTTGTTTTAACACTGTTGTTTTAACATTCTGCAATATTAGCCTCCTTTTCTATTTGTTTTTATTTACTATTTCTCTCTTGCTTTTTTTCTTGTCTAACAGCACTGGCTGTCAGTGGTGGCCAAATGCCCCTTACAGCTCTTGAGGCCAGCGGTCAGATGTTCCTTGGCGGAGCTGGAGGTCCAGCGGCTGGACTGCGCCCCTCCCTGTTCCTTAACCGTCCCACTTTGTTGCCCATGGCAGCAAGTGCCAGCATGGGATTGGTCAGCACAGCCAGGGTGTCTCCTCCTCCCAGCGTTAGCCACATCAGCCCTGACTCATGCTCCGCCTCTCCCTGCTCAAGCCCCGCTTCCTTCTGTTCTTTCAGCGAAGCCTCACCCCCACCTCTGGGTGGGGCCATGGCTGAGTGACATCTATGGTGACCTATGAGCTTGCTCGTGAGGGAGGAGCCAGTGGAGCAGTTGGAACGCAAAAAACTCGCCTTTTCAACCAAAGCCATCTCTCACATCCTCCATTACTCTCCTTCACTCCCTCTCTCACCTAATCTTTTAATGCCAAAAATACACCAGTTAGAAGAGAGAGGGATGAGCATGGAGGAAATAGGGAGGAGGGATGGTTAAACCAAAAAAATTGTCATGTCTGTTAACTTGGAGAGGTGGCATCACAGAGTTTATTTCTTGGCCATTACTGATAATGTCTGTGTACTCATTTTTAATCGATAAAGAGACTTCTACAAAGGGATGAAATTGAGGGCAGGGATGAGAGCCAAAAAAGTGACTGTGTTGTGAAAAACGGGTGGCAGAGAAAAGGAAAGAAAGGACATTTGACAAGTGTCAGTGGAAAGACATGAAGAATTTAAACCAAAAAATAAGACTTCAGTGAAACGAAAGACTCATAAAGACAAACAATGACAAAATGCCAAAATTGCCAAAACCAAAATACCAAAAACCGAAACCAAAAAATCGGAGAGAAAAGCTTTACTTAAAAGACTTTGTAAACCTGACCCGTCCAGGATCAGATCATCAGCTCCACAAAACCGCACCAAAAATATTCCTCATGGTTCAGGTTGAGTTATTTTTTCCTAGTGCTTCACTTAATTTGTATCCTTCTTCAGATTTATTTTCTAATTTTTTTTTTTTTTCTTTTTTGGCAACAGTGTTGCCTCCTAAGACTTTTATTTACATTCACATCTTTCTCAATCTACCTCTGCTATCAGCCCACTAGATTTATTCCATTTCAGATTACCATTATTGCAGATACTTCCAACAGGTTTTTCTTTCCTTTTTATTATCATATCTCCCACTGGTAGAATGATAAAGGTTAGAATTTGGAGAGGTTCTGAAATGTCTCTGTGAAGTATAAATCACCTTACTGTTTAAAACAGTAGCTCAGACACAAACATGTAAATACACAAGAAATGATAATGTGCTTAAAAAGAAACATGGTACATATTCTCCAGAAAACTTTATCATCTTGATATCATTGTCCATTTTTCATCCCTTTATCATTCATACAGTCATCAGATACTCAGATTCATTTTCTTGGATACCAAAGCATTTGTCTAACCTTTTAGCACTGGCTAACAAGCGTTCAGACAAGACCTCAGACATGTCAAAACAGAAAACAATATAACAAAGACACCAACACACAAACAGATAGAGAAATGAAAAGGAAATGGTTATAATTTTTAAAAAGCGATCCTGCCCCCCCATGGTGAGATCCCTACCCCTGCCCTCCTCCCTCTCCTGCACCTTGGAAAAGGATAGATCAAAAGGGCCAAATTGTGGAGGAGAAGTGTAAGGGAACCAAAATGACAAGACGAGGAGCAGCAGCTGAAGAGGATGTGGGGAAACTTGACAAGCCCAAGCTGCAAAGGGAGCTTCCAACCTGGGACGCAGAAAGCAGCTGTTGTTGATTTCCTTTTTCATTTCTTTTTTTACATTTTTACCACACAAGGATCAAACCAAAAATGAAGGTAAGCAAAACCAATGAAGAACTGAACAAACAGAAACTAAAAAAAGGAACCCAAAAACCAAATACAAAGAGTGGACGAATGTGAGGTGAACAAGGAGGATGCTTTTAAGAAATGGGAGGAGGAGGAGGAGGAGTGCCTGTTTGTCGAAGACTGACCAAACTGTGATTGGCAGTCCAACAGTGTTAACTGACAGATGTGCTCCATGCCCTCTCCTTCTTTCCCTGTCCATTATGTACAGCCTCAATTCGTTCACTCTCAATTCCTGGGCAGAGGATTCTTTATTGACCTCACTGAACTGAACTTCGAGTATATACATATATATATATTTTTTTGTTTTGTTTTGTTTAATTGCTTTTATTTCATGCTCTGTTTGTTGATGCTGTATAACTCTGTCTCATTCGTTCTATTTTTGGGATGGGGTAATGTATTGCCTATTTTCATATTTTGTTTAAATCTTGTTGTGGGGGAGTTTCTCATCAGGTGGTTTGAAATAATACTGTGAAAATGTAGCTTCCAAGTTTTTTTTTTCTTTGATCAGTGAATGTTGTGAAAAAAGCCAAAACAGAAAACCAAAATCTTTTTTTGTTTTTGACACACAAACAAACCAAATAGCTATCAAACCAATGCACAATGGATGAAGGGAGACAGTTAAATCTGTATTCTGTATTGGTGCTTTATGGAGAGAGAGGAAGTGAGAGAGAGAGAGAGAGAGAGAGAGAGAGAGAGAGAGAGAGAGAGAGATTGATTGTGAGATTGAAAGAAAATGCATGGAAGTCGTGTGTGTATGTGTGTGTGTGTGTGTGTGTCTGTCTGTCTGTCTGTCTGCGTGTCTGTGTGTGTCTGTGAGAAAGCTATTCTCCAGCATGTAACCAAACCGAAAATAACCACTTAGCCTACACACCTTCTGTCCAGTGTGTCACCAAAAACAGTGTTTCACTATTTGATCTTGCTCAAAGATGTACAAAAACATGGACACATAGAAACCAATGAGAAAACTAGTGGGCGGGGGGAGGGAATGGGTTTCAAATCAACTGTAAAACCAGTTGGCATACACTTCTAGAGGGAATGTACCTGTTAGTGCTTCGATAGATTTTGTAGGAAAAAAAGATCTATGTTCTACTGCTTACTTATTGCTAATGTAAAAAAAGGCTGTGATAAAAATTGCGTCCTTATGAAATGTTGATGATGACTTTAGACCCAAAGCTTTAAATTGTCTCTCTTTGGATTTTCCTTTTCATTCAGAGATTTGTATTTATTGTTAAGGGGAGCGGAGGGGTTGTTTTGCAATGGTTTGTTCTATGATTTGTATGTTAGCAAATCTCATTTTTATTTATTGGCTTATTTATGTATTTATGCAGTTTTTTTTTTACTTTTATCAATTATTTTTTTATCTTTGTAAAAACAAAAAAACTAACTGAAAAGATGTGGGGTGACTTTCCTGGGGGTGGGGGGAATAGTCATCACTGAGATTAATGCAAAATATCTTTTCTTAAAACCAAAACTAGCTAGCAAAATTGACTGTTTCTTTAGTGGGCACAAATTATGTCCATTGCCTGATTTGCCTGCTGCTTTTAAACAAACTGAACCAAAGGACATAAGAACCATAAGAACAAATATCCAAAGGAGAATACTGTGGCTCAACAAATCTTCACTTGCTCACCCTCTGTTTAGCCTGTGTCCTGGGGTGATTGGTTACTAACAAGCATGGTCCAACCTCCATACCCTAGATCCAACTCATTCCTTTTTCTTTTTTTTATTTGTTGTTTTGTGTTTTTGTTCATATCTTTTTGATGAGTTGGATACGAGAGAAAGAGAGATACACTGCATATACCTCATATTTGATTAGAAATGCCAAAAAGATGAATACAAAGCTTTAACTTTTTTGGGAAAAAAGGTATTAGAGGAGACTTCTCAGGAGAGGGTTTGATTAGCTTCATTTGCGAGAGTAAAAGGGTTCACAAACATCCCCCACCCAATTACACACCTTTCTACTATTTCTGGCCCACAAAGTCTACTCTCAGAAATCTACACTTTATTGGCAGGTATTGTTTAATATGTTAAACCCAAGTTATCTTGGTTGTTCCATTTATTTTGTTTTACACAATGTGTTTAGATATTATGTGCATAATTGCGTGTCCTCAACAGAGAACCTAGAGTGATACCAAAGTTAACACCTGAAGGCTACTGCCACAGGTTAGACACATACTCTCTGTAGTAACAGATCTTTTATACAATAGCTCTACTAGCAAGTCAGGAACAGCCTCTGCATCTAAAATGACTTTATTTAGCTTGTTTATCATGTTTGCTTTTCCATAATATAGGTCAAATGCAGCTGACACTGGTATTGTTATTTACAGCAGGAAATGGGATATATCTGGGGCAGCGGTGGCCTAGTGGTTAGGGAGTTGGCCCCGCATCGGAAGATTGTGGGTTTGATTCCCACACTAGTAGGTTGCCCTGAGGTACCTCTGAGCAAGGTACTGTCCCTGTCACTGCTCCCCGGGCGCTTTCAATAGCTGCCCACTGCTACACGGTGTTTATGTGCATGGGTTAAAAGCAGAGGTCCAATTTCGTTGTGGTTCACACTTGCTGTGCTGTGACCTCGCAATGACAAGGGTTGTCACTTTCATCTGTATCTGGAGATTCTTAAATCCCTGTGAAAGATGATGCTGCCAAATGTCTTCATTGACCAAGTTACAATTTTGCCTTTCAACTGTGTTTGGGATAGCTATTCCTAAGGACATGTTAAATTCAGTAGCTATACAGAAACCATCTAGGCTACAGTCTGTAATCCAATTGTTCATTGACATGACACATATCTGAATGGAAATTTTGCAACGTAGAGGACAATTTAATCTGCCCTGTTGTTTTCCTTTTGTAAAATGACACACCATTTCCCTTTTCCTTTAATGTCATTTTAACAATACAGCTTTAATCCAAAGGTAATCTGATCAGGGGAGGATAGGGAGATTTTACTTGTGAGAAAAAACCTCAACAGTGAAAACCAAAGAGTTCCACCATAACCTTTTTCTCTTTACACGTTTTTATGAAACATGCAGAAGCTTTCATTTTTCTCGTATCTCAGAAAATGTCCTCACAGTATATGCTGATGTGGGTAGATGAAAACAACTCATGATGGTCACTTTTTGACTCTGTATTTCTGTATATGCTAGGATCCTTTTCCCCCTCTGTCTGTGTGTTCTCCTGCTCTTACCTCAGAAGTTCACCATGGAGTTTGTAACCCGTTTTGGATTTTGTTCAAAAACTGTTGAACTGTCCCTTGCTCATCGCTCTCTGTGTGCCTGTTGTTTGGGGTGGGAATGGAGGGCGGGTGGGGGAGTTGGGAGAACCAACCAATATGTGTTAGGATTAAAGTGCAACTTTAGACCATGAAGTGTCCAAGTCTGGTTTGTTTTCTCTTTCTCTTTTGTAAAGCCTTGTCTTGGGATAATCTGTCTTCTGAAAAGTTGTCCTTGTCTGTGTTTTGTGTGTGCGTAAAGTTAGAGCAAAGGAAGCACAAAAGCTCAAGGGAATGAGTGCTGGTGCATAGCCTGAAGCACGATTTCTATAAAATGAAAGGGTTCTTCAGTTTTCCTACATTGTGTTATGATATAAAAGAACATTTATTTTAATATAAATACAAAAATGTTCACATCATGTTTTTCAAATATTCTAGCCAATGCTGGTAATATTGTTGTTCACAGTGTTACTAGTTTCTGATCAGCTGTTCTAATGTTGTACCTTTTAACCAGAGGCATTTACAGTTATTGGCACTCATTTAGTCCTTTCAACCCTTTTTATGGAGCATCCTTTCCCATGATGACAGCCCTGAGAATTCTTTTTTAATGCTGCATGAGGTGGAAAAAAGTAACCTATGCCTATGCAAAATTTCATCCATACTTATTAAAGAATGGCAACAAAGTAAGACCATAAAAAACTGGCCTGAATTTTACGCAACTACAGCACTCTTCAAAAAGTAAACACAGAGTGTTGCTATTGTAAAGAAAATGAATCACCTAAGAGTCATCTTGATGGAGGCTCATTCCAAAATGCTGTGAAAAATGTAGACTGTAGTCCTGTGAAAATAAATTGAATAAAAATACCATGTTATTAATTCTTTTGTACATGCAATGGGTGTATAAAAGTAGTAGTTTAGTCATAAGGAGTGTTTCAGTCTAGACTGCATTTTAAAGAGGCAAATACAGGGCAAACAATCAGATTTTTAATCTACAGACATAATAACAACAGCCTGTTCTATTCTAAGGGATAAATAGAATTTGAAAGGGGATTGTGTAAAAATGAATAATGACTGCTTTTGCTACATGAACTCACTAAAAAGCAATCAAAATTGGAACTCAAAAGGGGAAAAAAATATAAAGAAAGCAGAATATTAAATATATTTTTGTGACTGTGGAGCTTAATGTGTGCTTTCCTGTTAGCATTAGCTTGAGCCATTTTAGCCTGTTATATGCAAGCTGTTAGAAGGGAATGTTTCTGTGCTATAAACAGAACATGCATGTGGTGTAATTACCACCTGCTGTTATGTGGGCAGCTCCAAAAAGTTCTTCACAATATTTCTGGTAGCTCTCAATTCTCTGGCCAGCCATCACATGGCAAAAATGACAGTGAGAGTGTTTCTCAACTACTAGATGAGCATTTTCTTCTTTTTCTTTCGGCTGCTCCTGTTTATGGGTTGCCACAGCATTTCATCTGTTTCCATTTCTTCCAGTCCTCTGCATCTTCCAAACCGACCACCTGCATGTCCTCGCTCACCACATCCATAAGCCTCCTCTATGGTCTTCCTCTTTGCCTCTTGGGGCAGCGGTGGCCTAGTGGTTAGGGAGTTGGCCCTGGACTGGAAGATTGTGGGTTTGATTCCCTCACCAGTAGGTTGCCCTGAGGTATCCTTGAGCAAGATCACTTTCCAAGATTGTGTTAAACAATCTGGACAGAAACTCTACTGCCATCTCCCCTAAACATCTCTATGCTTCCACTGATATGTCATCTGGTCCAACAGCCTCTCTATTATTCATTGCTGCCCTTACTTCCATCTTGTTTATTTGCTGCACTTCCTGGTTCATGATCTTCACATCATCCAATATTCTCTCTCTCTTATTTTCGTCATTCATCAGCCCCTCAAAGTACTTCTTCCATCTGCTCAACACACTGTGTTCGCCTGTGAGTACGTTTTCACTTTTATCCTTTATCGCCCTGACCTGCTGCAACTCTTTACCAGCTCTGTCTCTCTGTTGAGCCAATCAGAATAGGTCCTTTTCTCCCTCTTTACTGTCCAACTGTGTTTCATACAATTCACCAAACACCTTATCTTGAGCCTTCGCCCTGCACTTCATTTCCTTGTACACCTGTTTACTTTCTTCATCTCTCTGACTATCCCACTACTTCTTTGCCTCCCTCTTCTTCTGTATACACTCCTGGACCTCTGGGTTCCACCACCAGGTTTCCTTATCTTCCTTCTTCCTTCCAGATGTCACACCAGGTACCTTTCTAACTGTCTGCCTTTCTAACTGTCTGTCTGCCTCCACCACTTGATCCTTGACTCTGCCATCACTTTCCTCCTCTTCTTTACCTCCCAGGTTATCCTACAGACCACCATCCTATACTGTTACACTCTCCCCTGTCACTACTATGCAGTCTCCAATCTCCTTCAGACTGACCCTACTGCAAAGGGTACAATCCACCTATGTGCATCTTCTTCCACTCTTATGTCACCCTCTGCTCCTCCCTCTTCTTAAAATAAGTTTTAACCACAGCCATTTCCATCATTTTTGCAAAATCTACAACCATCTGACCTTCAACATTCATCTCCTTAACTCCATACCTGCCCATCACCTCATCACCCCTGTTCCCTTCACCATGTCCATTAAAATGTGCACCAATTACCACTCTCTCACCCCTGAGTATACTCACTATCACTTAATCTAATTCCCTCTAATTCCTTCTTTCTCCTCCGTCTCGCAACCAACTTGTCTCCACAAGTTGGTTGCGAGACGGAGGAGAAAGAAGGAATTAGAGGCACTAAGCACTATAAGCACTAAGAACATTCATCATCACACCTTCAACTTCCAGCTTCAAACTCAGCCCCTATCTGACACTCTCTTCACCTTCAAAACACTCTTCACATACTCTTCCTTCAAGTCAACACCTACCCCATTCCTCCTTCCATCCACACCATGGTAAAACAGTTTAAACCCACCTCCAATAGACCTGGCCTTACTACCCTTCCATCTAGTCTCTTGCACACTCAAAATATCAACATTCCTTCTCTCCATTATATCAGCTTATTCTATACCTTTACCAGTCATGCTGCCAACATGTTCCTATCGTCACTTCCACTTTCCTCCCCTTCTTTCTCTCCTCCTTCCTCCGGACATGCCTTCCTCCTCTTCCTCTTCTTCTTCTTCTTCTTCTTCTCCTTTGGCCAACAGTAGCCCAATTTCCACCAGCACCCTGGAGGCTGACAGTACTGCTGGTGGTCATTGTTAACCCAGGCCTCAACTGATCCAGTATAGAGAGCTGTTTCGTTGTCTGCATATTGATTTAGCAAAAGTTTTACACCTGATGCCCTTCCTGATGTAACCCTCCCCCATTTGACGAGCACAAAGAAATACACTGGCTTGTGCATCCCTAGTGGCTTGCGATTACCACCTTGGAGTAATTGAAATTACTGCTCTCATTCAGTTTAGATTTTGGGTTAAAATATGAAGAGGTCAGTTGTACCATAAGATTTTATATATTTTTAACACTGGCACCCAATTAATCGTGAAAATGTTGTAAGAGGAGAATCAGGTTAACTGGAGTCTCAAGCAGTGGCTTTTACTTTATAACTGTGATCTCTCTGTTTTAAGAAAAAATTATCCATTTCCATTTACCATAAGTCCTTAGGTTTGTTTTTTTGTTTGTTTGTTCTTGCTCTACAGGTTATCATCAACAAAGCCTTGAAAAACATTGCATTGTTACATTTTGGCCACATTGTCCACCTATTACAAAAAAAATCAAAACCCTCAATGAATTAGCTTTTTTACCTAAGAAATATACTTTTAAGCACCAGAGTATCGAAAGGTTAAGGACACCTTTAACATGCAGGAATGCAGGTTAGCAAGTGATGAATATAAGATATAATGTCAAAGGGCTTTTAACTATGGTATGAGTTTTGTACGTAATGCTATTTGTTTACCAAAACTAGTTTAATAGTTTGCCAACCTAGTAAACCAAAACAATGATGCTTTTAAATGTTTATAGAAACATATTAAGTTTCCATTTTCGGACTGTTGCAGAAAATTTGTTTCTACTATGTAGAAAATGTATTTAATAACAAAATAGGCTAAAAGAAGGAGTACTAAACTGCTGTTAAACTGCAACTTCATGGAGGAAATCCTGGGGTTTACTCAAAGCGTTTGATATAAATCTAGATTCACTTGCAAGTATCAGTCAAAAACACTGTTTTCAGCACTATGCAAAGGATAATGATTCCCATTAAAATCATATTTTGAAAACGTCTATTAATAGAAATGTCATTTATAAGATAAATTTTAATGTAAAAATGCACCTGATAAACATTTATTTGCGTTTCAATAACAATGCAAATTCCATTAAAAAGAAATTCAACGAAATATAGCAATTACCACTTTACACCACAAGATGGAAACCAAGTGTCGATTTTAGCGACCGTCTCAAAATGAGCCAAATTTAGTCAAACGAGATTTGTATCTTTGGCAGATTAAGTAACTGTGAAGGTAATTCATGTAAATATTTTCTTGACTGTTAACTTTCCACACTGTTAAAAAAAAAACTGCGCAAACATGTCTGACCGGTTTAAAGGTATTTTGAATAACCTACATATTTGAATTTTAGCGCCGCCACAATCCACTGCAATGTCTGTCTCTTCACACTGACCATGCTGACTATATATTTTTCTTACCTTCTTGGTATAACAGCACATAAGTGGTGTAACATTGTTCAAAATTCGGAAGTAAATATACATTTGAAAAATGATCAAAAAATGTGTATACGGTGTAACAATGCCCATGTTTTCAGATCATTTTTTCTTATAAGATGTTATATTTTATGTTCTCAGCACACATTAGAATGACGGGTTTAGTTCAGACAAATAAAAGGCAATCTGTTCAATGCCTGCCCTGCAACCCTATTTTATAATACTGATTATATAATGATATCCTTCATATTAAAATAATTTAATATATCCTTCAACACAGCATTTTCAGTAATCCACACCTGATAATGAGCAGTGGCACCTTTTTACTTGACCTTCAAATGGGTTGTAAAGCAGATGATTAGATGCAATTAAGCTTTACTAAATAAATAATCAGTGATGTCAATAAAATAAAAAAAAGAAAACTAGAATTAGCCATAACATAAATATTAAGGTCCACTATACAATAAATAAAGTAATAATATCATTATCAATGAGACCCATTGATCTTTATTTCATTGAAAGTTTGAAAGCAAGATATACGCTGATGGCATGCCTCCACTTCAGTGTAAAATCTTCACATGACTCAAAATGTGAGTCCAGGCTTGAAGCTATTGAAATAACAATGAAAAGCTTCATCAAAAAGGCTGAAGCCATCAGCAGCTTATTGAAGAAAGAAAAGCTGAAAGCTGAAAATAACTGCCATTGTGAGGTTACAAAAAATGAAGAAAATAGTAAGCTTCAACAGTAGGCTAGTAGGATGCCATTTTAAGGCAGCTTTTACTAAGGGAAATATTACAGGAATACGGAGGAATGTTAAATCACATAGTACATTCTGGAAGAGTGACGATTTCAAATGTTTACTCAGAATTATCGTAAATACAGAAATGATGAAAATATACATTGAAAATGAAAATGAAAATTATATACATTGAAGTGGAAATGTTTTTTCTTTTGTCATTAAAACATTAAAAAAACACTGATATGTTCTCCCTCTCATTCCAACTGACTCACCCACTTTTACATAGAACTAAACTTCATTATATGTTCATTAAATTCATATTTATGCTAAAATACTGGAATTGACTATGTTAAATGTTAAACAGACCCTTCCCTTTCATTGAATTGGTTGACTCTGAATTGTATTTAATCTGGCATTTGACTTAATGAACTTTGTCCAGAAAAAAAAAAACGAACTCTTTTGTGGCATCTTACAATCTTTCCTAGTCTTTTCATTCTTTCTTGGCCTGCATTTAAAAGCAGTGCTTAGGACACACATGCTCACACACATACACTCTTTCTCTCTCTCTCTCTCTCTCTCTTTCTCTCGCTTTCTCTCTCTTCAGTAAATAGGCTGTGGTATGACGTAGAGCTTATGATGTGCTGTGATTATTATTGTTAACAGTACTGATATTAATAGCAAGGCTTTGGTCTTTGTGTAGACTGGGAGTGGTGACCGTGGCAACAGATGCTGTTGGTTGATTTTTTTTGGACACCCACTGCACGTGGCTGAGGTTGGAGCATTGGCAGGCTGGCTGCTCACCACAGTCATCCTGGCATTGGACCTGGCAAGGTACACACACATGCTCATGCAGACATAAACGACAGACTCTTTGAGTCTTCGTCTCACACTTCCACTAACACCTTCATATGCACCCAGATCAACAGAATATTCTGAACATTGAGAGACATGCAGAGAGGGAGGGGGCATACTTTTTAACCTTTATGGACTCAAATTGAGACACATATAGACAGACAAACACACACGCACACACACACACACACACACACACATACATACACACAGGTTTTCCATTTTCCATATGCATTTAAAAGCTGGGTAGATGGTTCATTCCAGTTGAAGTAGCCTTGCCACACAATCCCCAGACCCAAAGCTGGGCACAATCTCACTCTTTCCAAAGTTGCTGCACTCGTTTACTTTCCACCCTATATGTCCTAATGTGACCCTATTATTTTAAATCTCTCCCTCTCCTTCCTGATGGCTCTGCTCACCCATTTTTACATAGAGCTATACTTCGTTCCTATAATATGAAAACCCAACCCTTTGTTCCTTTTTCTTTCCATTAAAAAAAAAATCCAACCAAAACAGTGCAAGGACATGGGGTTTAAGGCCACTTGTGATGCTTTTTTAGTATTTTCCCTTGTTGCTATTTTGGGTGTCCCAATGGGGAGAGAAAGATTAGGAGAGAGAAGGGGAGACAGAGAGAATGTGAGGATGGTAGGGAAAGTGTAAAAAGTGAAAGTGATCATCTTTATTAGCCAGAGTACAGCACAGTGAACCACAACAAAACCTAAAACCTTGTAGCAGTGGGAAACCATATCTAGTGCACAGAAAGCAGTGAACGGAACAGTACCTGGTTCAAGGGTAAGTCAGGCAACCTACTAGTCCAGAATTAAAACCCACGACCTTCTGATCCTGGGGCCTAGTGACTAACAAATAGGTCACCACTGAAAGAGTGCATAGTGGTGGTAGTGCATAGTGTCAGTGGAAGGAGGAAGGGGGAGTTCCTTGAGAAGACACAAGAGACGCTGTCAACACACATACACACACATCCCAATATAGACTGACACCGTTCCACACATACCACTGTCCCTCTCACACACACCCACACACTTGCTCACTAGGCTCTAAACTTCCTCTTGACTTACTTCACTTCCCCACATACATCCCTTACACTCCTTTCCTCTGAACCACTAAACGCTCTATGGTATATATTTATCACACTTCTCAAGAAGCTGATTAGGATCAGCTTTTCCCTTTCACTAAAATAAATACATAAAGAAATAAGTAGAAAACTAAATAAATAAATAAACTTCATGAACTGAAAAACTAAATAACTAAAATTGTATGAACTGAAATTTAATCTTAGATTGAAAATCTTACCCAGATATAACCAAAATAACCAACAAGCTTGTGAAAAAGTATGACTTTCTACAGTTTACAGAATTGTGGGCCAGCCATATACCAGCCATTTTTAAATCTGCCACCTCCAGCTCTGTCATCTGTCAACTAAAGTCAGGTCAAGTCAAGTCAAGTTATTTATATAACGCTTTTTACAACTGTTGTTGTCACAAAGTAGCTTTACAGAATCTGGGTCTGAACCTCTTGTGAACAAGCCAAAGGCAACAAGGCAAGGAAAAACTTCCTAAAACTGGAGGAAGAATCCTTGACAGGAACTAAGATATAAGATATCCTCCTGCAGTTGACATCAGATAATTAAGAAAAAAAGGGCCATTTTAATATCAAATTAATAGATTGCAGAAATAAAGTTTATGCAAAGTTATCAATATTAGCAGTGTTGGCCCTTCTTTTTCAAGACCTATGCAATTTGCCCTAAAATGCAATCAGTCAACTTCTGGGCCCCATTCTTATGTAATCAATGCTTGGAGTTTATCAGAATTTGTGGGTTTTTGTTTGTTTTCGATGTTTCATTCTGTGAGCCACTTAATTATTATTTTGCCTTATGGCACGGTGCTCCATCATGCTGTAAAAGGCATTGTTCTTCTCTGTTCTTGGATGGTTGGGAGAAATTGTTCTTGGAGAGTGTTTTGGTCCCATTTTTTATTCATGGCTGTGTTGTTAGACAAAATTGTGAGTGAGCCCACTCTTTTGGCTGTGATGCAACCCCACACTTGAATGGTCCCAGGATGCTTTACTGTTGGCATGACACAGGAGTGATGGTAGGGTTCAACTTTTTTTTCTCTGTACAATCTCTTCTCCGGATGCCCTAAACAATCAGAAAGGGTTACCTTTTGCGGTGGTGCTGAAATTCCATGGAAATGTTTTTTTTGGGGTTTTTTGGGAGTTAAGTTTTAAGTTTTAATTTTCTTAATTTTCATGGCAAAGAGGGACTTTGCAAACAATAGCAATGCATCTGATCACTCTTCATAACATTCTGGAGTATATGCAAATTGCCATCATAAAAACTAAGCCAAAATTAATATTTGTATAATTTTAAAAACTTTTGGCCATAGCTGTTGACTATGAGTTTAAAGAGTGCAATACTGTGACTCTATTGCAGCCTGATGAAGAAGAACAGAGCAGAGGGTTTTACAAACATGAGAGCGCTCTGAGACATTGACCTCTCCCCACACTACCAAAACCAACAAACCTGAGTGATAATTGTGAGAGTGGTGGGTTGGTAGCACCAACAACCCAGTTTACTGTAGGTGTCTAAGTGTCAGTGTGAACTCATATCTGCACCTTAAAACTGACAGGGAGATGTATTGCTAATAACCTAACTAAACAAGTAAGTTTTCAGCCTGAGACTGAGACAGAGTCCTGGACAGTGGCTGGAAGACTATTCTAGAGATGGGGCCTTTGAATGAAAAGGCTCTTCCCCCTGTTGTAAACTAAAAACTCTGGGAACACATAGATAGCCAGCACCTTGCTATCTAAGTGAGCCTGGAAGTTTGTAACTGTAGATAAACCTGGAGAGATATTCAGGAGCAAGACCATTTGGGCTCTATTTTACAATAGTACTGAAGTACTGAATAGTCACTGAAGTCTTGGTAATGAAAAAGTGAAAGTGACAACCCTTGTCATTGCAAGGTCAAAGCACAGCAGACAATGAACCACAATGAAACTGGACCTCTGCATTTAACCCATGCACACTGCAGCAGTGGGAAGCTATTGAAAGCGCCCGGGGAGCAGTGACGGGGACGACACCTTGCTCAAGGGTACCTCAGGGCAACCTATTGGGAAGGGGTTCGAACCCCCGATCCTCTGGCCAACGCCCTAACCACTAGGCCAACGCTGCCCCCGTCTAATATAGGACAAATGTGAAAAAAGATTTCTAGATCTTGTGATGATGTGAGCTGCTGCATTCGGGACTAACTGAAGTTTGTGAAGATTTTAACTTCCTGATAACATGGAATACAATAATCTCGTCTTGAGGTGATGAAGGCCTGTACTATTTTTTTCTCCATCATTCCATGATGGTGTATGTCTCAGTTTAGCAATGTTTCAGAGATGAAGACAAGCTATTTTACTAATATTTTCAATGTGTATATCTAAAGATAAATCCAAGTCAAAGGTAAGCCCAGGCTTTCTACAGATGGTGCAAGGTTAACTGTAAAATTATAAAGGCCTAGCATTACACCTGACAACTATGAAATTTTATATATAGTTCACCCTCTGTTCACAGGCAAGGACTGTTTACATAGCAGTGGCCTGCAGCAGTGACTTCATTTAATGTAACAAACTTGTCAGGTATAATCCAGGTTTCTGTGAGGCAAAAGACTAAAAAACGATCAGCGATCATGTCATTTACAATTACGGTTTTAGAATCAAGCGATATAATATTTAGCTCCTGAAATACAACTACCTCTGACTGGCACTGGTTCACCAAAAAGAGCTAGCTATTTCAAGTGTCAAATAATAGAATCTCCAATAACCACAGCAACTTTAAAAAGTTTGTCTTTATGATTATGCCATTGAGATGTCATTTCATCAGCACCACCTCCAACCCATGGAACATAGCTGGTCTTACTACCATGTTGTAACCCTTCCCACTCTTGCTGGCACCTTTACCCAATCTGGGTCTGAACCCCAAGTGAGTAAACTGAAGCGACAGAGGCAAGGAAATACTCCTTAAAACAGGAAGAAGAAACCATGGGAGGAACCAAGACTCAAAAGGGGAATCCATCCTTCTCTGGTCAACACTGGATAATAAAGAATTAAAAGAAAGAGATAGGGGATTTTATTAATTAATAAATTTAGCAACAAGTTCCAGTAAAGTATGAGTTATTATAAAAGAGTCAATTAGAATCTTTAATTGGAATTGGCATTCTATTCATTGCAATGTTCTTCCTTTCATTGATATTCATGTTTTCTGTCTTAGTCTTATTGACTTCTATTCCTCTTCTCTCTAAAATATGTCTCCACCTATCCAGGATCTCTTCAAGCAGCTCTCACTACAGATCACAATGTCATCTGCAAACATCATAGCCCAGGGGGATTCCTGTTTAATCATATTTGTCAACCTGCCATCATCATTGCAAATAAAAGAGGGCTCTGAGCTGATGCTTGATGTAAATGCAAAACCTCTACCTTAAACACATCCATCACTCCTACTGCATACCTTACCACTAATCATAATGCCCTTATACATATCATGTACCATTCTAACACGTCTCTGCCAGCTTGACCTCATATAATGCCACAGCTCTTCTCTATGTGCCCTGTAGTATTTTTTCTCAAAGTCTACAAAGGCTCAGTGCAACTCCTTCTAACCTTCTCTATACTTCACATCAACACTCTCAGAGCAATGTTTCATGTGCACTTAAAGCAGTTAATAAGCAGAACATGTTAAATTTTTTTTAATTGTGCAAGAAACAGCTTAATTTGTATTCATATAGACTAAATGCATTTTTATTAGGTTGTGTTAAGATCTCTCATTAGTATATGAAACATATTTTAAGGCATTTTACTTTCTTTTACTTTCTACTTTTTGTTTTTAGCTCTTGATGATTACATTTATTGAATGAATGAATCTTGTGCCACTTGTACAATGACAGTAAGGATATGGAATTCTATTATTATGTTCTTATTTTAAGCTCCCCAACTCTCTCTCTCTCTCTCTCTCTCTCTCTCTCTCTCCTTTCAGACTGGGTGTTATAGAAAGACTTGGCATTGTGCCCAAAAAGAGTCAAATATAACTTTCAAATTCCTCTCTCAAAGTCTCTCTTCCTCACTGACTTACCATTGCTTCACTCACCCACTCATTACTCTCTCTCTCTCTCACACACACACACACACACACACATACACACACACACACACACACACACACACACACGCACACACACACACACACGCACACACACACACACACACACACACACAGTCTGAGGTTACAGTAGACCTTATTTACTCTATTGAGTGGTCACAGGGCACCTGGCTGCACCACTTTTGAAATATTTACTTAAAATAGTTGTACGTGTGTCTCGTGTGTTGTCACTGGCTTGTAGATAGTTGCACTATCTAACTGCTAAATACCCTTTTCTTTCTATTTTCGTATACAGTTGAGGTCAAAATTATTAACCCCCTTATAAAATTAGACAACACTCTTGATTTCTCCATGAAAATGGCCATTAACAACAAGTGTTTGATTTTGGAAACAAATACACTATAAAAAACTATGTCCACTAAGTTGCAACAAGAAAGGACAAAAATGAGACATCCAAAATTATTAGCCCCCTGGCCATTAATAGTCAATAGTGTACCCTTTCTGAGCCACAACTGACAACAATCTCTTAGAGTTGTTCTTTACTAGGTTGGCACAGGTCTCCTGAGGGATTTTGGCCCATTCTTGGACATTCACTTTGAGCACCTGCCACAGATTCTCAATAGGACTGAGGTCTGGGCTCTGTGCGGGCCAATCCAGGATCTTGGTTTTGGTATCCTTGAGGAACTATTGGACTAATTTTGAGGTATGCTTTGCGTCATTGTCTTGTTGGAAGACCCAGCGATGACCTAAGACTAGACTACGAGCAGATTTCTGCATATTCTCCCTCAAAATGTCAACATAATTTTCTTTTTTCATGATGCCATGCACTCGAACAAGGCTCCCTGTGCCTGAGGCTGCAAAATAGCCCCACAGCATAATGCTCCCACCACCATGTTTAACTGTGGGAACAGTGTTCCTGGGTTGAAGGCCTCTCCCTTTCTTTCGCCAAACAAAAGCAACATCCATGTGCCCAGACAGTTCCAGTTTAGTCTCATCAGACCAAAGCACAGACTTTCAAAACTCATCTTTACCTTTCAAATGTTCACGGGCAAACCACAGTCGTGCTGTGATGTGCCACTCTTTGAGTAAAGGGGTTATTCTGGGATGGCCCTGAAGCCCACCACGATGAAGAGCCCTCACAACTGTTGAAACATCAACTCCAGAAGAGGCCAGGTCAGCAACAATCATCTTGGCAGATGTCCAGGGCTGCTTGCTGACATCTCTAACTACTTTCCTCTCCAGAGTTCTTGAAATGTTGCGCTTACATCCATGGCCAGGTTTGTTTCTTACAGAATTTGTCTCCTTGTACTTGGCAATGATGCAACGTACAGCAGTTCTAGACACTGTGAATCGCTTGGAAATGGCAGTGTAGCCTTCCCCCTTATCATGAGCCTCCACTATCTTCTTTCTGAGCTCCAGACTGATTTCCTTCGTCTTTGGCATGGTGAGTAACAGTAGTCCCTCTCATGTGTTCAAGTGCCCTGTTCCTTGGAGTCTTTTTATGCTGATTGAAAGTTGTTAGGAAGCCAGTTGACTGCAGGTGTTGTTAGGAAGCCAATTGACTGCAAAGGTGTGGATACAAAGTAGATTGGTAAATTAATGTAGGTGGGTTTTGAAAGCAAACATTCACATGGGCCTAATATTTTTGACCACCCCATTTTTTACTATATTTGATATAAAGCAAGCCTAAAAATTTATTTTATATTACAAAATGTACCAAAAGCTACTAAATAGCACTAGTGAATGTTTGCTTATATCAAGTTTCACCAATGCTGCAAACATTAGGAAGAAGTTTAGAAAAATCCATAATTCCTGGGGGGCTAATAATTTTGGCCTCAACTGTATTTGTCCATGCATTCATTATCAGCTTACTACTCTATATTCCAATGGCCTTTAAAACTTGATTTACTTTGTATCTCTATCATGTTTTACTGCTTTGAATATTTTTTATCAGCTCAAATGGAATTTATAAGTACCATCACATCATGTACCAAGTTTACCACACATCAGTTCACCACAGAAAAAATTTTCTCTTTCTTTTTTCTTTCTTTCTTTTTTCTTACTTTCCCTCTTCAGTCTTCCCCATTTTGACATAACTCCGTTCTAGTTTTTTGCCCATTTCTTCCTTCTCATCCCTCTCTCACCTCTTCCTCTGAGCCAGAGTGTGTTAATCCTATTACAAACGTGTGAATACCAGCTGGGACAAGGAGAAGGGGAGGGAGTGGACAGTGGACTGTGTGTGCATGTGTGTGTATGTGTGTGTGTGTGTGTGTGTGTGTGTGTGTGTGTGTGTGTGCATGTTGGATCAGTAAAGATAAGTTTACATGGTCCAAATCTAGAATCCTTTTCAAGTTTGGTGAGCTCATTTTATTTGCACTGGGAGACAGGGGCTTTTCTTCGAGTCTGGAATTGTGAACAAATATCTGTGTTTGTGTGTGTGTGAGTAAAGTCAGTAGTAAGCGCTGTAGAGGTGTGTGAGGAAGACAGAGGGACAAACCCAGGGTGTTTCCTGAAGATTTCAAGCACCAAGAAAATAAATTAGTCTTTTGATCCTATCCTACTCTAAGACCCTATTTACACATCCCCCTCTCTCCCCTGTCTTTCCCTCTCTTTCTCCTATATACACAGAAGCACACTCTTTTCCACTGTTTGCCACTCACTCTCTCTCTCTTTTTCTCTCTCTGTCTCTTTCCCCTCTCTAGTGCTAACACCCACCCCCATTCCCCTTTCCATTTTGGACCTTCTGCCTTAGCCCTTTGCACTCTCACAATTTCGGCCCCACCCCTTTCTTTCTTTCTCTCCCTGACCCTCTTTCCTAATCCCTTATTCTCCTGAGGCTTCTTCCCTCACTCCCCCACCCAATTTCCACTCTCTTTTTCTCTTTTCCAACTTTTGCTTACTTTCTTTCTCTCAACTTGGGAGTCTGGAAAGTGCTTCACTGTTACAGTTTATCTTCTTTCAAGCTAAAAAAAAAAAATGTGGACAAAAGAAAATAAGATGGAATGCCTCAAATGCATCTTGAGATGTATGCTGCTGACCCTAACACCTTCAAACATCTTTATAACGCTTCATGTTACACACACGGACCCACAAAAGAAAACCCCGCAAGCAGTGGCGCACAAAGCTCCCTTTGTGTCTGTGTGTGAGTGTGTGTTTGGATTCTGTATGCATGCATATGTGTGGACGTGCATATTGGGCCTCCTCTAAAGGGTCAATGGGGGCCATTTAAGAGCTATAGTCCTGTGTGGGAGTTGACCAGGGAGGGACAGCTTCCCTTTTGGACCCAGTCACATTAACATTTGATTTCCCTAATCAGGTGCTCTTAAAATGCAGTAAAAGCTCCTGGCCTGTCCCCTCTTACCACACCCTGTGCGGCCCCTCTCTGATTCTTGGGCGTTCTATAATTAAATCTAGGTCACCACTTTGATGTTGAAGTTTTGTCAGCTACTGGCTAATCATTTACCATTACATCAGCTGTTGCTGTTTAATCTTGTCTGAGCAGCATGAAACCGTTAGCATAGTGATCAATCAATGTTAATTGTTGCTCATTGGAAGTGTCTTGAAACAGATAGATGCTTTTGATGACAAACTGCAGAGATAAATCAATAAATGACTTTATGATTCATGCTGACAGGTGTAATCAATGTTTCTTTTGATGGGTAAGCAATTCTGGTTACTGCCATTTTCCAGGTAATCAATCTCTCATTTTTATCATGTCAGCCAGCGTTGGAAATGTTTAAATTTATTCAATATATACAAAAAATAGAGAGAGGGGGGTTTGTTATGTTTGTTATTTTTTTTGGTTTGATGGTCTGAGGGTTTACTTTAAACAAATAATTGCTTATGGATTATATGGCCATGCAAAAGCTTAAAGGGCCCTCAAATTACAGTTATGTGAATTTTCTATGTGAAAATAATTACACATTCTCTACTTTAAAATGTAATTTTGTTACTTTTTTGCATTGGGTACAAAAAAGATTATGTACGTTATGTTTAATCACATTATGTTTAATGTTTTCCTCAATATGTTAAATTAAGCATAACAAGTGCATACATGTGTTCACTGCAGTGTAGTGTATGTGTACTAATTTAAACTTAATGTAATATGCGCAGGGGCACTCAGAACAGGGACATTTTCCCATAACTATATGCAAACACACTGCTCAGACTTGTTCCAACACACCCCATACATGCTTGATTAGTTTGAGAGGCCAGGTCAACACCTTGAACTTGTTGCCATTTTCCAAAAAACCATGTGTGCAATATGGAGTCAAATTATCAACTGAAGGCCACTGCCACCTGGCAAAACTAATTGTGGATAATATTGAAGTGGGGAACTACTCAACTGTGCTCCAGGACTGAAGTTTGACATCCTTGCCCTTAGTGATGATGTAGGTGGTGTCAAGTTTACATGATGATTAAAATATAATGCATAAAAATTGCTCAATGCATTTTGTCTAATCATGTTGTATTCAAGCCTCAAACAAATTGGTCTCTCTAAGACCCACTTGTCAGCTGCAAACTGTGTTTGTTTTTTCATCGTCTTTCAGCTGCTCCCGTTTAGGGGTCGCCCCAGTGGATCAACCATCTCCATGTCTTCCGGTCCTCTGCATCTTACTCCTTCAAACCGACCATTTTCATGTCCTTTCTCACAACATCCATGAACCTCTTCTTTGGTCTTCTGCTTTTCCTCTTGCCTGGCAGTCCATCTTCAACATCCTCCTCCCAATATAATCCTCCTCACTCCTCTGTACATCTCCAACGCAACCTTTCCTCTCTAACTTTGTCTCCAAACTGTCTAACCTGAGCTATCACTCTAATATACTCATTCCTAATCCTGTTCATCCTTGTCACACCAACCAAATCCTCAGCATCTTTAACCCTGACACCTCCAGCTCCACCTCCTGCCTTTTTGTTAGTGCCACTGTCTCCAACCCATACAACATAGCTGGTCTCACTACTGTCCTGTAAACCTTCCCTCTCACTGGTACCACCTGTTACAAATCACTCCAGCCACTCTTCTCCACCCATTCTAACCTGCCTGAACTCTCTTTTCTCCACCATATCATCAGCAAATTTAATCGTCCACGGGGACTCCTGTCTAACCTCATCTGTCAACCTGTCTATTACTATTGCAAACAAGAATGGGCTCAGCGTTGATCCTTGATGTAATCCAACCTCTACCTTAAATGCATCCATCACTCCTACTGCAGATCTCAACACTGTCACAATGCCCTTATACATATCCTGAATTACTCTCACATACTTATCTGTAACACCTGACTTCCTCATACAAAAAATCATGCAAACTGTGTTTATTTCATGTGCTGAAATAAAAAATGGCATTTGACCTTCACAAAATACCAGACCTAATTCACATTGAGAAAAGTAAGACTTCTGACTTTTGCCTCAATCTCTAGGTTACAGCCTCCTTAAAGTGTTTTTTTTTTGTCCATTATACCCATTTCCACAAGAGAATGGTGTTTCTTATGGGCAAAGAGAAATGTTCTTCTCCTTTCTAATCTCTCCCCCTCTAATTTTCACTCATCCCTTTCCCTATCTCTCCCCCCTTTCTTTCCATGCTTGCGCGTCTGTCTGTCATCTTGATTAGGGACGGCAAGGTTGCTTCACAAAGGAGGTGATAAAATGAAAACATCTACAAATGAGGCCACAAACCAGATTTGGCCTCTCTCAGTCACTCACTCACTTTTCTCACACTCAAAACAATCTGCTCAAACCAGGCCTAAGATACCAACTACACATAAATATTGGATAGTGAAGACTAAACTTTTACAGCATTTAGCAGATGCTCTTATCCAGTGTGACTTACATTTCCTAATTACAGGGACAGTCCCCCTAGACCAGCTCAGGGTTCAGGGTCTTGCTCAGGGACCCAGTGATGGTAGTGCTAGAGGTTGGATTTGAACCTGGGACCTAATAAGCCATTGGTCCATAGACGAATACCCTACCACTAGACCACCACCCCCCTTTTAGGTGTGACTTTCTTCATCATTGTTCATTCCAAATCATTTTCACATTTAATTGTTCAGTGTGAACTTGTAACACCTGTAAACAGTTGCTGTGAACCCACTTTAATCCTATGTTCTTCTGAAGTCCACACTAGAAATCAAGATTCCTTTCATATGTCTTAGAGACATCAGAGGACTACATATGGAGAAGATACTAATAGAGAAGATATCAAAGGCCTGCAAATGGAGAAACTTACATTTGTTTCTCTCTATATGTGTGTGTAGGAAACAAGTGAACATTAATGGTGTGTTGCTAATTTGATATGGATATGCAAATGCTTTACAAAAGCCCTTGTCTTTTTTCTTTTTAACACAAAATGCTGCTCAGATACTGCAGAGAAGAAAAGAGGAGAATGAAGTAAATGGAAATAGAAATCAAGCTGCCTACCTTGGCTCATTCTTTTCTTATTCCATTCAACCTCCCTCAGTCTGCTCCTTTTCCAGTGGGGAATAATTTTTCTGAGCTGTCACACATATAACAGTGATATGGGTACATTCAACCTTCAGCACAAGTGGGATTTGTCAAATCAAACTTTTTTGGCATGAGTTGTAACAGCTATGTACGTAGAATGACTGACAGATAGTTGTTTTAAAAAAGGAAATAAGATTCTTCTTCTTTTCTTCTTTTTCTTTCGGCTGCTCCCGTTTATGGGTCGCCACTGTGGATCAACCATCTCTGTGTCTTCTGGTCCTCTGCATCTTCCTGCTTCAAACCAACCACCTGCATGTCTTCTCTCACCACGTCCATAAACCTCCTCTTTGGTCTTCCTCTTTTCCTCTTTCCTGGCATCGTCAACATCCTTCTTCCAACAAAATCCTCCTCACTCCTCTGTACATCTCCAACGCAACCTTTCCTCTCTAACTTTGTTTCCAAAATGTCTTACCTGAGTTGTCCCTCTAATATACTCATTTCTAATCCTGTCCATCCTCGTCACACCCAACAAAAACCTCAGCATCTTTAACTCTGACACCTCCAGCTCTGCCTCCTGTCTTTTCGTCAGTGCCATGCTCTCCAACCCATACAACATAGCTGGTCTCACTACTGTCTTGTAAACCTGTCCGTTTCCTCTTGCTGGTACCCATCTGTCACAAATCACTCCAGCTACTCTTCTCCACCCATTCCAACCTGCCTGCACTCTCTTCTTCATCTCTCTTCCACACTCGCCATTACACTGAACTGTTGATCCCAAGTATTTAAACTCCTCCACCTTTGTCACCTCTATTCCCTGCATCCTCACCACTCAGCTTTTCTCCCTTTCATTCACACTCATGTATTCTGTCTCTGACCTACTCAATTTCATTCCTCTCCTCTCTACAGCATATCTCCATCTCTCCAGGTTCACCTCAAACTGCTCCCTACTCTCACTGCAGAGCACAGTATCATCAGCAAACATCATTGTCCATGGAGACTCCTGTCTAACCTAATCCATTAACCTGTCCATTACTATTGCGAACAAGAATGGGCTCAACGCTGATGTAATCCCACCTCTACCTTAAATGCTTCCGTCACTCCCACTGCAGATCTCACCACTGTTACACTGCCATCATACAAATCCTGAACTACTCTCACATACTTCTCTGTAACATCTGACTTCCTCATAAAAAAACACAACTCCTCTCTAGGCACCATGTCATGTGCTTTCTCCAAGTCCACAAAGGCACAGTGCAACTCCTTCTGACCTTCTCTTTACTTCTCTATCAAACACCCTCAGAGCAAACATTGCATCTGTGGTGCTCTTTTGCGGCATGAAACCATACTGCTCTTCACTAATCCTCACCTCTTTTCTTAACCTTGCTTCCACAACTCTTTCCCATAACTTCATGCTGCGGCTGATCAACTTTATCCCTCTATAATTACTACAGCTTTGTGCATCTCCCTTATTCTTGGAACCAGTTCACTTTGTCTCCACTCCTCAGGCATCCTCTCACTTTCCAAGATTGTGTTAAACAATCTGGTCAGAAACTCAACTGCCATCTCCCCTAAACATCTCCATGCTTCCACTGGTATGTCATCTGGTCCAACAGCCTTTCCATTCTTCATCCATTTCATTGCTGCACTTACTTCACTATCCTCACATCATCCAATCTTCTCTCTTTTTTCTTCATTCATCAGTCCCTCAAAGTATTCCTTCCATCTACTCAAAACACTCTGTTCACCTGTGAGTACATTTCCATTTCTATCTTTAATCACCCTGACCTGCTGCACATCTTTACCAGCTCTGTCTCTCTGTCTAGACAATCGGTAAAGGTATTTTTCTCCCTCTTTACTTGACAACCTCTCAAGCAATTCACCAAACACCTTATCTTTGGCCTTCGCCCTGCAGTTCATCTACTTGTACACCTGATTCTGAACAAATATTTTAAACAAAATAATTGATGATGTAACTGTTTTCCACAAAATTAGATGATATCTGCTTCCGTATATCACCCTATGAAATAAATTATATGTGTGGAACTAAGATGCTGAAATTTAAGTTGCGAGTATGGAGGATGTGCCAGTGGTAGCCTAGTGGCTAGGGAGTTGGCCCCAGATTGGAAGATTGTGGGTTCAATTCCCTCACCAGTAGGTTGCCCTAAGGTACCCTTGAGCAAGGTACTGTCCCTGTCACTGCTCCCCGGGTGCTTTCAATAGCTGCCCCCTGCTGCACGTGTGTGTATGGGTGAAACGCAGAGGTTTCGCTGTGTTGTGTTGTATTGTATTGTGCTGTGCTGCATTTCACAATGACAAGGGCAGTCACTTTTAAATGTTTTTTTCCAAATGTTTTTAGATAGGATTAGGAACAAGTATATTAGAGGGATGGCTCAGGGTGGAGGTTTTGGAGCCAAATCAAGGAGGTGAGACTGCATTGGTTTGGACATGTGCAGTCGAGAGATGAGGATTATATTGGGAGAAGGATGTTGAGGATAGAGCTACCAAGCAAGAGGAAAAGAGGAAGGCCAAAGAAGACGTTTAAGGATGTGGTGAGAGAGGACTTGCAGGCTGTGGGTGTGAATTAGTAAGAGGCAAATAACAGGAAGAAATTACGAATTATCTGCTGTAGTGACCCTTCATGGGAATGGCTGAAAGAAGAAAATTTCTATAGTGAGAATCCAAATAGAAACGTTATGTTTTACAAGTGTATAAGTAATGGAAGGGTTGTACTTAGCTACCCTTATAAATGGTTTATAAATAAATTAAATCTGTTTATTAACGGTAATTAAATCATAAATGCATTAAAATTAATGAATAAGTGGTTAATTAATTAATGAATAAGCAAGTTTTAAAAGCAAGGGTGCCCTGTTGCTTGCCAAATAGTGAATGCACATTCATCTATTACAACAACCTTACTTTTTTGTTGGTCAGGCTTATACCTGTAAGCTTCATCAAAAATTCATGTTCATCAGGTATAGTTTTCTGTTGCCCTTTTCTGCTGATTAATAATTTTAAGTTTATTTTATATCGCGACAATAACAGTTTTAGGAGGATACTATTATTGGAAAAATATCTTAAAGAAAACTCCCATATCAGTGCAACTTCTTTGACCTGCTGCATGTCTATTAACCCTACAGGTCTACCTATTTGGTGTACAATCAGAGACTCTTTGCTATCTTGCAATAAACTTTGTGTTAGTTATCTTCCAGCCTATCATCTATATTTAGTTTCTAACCACAGTGCTACTCTGTGCTGGAGATGTTTAGCTGGTGGACCAAGGCCAAGCAAGTACACTGATGTGAAAAAAAAACCCAGTAGCATTGCTACACCTGATACACTTGTAGTAATTTCACACACACCTATATACAGTATACATCTGTGCCGGGAAGGGTCCACCAAGCAATTAATCTCAGCAATTGAAAAGTGTAACTGTGCATGTCAACACGTGGACTGATTTCCACACCTATGTAGTGGATGTATATGGTGGGTAGAACATTCAGTCAGTGGAGGAATTACGTGGGAGATATAGTGCTTTGCGACAGTCTATGGTGTGTTGCTCTGGCAGGCGTTTATACGATACCTCCACTCCTCTTTCCCACACTTGGGTCAGAGGATTGACTCTTAGGGGCCGAAGGCCTGCGCGCGTGTGGGTCAACGACGTGACGTCACTTCGCGCAAAGCACGCACGGCGGCGTTGGCGGTCTCCAAGGTAACGTTTCGAGTTGCAGTGACGGTAGTCGAGCAAATGGCGAGTGGGCGTGACCCCCTCCTTCACCCCCCGCTCTCCGCGTGGGCGGCCCCGTGTGGTCGGGAGAACGAAACACGACACTCCGACACAGAAGAGGGAGGGGGGCCGGCGGGGAAAGAGTGGCACGGAGTGAGTGGAAAAAAGAAAAAATTCTGCGAAGAGGAGGGAAAAAACACGCCTCAGACTGTGATTTTTTCCTCCCTCTTTTTTCGGACATAGTATGTTTTGACTGTGCGAATGACGTGGACGAGTTGAATATGCAATACTGCACGGCGACTAAACTAATTAGTAATTTACCGAGTGGGCTCCCGGGGTAGCGCTCGCTCCTAGGCAGCACCCTCCATCGGCACGACGTACATCTCGAGTTCTTTAACTCGGATCTTTGAAGATAAGCGAGCTTCTCGCAGAGCAAGGCGGCGTTTTTCACCGGGCTGGAGCCGAGAGCTACAGCCTCGAAGCGAAGAGGTTGGACGATAGGGGGCCAAGACGAGCGAGCAGAGGAGTGAAAGTCGAAAAGTTTAGCGAGGAGTTTGCTGTGGACGCGTTTCAGCTCGCCAAGAGGAACACGAGAGACGACGGAGTCGGTATAGACGATTTGGTCTTTGGCTCACTTCAAGTTAGCAGACAAGCTAACGAAATAGCTTCTATCGACATGAAGACCCCGGGGGATTCGGGTAAGTTTATAACAATGAATAAGCAACTGTTGTTAGCAGGTTAGCTAAGTAAGAACTAACGTACAAAATGAGTTGGTTGGTTAGTTAGTTCTTATGTCAGTTTTGATTTGCTCGTTTGTTAAACGTTATATCGTAATTACTAAAAGTAATATTCGAAGTCAGTAAGCCGGGGAAATCGTTAGCAGAACACCTGGCAAGCTAACTTAATGCATCATAGCAACGCTAGCTAATTACCCGTCGATAGTTATACCTAAAAGTCACACAGAGGCTTATTTGTATGGTGTTGTCGAGAAGTTTGTTCTTTCTGTACGTGTTTTCATTCAAAGTTAGCCTGAAGTTTAACTGAGCAACAATAAAAACATGCTGGGCGACCATAAATTTCGACAGGAACGCATGAGCTAAGTCCGCTAATTAGCTTTAGCAGAGTTTGCAGCCGATGAAAGTTTTTTGGTGTTTTGGTCATCGGCTTTTGCGCCGGGTAAGAAGGGCAGGAAAGCTGAGTGTTTCGATGAACCTCACTTTTGCCGTCATGCTGTGGGACTGAAAGTGTGCCGCTTGCTTTGAAACGAAACCATGAAAGTTTCTTACTGCGGCGTCCAACTTTTGGCTAACTCACTTTCGGTCGCTCCGTGCGGTTCTTCCCAGCTGACTAGCTATCCCTCATTGACCAGCTAAGTTGCTATCAACTAGCTTGTATTGGCCTAGCATTGCACTGTGCTTGGTCACTTTCGGTAATGACCTGGTGTACTGCTTGGTTGTATCAGACCGATTAGTTTGATTTTACCCGAGATAAATGTTGGATAAGTACTCGTGGTGTTTGTAACCGGCAACTGTGACCCATTTATGGCTTCCACCATTTGCTTGTGTTCCTGCCAGCCATTTGGCTCGAGAAAGTTACGCTGCACAACTAACTCGCCAAGATCATTATCCTCATAATGTGTCTTTGTTTGCCCTATCGATTCAAATGTTTGTGGGAACGAGTGGAAACAGTGAATCACCCTTAATCCTTCAGCATTAGAAGCTTTTGTTTCGTTTTAAACTTTCGATAGGCTATTTCTACTTGCCACCGATAAGTCTCGTTAGTTTGAAATCCATTTAAGCTAAGGTTAGCTCTTCTGCCCCAAATCAGAAATGTGATATCGGAGAACTGTTAACTCACCGGTAATAAGCTAAAAAGTTCAGTCACAGGATCAAATCATTGTGTCTTTAGGTCAAAGTAGCAATCAGACTAGTAGTAATAACCGTGAGTGACTTGACTTAGGTTAGCCAGCCCCAAAACCGTGGCAGCCAAAGATTATCGTGCTTTAGTTTGTCAGACTCCTCTTTGCGGAAAGTTGCATTGCTTTGAAGAGTTTAATGGATTTAAATACATTTGAAAACATTAACCAGTTGCGCTCAATTTGACTTCGCGCGTGTGTGTGGACGCTGAAGTCCGCACATTTTGTTCTGAGGTAGGCACCCGGTGGGGTTAGGGAAGAGAGGGAAGTCTCCAAACTCGGATTCTGTTCGTGCTAGGGGGGAGCTTTGAAGATGTGGGCTACTTTAAGAGGTTCTTGCTTCTCTTGTTTCGTGGAAAAAAAGCATTCCGCCGACGATGAAGTCATGTTCTTATGCATTAAAGCATTAGCTGATTTCTTCCATTCATCACCCCCCATCTGGTGGTCCAAAACATTGCCATGAAGTAACTCTTTTTAAAAAAAATTTTTTTTTTATATGGTAGGTGGGCTCCGAAGGCTGAGCCGTGCCTTTCTGTGTGTTTGTGAGCAGAGGTGTCGACGATTTAAATATGTCCAAGCAGTAAAATGTATCTTCAATTGGTAATAAAACTTAGTATACGCGACAATGACGCACCCAGGTCATTATGGGCTAAATGTGACTGGCACAATAATCAGAATGTGTTTTGAACAATAAATAACAATAATAAGTGCTTAAAAGCAGAACAGTTCATTACAGCATGAATAATTTTGAAAAAAATTTTACTAATTAATGTTTTGGCTGTCAGACAAGAGCAAATGGTAAGATGATTTGTTCTTGTTACAGCTTAAATGGGATGAATGTTATGTAGGCTGCGATTGGCTTTATATGTGACCTGGAATGTTTTATTACACAGATTTCATTTTTATTCTTATCTGTGCATTTTATCTTAATGTGAATATGGCTCATTCTACAAATATAAAAATATATAAGTAATTTAAATCCTGTCATGTTATTTTTACATACTGTTAACTTGTTTATATATAGACCAAGGCCATATGTTAATTTAGGGCATGGTGTTACTTTGAGGGAGCAGACAAGAGCAAGTGAATTATAAGGTGTTGAATTGTTTTCATGCTCTGTCACTGCCTCACACTCCACCCAGGCCTCCCTATGTGCAGGAACTCTGAAATCTTTCTCTTCCTGCAAATTCTTGCTTGGGTACCCAAGGGGTTAATTACTGATGCTGAAACAGCTTTTGTTTTTTTTTGTTTTAAGCATTTGTTGCTACTGTTCAAAGTATTACCTGCACATAAAGTCTAAGTATTTTTATTTCGCTAGTCTGGGTTAATGTTACACTCACTCTGGACACAAAAAACATATTGATTTACAGCACGGAGAGAAAAGCCTGGTTCAATCATTGATTAGCATATTTAACTTTTGACTTTTTGCCAGCTCTACGTAATATCTATCCATCTGTCTCACAGGCCAGCAGTGCCCGGGTTTGAGAGATTTTCCACTTGCTTTACTCATTATATCAACAATCTTTCACATGCAAGGCAGCACATCTGGAAACGGGCACATTGTCTCATGCAGCATGTGAAGTGAAAATACCCATGTGGGCAATTAGCCAGCATTTAGGAAAGGCAGCTGTGGGTGCTGTTGGTTTCAAAGGAAGGTTGTGGCTGGAATGAACTGGGTGGAGGTGTTGGGCTATTTAGCTTTGCAGGTATGATTCACAGCTCTGCTGTAAGGAAAGTGCCTGAAGTGTTTTGAGACACAGGTATGGCAAGTAAATGTTTTAAAGGAAAACATAAAATGATCCTTGAGTTATTGTGAATTCACTGGCTAGATTTACCTTATCATATGCCTTCATATAAATAATACCTATAGTGATTGTGAATCAGAAATAACTAAATATTTTCTGGGACATTACATCTTGGCAAACACTGTTTTTGGGTGTGTCTCTGTACTAGGTGACTAGTTCTCTTGGTTAATGCTTTCCTCACTGAAAGACAATGTATTAAAAAATAATTTTGTTTTACAGTTTTTGATCAAAAATGCCATAGCATGATAGAATAGTAAAATATAACTTCTGCTTTAACATTGGTATGATCAGGCACTAACAAGGTAAAAAACTTTTTTTTTTTTTTTTTTTTTAAGTTTGTGGATGTAGATTTAGCAAAAAGGCATACATGTACATAATGGTGAGTAATATTGTATTGTGCAGTAGCACTGTTTACAAAGGCTAGCAAGAGAAAGCTTCCAACTCTGTAAAGAACTGAATAGATAAGAATTTATGTAGACAAGAATTTAAAGTTATGCATTAATATAACCTGATTTACATATCATTATGTAGCACTAATTGCAGTGTTATTTTTGCCATGGTGACAACCCTTCAATGTACATGGCATAATACTCTAGACAACTCTACAAAATGCATTTTGTGGGCGGTTTTCTGCACAGTCTCGCCCATATAGCTAATAATGCTGGATGTTTATCCCTAAGTTGGCTGACAGTCTTCTTTCATGGTCCTGGTTACCTGTTTGTCTTCGACAATAGCAGAGCCACCCAGGTAGAACGTTTTTTAGTGGTTGGCAGTCTTGTCAGATTGGCTGTGCTTTCAGCCTGACCCAGGTGATGCACAGGAAGCAGGGTTTTCCTGGAAATGGTAGTGAGAGATGAGAGATCAGCAACAAATGCAGTACATGGTAAGGCTCAGGTGATGTTGGCTAACAAAAACCACATGCCAGAGTGTAATGCTGACGTGCTGTGGGTCTGAAGAAAAACACACACACACAGATGCAAGTACTGGCTGAAAATGTTCTTCACAAGGAAGTGTAACGAGAAAGCCAGTCAACCGGAACAAAACTGTAGAGGTTTATGCGCCTGATAAGAAGCCATGACTGCTATCTTTAAACATCTCATAGCACAGATTTTCCTCTGAAGCAGTTTTTTCTGCCTACTTAGTTGTCTCAATTGTAGATTTACTGAACTTGAAGCTTAAAATTAAAACCATCGTCCTTATGTTAGGCATATCTCAATTCAGGGGCTGCATTTGAAGACCAAAAATGTCGAGTGCCCTGTTTAGGGAGTCCCATTTAGAAGCCTTCTTCAAATGTAGCTGAGAAATAAATCCCTTGTTTCCCAGGAAACTGAGGATCCAACGGATGTATCCTTTGCTGCTTAGCATATCCCAAGGTTCATTATGTTCATTGTGCCTCTGACAATTGTTTTTATCTGTTAAATTGACAGAAAATATATATTATTAAAAAGAAATATATATCAAAACACCTGTCTAGTTTTTTTTTTTAGTTTGCTAGGAGCAAATAGCTCATTTGTTGTTAATAGCTGTGGCACTATTCTACTGCCGGTTGCTAGGCTAGAGGAGGGATTCTTTATCCATAGGTTAGACAATATGTTTAGACATTTACCGTTTGCAAATGACAAACTGAATGTTGGAACAGTCTCTAAAGGCTACACCTATATAGATTGCTTCCCTTGAAGCATGCAGCCCCTAAATTGATCTATACAACTATTGTGTAGATCCCTTTTTGTATTGCCAAAACTTTTTGGGCGAGGAATAAACAAAGTAACATCCATGGTTTCCCAGCAGAAAGTTGCAAGAAGCATTACTTTACTGTTGACATGTTGCTTTCCTCCCAGTGTACCTCCTGGCACCACCTCTTTGAGATCAGCATACACCTGGGTGATCACATGGTATTGGAAAAACTTCATCATGCCAGGCCATCGTCTTTCATTATGTAATGGTGAGGTTTTGATGTTTGGATGTCCGTTGACAGTGGGCATGGGCACTCTGACTGGTCTGTGGCAACGTATCCCTATATGCAACAGGCTGTGATGCATTCATTGTGTTCTGACAGCTTTCTATCAGTATTTCTGTTGGTTTGGATCTAGCCTTTGCTCACTAGGCAAATAGCTGAGCCTTGCGTACCCATGCCCTGGTCACTGGTTCACCAGTTCCCCCTTTTTGGGCCAGTTTTGATGGGTATTAACCATTGCTTACAGGGCAAGACCTAATGTTTAGGAGAGGCACTGACCCAGTCATTTATCAAAGTTTTGACTCTGTCAAGTTCAGTTAGACATTGATATTTTGCAATTTTTTCCAACTATCAGCTTCAAGAAACAAATGACCAACTTTACTTCAAAAATGGAAGTGTTAATAATTTATTTTCATGAATCAACAAAATGCAGTGAATGAACAAAAGAGAAATCTAAATCAAATCAATATTTAGTGTGACCACCCTTTGCCTTCAAACCAGCATCAATTCTTCTAGGTACACTTGCACACAGTTTTTGAAGGAACTCGGCTGGTAGGTTGTTCCAAACATGACTGTTTTTCGACCTACGTGTGACATTGATGATCATTAGCACCTGTTTGGTAAAACTGGTTCATCATACACCTGACTATAATCCTACAAAATCCCTGACAAAAGGTAGTAACACCAAATATTGATTTGATTTAGATTTTTCTTTTGTTCACTCACTTTGCATTTTGTAAATTGACAAAAATAAACAGTCATTTATATTTGTCATTATTTTATTTCTGAAAGCATTCTTTATTTACAGCATTTTTTCACACCTGCCTAAAACTTTTGCACAGTACTGTATTTCACTTATTTACAAGAGGCTTAGCTGCAGAATATGAACTAGAGGCAATGTGATGCTCCAAGCAGTGTTCTGCTGGAAAGACGAGCTCCTGGCTTTCATGTAGATGTTACTTTGACACGTACCACGTACCTAAACATTTAGCCAAGTAAACCCTTTCATGGCAATGACATTCTCTCATGGCAGTGGCTCAGTCAGCTGAATGATGTGCTCTGCCATTCCGCAAAAAAAGTTTAGGAATGGTTTGAGGAACATGACAAGTTCAACATTTGTGAGATGTGCTGGACAAGCTAGTCTGATCAATGAAGGTCCCAGTTCTCTAAGGGATCTGCTTGTGACATCTTGATGCCAGATACCACAGCACACTTTCAAAGGTCTAGTGGAGTCTATGCCTAGATAGCTCAAAGCGGTTTTGCATGCACAAACAGCTATATAATGTAGCAGCAGCTGGATGCTTTCATGTTATGTGGAGTGGTGTGAGATCCTATTAAGTAGTGTCAAGATGGAAACTGCTATTTTGCTATAGTTGACTACCTTTTTAAAAATAAAATAGTCTCTATTTGCATCTGGTGTAATTTGTGAGGTAGGGTGTTGGATATTAAAGTCCCTGTTTTGTGTCCTTGTTGGATCAGATTTTTTGCAAACAGAGTTAAATGCACAGGTTCCTGTCTGCTCTGGCTGAAGGACAGGTTTCTCTGACTGTGGTTTCTGCGTGAACAAGCTTGCTGAAGTGTTTTGTCTACTAAAAGCCATAGTTTTGTGGGAGTTCTGAGGTTTTGTCAAGACTGTCTTGAGAGCTAGTGCTCTCCCAAAGTATCTGTGGTTTTAGCTTTCCCTTTGGGGTGCATACGTGTGTTTGTGGTCATACAGGTTGGTAAATGTGTGAGAGTACAAATTGTGCATTCTGTAACATTTTCAAAAAAATATTTTAGAGCCTGGTCTTGGAAAGGCACATGTTGCTGGATAGTGTTGATGAATTTACCTGTCTTTGACATAACTGAAAAGAAAGGAGGCACCTTGAGAAAATTATTGCTTTTAGAGAATGCTTTCAATTGAGTGAAAAATTAAGTGTTAGAATTTACGAGACATCGATTTGCGTTTCATAAAGCTTGCCTACTTTTTACTTCTTCTGTTAAAGCAATTACTGACTAACTTCTAAGATCATACTTGTGTGACATCTTTATTCTCACAAAAATCAGTTTAAACTTTTTTATTTTTGTTTTGTTGTTAATTTGAATTTAAGACAAGAAGTTGAGTTTTATATGGAACAGTGTGCAACACTCACTCACAGTTGGTTAGGGGACCCAGACCCCCCCTCATTCCACTTTAATGGTGGGTGTCTGTATTGCATTATTCTCTCTCGCTCTCTCTCTCTCGCTCTCTCTCTCTCGCTCTCTCTCTCTCGCTCTCTCTCTCTCTCGCTCTCTCTCTGACAGACTAACACACTTTCCTAATTCTTACACTCATGCTCAATCTCCATCTCTTGGGTTGCCATGTTTGTGGTGACGCCACTTTGACTCACTTGGTCTTTTATTTTTACTCAGGCAATTTATTTTTGCAGGCAGATCTAGTGTTAGCACAGCAGGGCTTGGATTAAACGCGTCTGTGTGTGGTGTTTGCTACATTACAGAGAAGTCTGTCCAAAGAGAATTCTCTCTTGGGAGTGCTTTTTCAGTACCACCTAGGTACTATAGTTCCTCCTGATCTTACTCATAAAGGCTTTTATGTGAAAGTGAGAGTGCTCTCAAAACCCATCAGTGGATTTCCTATGCTGTGTAGGCCATCACACTGGGCGGTGGAACTTTTTAGCCAGTCTTGCAGAACAGTGGAAATTAAGCTATTAAAAGATGAGTTTGTTATTCAAGAAGTGCTGATTTTCAGTGGGCCTTTGTGAGGCCCCTACAGTGTGAGGTGATTTCCAGTTATGTTAATTTATTCAGTTGCAAATTCAGTTTGATGTAGGCCAACTCTTGCAGCAGTGCTATTTAGTCTTCAGTAGTTTGTTTGCCCTCAGTCTGATACAGTCAAAATCTGGTAGTGCTATGAATGACATGTGGCAATGCATAGTTTGAGGAGGCCTGGTGTCTGTGCACAAACGGAAAGCTCATAAATGAAAGGGCCTTTGCAGTTAAGGGAGAGGAATTGGCTGCTGTAGTCTCTGCCAGTGGTGTGAGAGAAACTGGGAGCGACCATGGAGACAGCGTTTTAATCCCACAGCTGGAGCCAGTACATGTGTCGTCAGCCACTCTGTCTGTGTGCGCTCGCGCCTGGAATCTTGGGACCTAACCACAACACAGAACTTGAAAAGCAGCAATCTATCGCTTTCTACTGCTCAGTCATTCACTCCCTCCTTTTTTGTCTTTTCCAAAGTCTGCCACTGCACTCTTCCATCTTGCTCTCTGGCATGTTTTCTGTACTTTTTGGACTGACTTTACATTTTTTTTATTTATTTTTATTACAGAAACTACATTTGAATACTTGGGTTCTATGTAGAGTTTTGTAGCATTACAACAACAAGCATGTATTGTGAAAACCGAATATAGAGACTAGAGACAAAGCAAAAGGAAGTTGCTATTTGGGTTGTCCTTCAATCAAATAGGGAAAATTCATTAACAGTAAGTTGTTCATCAAAATATACAGTAGTGTTTTCCTTTTAACCCTTGCAGATTGATGTACAGACATTTAGTCTCCTGTGACCCAGAATGTCTCGACTTTCTTTTGCCTCTCTTTAACCCACCCATCAGCCAGGTCACTATAGACAATTGCCTGGAGGCCAGATGACTGTCCCCACCCCCCAGGGCTTGATGGGGCCTATAGCTTTTAATGTGAATCATAGCAGGGTGCCGGTGTCTGTAGGGTCATTGCACACTGATTATAAGCTTATGATAAGGATCAGCAGGGTTCAACCCATTACCTTGACCCCCCCCCCCCCTTACTCACTTTTGATTATAGCCTATCCTCTATAAGTTTACAATATTTTTGGCATCTCCAGTTTTTTTTTAGCATGGATAATCTTGTTTAACTTCAGTCTTTCTGTTATTTGCCAAACAAGTTTATATGCTAATATGAAATATCACTACTGGTGCAGCTTTTAATTTCCAAATATAAAATTAAAATTTAAAGTTCTATTCACTAAATTAAACATTCTCTTCTCTACAGGATGGCATGGCTCAGCAAAAATCAAATGTTTCTTTTGTAGAATCACATAATTTAAGGGATAAATGTAGGTTATGTTAACATACCAGGCATGAACATAAATCAAAGCCCACAACAGGGAGGGAAATCTCATTGCTAAATTCTGTATGGACCAAAAAAGTGAAGGCAATGAGACTGGCCAAGACAGTAGATTATATGTGGACCATGGTTATTGCTCACAAAACAATTTTGTTCATCTTTCCTGACTACTGTAAGTGTTGCTGTTTTGGGTAGGCCTGGAGACGCACTTTGTCCAGCCTGTCTTGGTATGCTCTAAGAGGCAGGGCAGTGACATTTAAAATTAGACACTCAATGAGTTTATAGTGCCAAGGAGAAGAAAAAAAAAAATCTAAGCTCGAGCTGAACCAGGTTCAGCCTGCCTGACCTCTACCTGCCCTCCAAGAAAGATTTTTCTCAGGTTCAGTGCTTTCAATATGAAAGGAGAGACTTTTTATGAGAGATTGTTAGATGAAAAATTTGTCTTCACATATTGGTATCATAATTTTTGGTAACAAGTTATAAGTAAAGGGGCCCAGCAAGCCCTAGTCTGTCATGCGGGAAAATTCAGATTCAACAGTTGATTTAGGCAAAAACGATGAAAGGCCATCTTTTAGTTTAGTGTCACTTATTAATGTTACTAAATGTTAAATATATACTTCACTGTTCAGTTTTTTTATTAATAGGAAGTCAAAGGTAGTTGTTTAGCTGTCTTCATATATCTGTAGTATTAAGTTTTAGTAGGAAAATGTGTATCTGTCCCTGAGCAGCCACAGCTGATTATAATGATTTGTTCCACAGAACATACGCTCTTTGGTTTTTTGTGGGTTTTTTTTTTTTTTTGTGATTTTTTGCAAAATTACACTGGATGCAGACAAATGCCAAAGTAAGTTCTATGTACAAGTATAAACAAGGAGTTATACATGTATGTATTAATGAAGGGTTGAAGGCATTTTAGATAATTCACTTAATTCATCTTTGTATTAGTCAATATTTAATTTAAAAGATAACATTGCTGGCTGGCTGTTGGGATTCCATAGAATGTAAGGCAAGAATTTCAGTTGAGAAGTACTTTTTTTTCCCGTAGGGAAACCTGATAGTGCTGCAGGACAATTCCATGAAGTTTCTCCAAAAAGCTAATTTGGAGTCCTAGCTCTTACTCTTTTCGTAGAAGCCTCAAAGTTAAATGCTAGTGGAGTTTAAAAGTATCAAATCTCATTTTGAAGACACCAGCTCAACTAGTAGGTGACTGTTTGTGTCTCCTTTGAATAATTTGTATTGTATTTGGTACTCGCCAAAGTTTTAAGTTGTTACTGAACATCCTTAATGTGCTGGAGACCTGCACAGGCCTGTCAGTGAAGTTTGGCAGACTGCAGTTGCAGGGTGCTCCTTGCGCTCAACAGTGCTCACATTGCAGGAAAATTGGCCCAGAAACGCACCCTGCCTGACCATCTATGGTTGATTTAATCATAGCCCTGCAAGGAACTCCCCTGTGACGCGTCTGGTTTCTGTCTGGGCAGAGTTGGCTGTCGCACCGCTTCATCCCGGACATCTGGAGCACCATCTCCACGATAGTGTGCCGGTAACTGGGTTTTTTTTATTACACGGCCATTGACAAGAAGATTGTAGATGTGAAAATAACCGTTCTGGATGTTGAGCTTATACCGCTACACTTGTGAAAGTGTTTGGCATAGGCTTGCATCTTAGTTACTTTGGGCTGCACAATATATTGTTTGAGTCGCTGTCATAGTATTGGAGCCTACAGCCTTTGGGAATATCAGTATTGCAATTTGCTAAGAAGGCAGCCACATCTCCAGGTAAATCAAGGTATTCTTACAAAAGACAAATTACTTTGGAAAATATTTAACCTTTTAAAGACATCAAATCTCCAAGGTGTTTTTAAATGGCCTGTGTTGAACCATTTCCTTAAATTACATTTTCTTTTGTTCTGTAATCTTTGGTCCGATCACTTTTCATGGTTTACTGTGACCTTACTTTTAAGAATAGGTCAGGACATCTAACTTGAGGAGTCTACATGACTCTTTCTGGTCTCATTTTGTGGAGAGAAAAAAAAGTGAAAGTGACAACCCTCGTCTTTGCGAGGTCACAGCACACAGTGAACCACAACAAAATTAGACCTCTGCATTTAACCCAGGGGGCAGCTATTGAAAGCACCCGGGGAGCAGTGACAGGGACGATACCTTGCTCAAGGGTACCTCAGGGCAACCTACCGGTGAGGGAATCGAACACACAATCTTCCGATACAGGGGCAACTCCATAACCACTAGGCCATTTGATCAGGCAATGCATGACCAATGTTGGCATCATGACTTAGCTCGGGATTCCTATTACTACTAGGGGCAGCGGCGCACTAGTGCTTAGGGACTATGCCCAAGGATCTGAAGGTTATGGGTTTGAATCCCAGACCAGTAGGTTGCCCTAGGTACCATTTTACCCCTTTTCCACTATACTGGTGCCAGTGCCAGGTGCCGGTTCTGGTGCTTGACCAGGGAACCAGCCAGAACCAACAGAGAACCGGCCTGCATTTACACTAGACAGGAGCTCAGCGGGAGCCGCATGATAATACGTCACAGGCCACGCCCACTAAACAGAAACAAACTTGGCCGAACACAGTTTGTGTTGTTGGTTATTCTCCAGACTTGGAGGATTTATTTCAGTATCCAAAGGCAGCTTATTCAGCGTGTTATTACCATTGAAAGAGATCGACATGGACAACGGTTATGTGCAAGACGAAATCACGAAATTAGTTATTCCCTTATTTCCTTATACACTTTCTTCTTTCTCAGTGCACTTTTCAATTTCGCTGAATTTCTTTGGATGTCAATATTGCTAAAAGAGCTTTAATTTCGTCCGCGCTCCGCGTTAGCGGACTTTGGCTCTCCGCCATTTTCACTTCTAAAGCTACCTATAACTCCGCCCACCGCTCGTGACATCACGGGTTCTAGCTACTAGACCAGCTAAGTTTTGGTGCCGGCACCAATTTTTTTCCGTGGAAAAGCGCGCCCTGGTTCCAAAATCGGGAACCGGCACAGGAACCAGAGCAGTGGAAAAGGGGCATTTGCGAAGCACTGGTTCAAGGATGAGACTCTTACATTTACGGCATTTATCAGACGCTCTTATCCAGAGCGACTTACATGTCCTAATTACAGGGAGGAGCAACCCCTGGAGCAACTCAGGGTTAAGGGTCTTGCTCAGGGACCCAATGGTGGTAGTGCCAGAGGTGGGATTCGAACCGGGGGCCTCTGGATCCATAGGCAAGTACCTTACCACCAGTACCCTATAGACTCTTGGGGACAGACCCCTGTTTTGCTGGTGGAGCAACCCAGGGGCACCATTCCGCTGCCTGGGTGAAATCTGCATTGCTTCTCCTGAATCTGAGGTTTGACACCCGGATGGAGTCCCCTTTCCAGCAACATGGTGTAAAATTTTCCAGGGAAACTGAGTAATGTGAACACCCCCTTTTTTTTGTCAAGAGGTAGGAAGATTGTTCTTTTGCAGAATAAAATTGTTTCAATGCTAACTGCCATGAAATTAATAACGAAATGATTAACTGATGTTATCCATAAATTAAATAATCCCACACAAATAAATCCTTCATGTAACAGAAGGTGCTCTAATAGCTTGCTAGCTAGCTGTAATAGCTTCAGTGAATGTTTTAGTTCACTGAGATTTAAAAAAAAAAAAAAAAAAAAATTAGTGTCTTGAATTCTCAATTCATCCTTGACTACTGGCCCACTCTTATTACCCCATCAGTGTGCTCTTCCATAGTCTCAGAAGGACCAGTCTGGAACTGTTAATGGTTCCTGGAAGCTCGCCCACAGCATATCTGCTTGCCTGCTCTAGTTGGCACCATGTTGGGCTCTTGAACACAGAAAGATCAGTCATGAGGGCACTTGAAGGATTGTGTGTGCATTATGAGATGAGTATAATGACTATGGGTATGCCAGACTATTAGGACTGATACCCTGGTTCTCAGCTGCTGAGGTTGGCTAAGGTTGGTGTGACCGCACTGTGAACATGCATGCACACCAAGTTATGCAAGAGTGCACTCTTAGGATCATGTGAGGGCTGATGGTTGGCATTGAGCACCTACAGCTGACTGCCTGACTCTTTTGATCTTTTCCTTTTTGCTTTGGATTTATTGTGTCCTGCTTCACTTGTTCTTTAACCTTCTATCTCTCGTTCCCTTAGTTTGCCTTTGTTTGGGTGCCTTCACTTCATGCCACATTCCCAAGTTTAGCCTTGATTTTCCAGTTTCTGACAGCCACTAACTCCCTGGTGCCACACAGTTGTCTGAAGAATATCTCACCAGAATTAAATTCTGGATCTTACAGGGAATTCAGATTTTTTTTTAATGTGAGAATTGTTGTGACCCGGTTGGGACTGAAATTGGCAATCAACTTAAAGTGCTGTAAATATAAAGTCACAATTTGTCAAAAATACTCCCCCCCCCTTTGCTTTATAGATCATTCTTTTTGACAGTTGGTAATCTGCCTCGGTCACAAAAAATAATTTAGCTATATTTTAAATTTTACTGTCTAAAATCATCCTGTTTCAAGAGAGGATACCAAAATAAAGTGGCTGTAAGTGCTTTAATGGCATAGTTAATTCAGCAAATTAGAATTAGGAATACACTGATTTGAATGTATTCATTTTACATTTACATTTTTATCACAGCAACATTCAATAAAGTATGCACGCTTATTACACACAGATTTCTAAGATTTACCAATGGCAAATGCAATATCACATTGCAGATCTATTGCTTGCCTTCCACTATGTAGATAATTTTGTATTCTTTGTTTATTTTGTAAAAATGACATGGAATCATGTCTCTGAAATGTAATTTCGTCAACATTTTTTTCACTAACTGGTTGAAATCAAACATGGTCATCGTTTTAAAGTTGAGTCAATCTTTTATAGCTCTTTGTCACAGAGCATTTTTATTGATTTTTGGTCTTAGTCTTCCTGTTAGGGACTAAGGTGACACAGGTAAGGAAAATTGCATAAAGAAGGACAAAGAAAGAAATCTTGAAAAGGAAATGGTACTAAGAAAGGAAACTCTTCTTCTGTGGTTGAGACTGGAAAACAGAAATGAATTAGGAAGTATGATTCTACAGGAAATCTACCCCATAGCAAACATTACATTTTGTTAAGTCCAGCAAATGAAGTTACTGAAATTACTTAAAAGGAAGTCGTCTCTAAAAATCCAGTTATCAGTAAAACAATATAGGTATTCATTTGTCATCTTTGTCAGCATATAGAACCTTTCCCTTGATTTTCCAAAACTAAGTAGAGAACTTTATAAAATGTAGATGGAACATTTGAGGGGTAGCTCTTGGCTCTTTTGTATTACTCATCCCACACAGTCTTTCTCTCTTTCTGTTCTCACTCCTGCATGCACCCACACACACACACACACACACACACGCACGCACGCACGCACGCACGCACGCACCCCTTACCTTTTTCCCGGTCGTCACCATCATTAGCAGATGGAGGCCGACCTTTTCCTGTGGCTAAATATAGACCTTACAAAGAATGGGAGGAAGGGAGGGAAGTGGGGAATGGATAGAGTGAACACAGATAGAAAGAGCGAATGAGTTTGGGGGCCCTAAACATATTGGATCCATTATTTACACACACTAGAGAAACACAATGTATTTTTTTTGTTTTTTTCATCTTCCCTTCCTTTCTTGTCAACGTCATACAGCATTTTCAATAAAACAGGTACAATAAAGAGGTATGCAACAGAATTGGACAATCCATTTTTATAAATCAGATTATACTGTGAATTAGCTGGGTTAATTATTTTTGGCTACATTAAAGAGTGAATTGGTAAATTAGCCTGTGGCATAATTGCAATTTAAACGATTTTAATAAATTATATTAAAACATGTCCTGATGGCATTACAGCTTTATTGGTAGCAAAACAAGAACTGCGGATGCATACGCACACTGGTAACACCAAACCTACTGTTGCCAAGCAAGCATTTACATTATAATTTTATACTCATCCAGCACTTTTTTTTTTTTAAGGCTGCCAAATAGCAAATGCCATTTCTAAATGCTCATTAAGAGGGATGAGGTAGGTGTTCAAAATGTATATCTCAAACTCTTTTTAGTGACATTAATTTTATTCTAATGAGTGAAGAGCCAGCTTCAAGTTGGAGATCCAGTTTTGTTGCCAACTTCTTGCTGAAAATTTCTGTCCCACCTTATGTGCCTCTCAGCATGCAAGATTTTACCATTAGGAGTGATCTGGACAATAGAGGTTCTATTAAAGGTTTTTTCAAAAACAAGGAGCCTCCTTCAGGTATAAAGTTACATTGCAAGCCCATTATTTTAAATTGGTTGCGTGGCTCAGTAAGTTATTTTAATATTTTGTAGATTTAGTGTTTAGCTGTGCTGCTGTATTCATCTCGCACCTATAATTTGGTGCCAGAACTACTACGATTTCTTTTGGCTGCTTTGGTTAGAGTTTGCCACAATGATCGTCTGTCTCCATTTCTTTCAGTCCTCTGCATCTTCTTTTAAACCAAGCTCCTGCTTGTTCTCTCTCACCACATGCATAAACCCCCTCTTTGGTCTTTCTCTTCTTCCCTTGCTTGGCAGCTCCATCCTCAGCGTCCTCCCAATTGTGTCTTGTCTCTGTCCAAACCAATGCAATCTTGCCAGTCTGATAAACTTGTTCCTAATCCTGTCCATCCATGTTACTCCCAGTGCAAATCTGCATCTTTAACTCTGCCACCATCTTTTTTGTCAGTGGCTCTATCTCCAACCTGTATAATATAGCTGGTCTCTCTACCATGCTATAAACCTTCCCTTTCACTCTTGCTTGTATCCACCCATCATTGATCACTCCTGCCACTCTTTTCTACCCATTCCAACTATCTGCACTCTTTCTTAACTTCTTTTCTGCACTCTCTTATGCTGAACTGTTGTCTTCCATGTATCTAAACTCCTACTCCCTGCAACCATTCTGCTGTAGTATTCTGACATACTTTTCTACCGCTCTTGATTTCCTCAAATACCAACCCCAACAACTCCCCTCTAGGCACCCCCTGCTTTCACTAAGACCACAAAGGCACTATGCAACTCCTTCCGTTCTCCAAAACCCTGAGAACAAACATTGCACCTAGTGCTCTTTCTTGGTAAGAAACAATACTGCTGCTCACAAATCATGTCCTCTTTTTTTTAACGTCTACTACTCTTTTCCATAACCTCATGGTGTGGCTGGTCAACTTTTTTTGCTCTATAATTTTTGCAGCCCTAAGCATCACCCTTATTTTTGAAAATGGGTGGCAGTACACTTCTATTCTTCAAGCATTGCCTGACTTTCCAAGACACCAAAACACCACCATGCCTCCATAGGTGTATCATCTGGACTGGCAGTTTTTCATTCTTCAACACTGCCCAAAACCTTGCTTATCTTCTGCACTTCCTTGTTCACTATCCACACATCATCCAAACTGCTCTGTCTGTCATTTGCTCCATTCAGCTGTCCCTCTGTTCACTTGAGTACATTTCCATTGTTATCCTTTAACTTCTGATCTTTTCCAGCTGTTTCTATGTCTAGCTGATCTGGATAGGCCCTTTTCTCCCTCTTTAGTACCCATCCTCTCATACAATTAATCATAAACCTTATCTTTACCTTTGCCACTTTGATCTTTGCACTGTGTTTCATTATCACCTTCTCTTGTATACTTTCTTCATTGCTCTGTCTCATTTCTCCCACTTAAATTTACATTTAGCAGATGCTCTTATCCAGAGCGACCTTCCATTTCTTAATTACAGGGACAGTCCCCCCTGGAGCAATTCAAGGTTAAAGGTCTTGCTCAGGGACCCAGTGGTGGTAGTACTAGAGGTGGCATTCAAACCTGGGATCTCTTGAGCCATAGGCCCGTAGGCAAGTACCCTACCACTAGACCACCACCACCCACTCTTTGCCAGCCTCTTCTTCTGTATACACTCCCAAACCTCTGTGTTTCACTGCCATGTTTCCTTGTCCTCCCTTTTCTTTCCAGATGTCAGCACCTTTCTAGTGGTCACCCTTACTACTTTGCATTCTCTAATCTCTTTCAAGCTGACCCTCCTGCAAAGGAAATGGTCAACCTGTGTTCCTCACTCTTAATTTTTCACTGCAGACCTTCTGCATTCATCTCATTCCATACCTACCCATTACCTCCTCATTTGCTTGGTTCTGTTCACCAATATGCCTATAAAAGTCTGCATCAATCAGCACACATGTCTGGAAGCCTTCCTCCTCCTCTTCTTTGGCCAGCAGTAGTCCAATTTCCACTTGTACTCTGTTGGTGATGGTAATTTCATGACACATGAAGCAATGTCATGAAATTATAGGTAGGAGTTTCTAGTACTTGGCTAATTTGCCACACATTCTTTAGGTTAATGTCTTTTCTGCTGTTCTGGTTGTATGATAACATGTTTTCATTAAAACGGAGAAAGAAGCCTCAATCTCTTGAAGTTATAGGATTCTAGGTTAAAGAATTAAAAGAAGCTTTCCAGATACTAAACATGGAAGCCAAGATAAAGAATATTTGATTTATTTTGACAGGCCATATTAGAAAATACTCTTAGTAAAGTGTATACATCCCTCAAGATGTATGGAGTCTTAAGTGATCGGCTCTTATGAATAAGAGAAACTGAAAAACTAAATTGATTGAAATTAAACAATAATTTATCCATCTGTCAGTTAAAATATTTTTATTTCATACAGTTTTAAGTTCTCGCTCACCCTCGGCTGAGAGCAAACTCTGAAATATGTGCACCTGTAGGCTGTATGATAGACTGATATGGTTTCTCACCATAGATATCTGTAATAAAGCGTTTTTTTGTTTTAATAAAGGTAAAGATATTGTATTTTAAAACATATTTCAAATGTGCAGTAGTTAATTGAGTGTTTTTCTTTTCTTTAAAATAATGTTAATCTAAAAACTATACATCACTTTTTGAAATATTTGACAAAGAATAATGGTATATTTGAAAAGAGAATCTTTGCACCTGAGATTTGCTCTCAAATAGAGAATATATACAGTACTGTGCTAATGTTTTAGGCAGGTATGGCCTAAATGCTGTAAACAAAGAAAGCTTTCAGAAATATAAATAATGATTGTTTATTTTTTATCAATTTACAAAATGCAAAGTGAGCGAACAAAAGAAAAATCTAAATCAAATCAATATTTGGTGTTACTACCTTTTGCCTTCAAACCAGCATCAATTCTTCTAGGTACGCTTGCACAAAGTCAGGGATTTTGTAGGATTATAGTATTATATACAGGTGTATGATAAACCAATTTTACCAAACAGGTGCTGCTGATCATCAATGTCACACGTAGGTTGGAACATGTTTGGAACAACCTACCAGCTGAGTTCCTTCAAAAACTGTGTTCAAGTGCACCTAGAAGAATTGATGCTGTTTTGAAGGCAAAGGGTGGTCATGCTAAATATTGATTTGATTTAGATTTCTCTTTTGTTCATTCACTGCATTTTGTTGATTGATGAAAATGAATGATTAACACTTCAATTTTTGAAAGCATTCTTTGTTTACAGCATTTTGTTTCACACCTGCCTATAACTTTTGCACAGTACTGTTTATATGGCATGTCCAGATAAGATATACCAACATGCCAACTTGTAAATATTTTGGTTTCTAAAATCAAATGAACATGGAATACCACTAGATATAAAGGGATGCCAGCTGTCGTCAATCAATTTAGATTTATTTTGTACTTTTATTTGCAGTCTTGCTTGTCCTTATGGACTTCAAGAGATCTGTTTAAATGATAACTTGGCATGGGCATATTTAACTTTCTGTGCCATTAATTTGGTCACGTTTGGTTAGAAACATCTGTTGCAGTCTCCACAAGTATACAAATAGGCTTTTCCTGCATAATGTACTTAATTGTAAAGAGAGGTAAGCTGTGCAAACCAGAACTCTACTGTTTTGAGGGAGAAAACCAAAACAAAGTGCCTGAGGCATCCAATAGCACTGGATAACCATTTACTATTCAAGTATATTGCTAATTTTATTATTTGTCAGCTATATGGTTGCTCACCTCTAAGTCAGTCTTTTGCACTATTCATCATGTAAGGATTGTCAGGTGCTGCAAGGTTTGTCATGCATATGTTTACTAGGTGAAGTGTATCTATGTTCATGTGCGTTTTGAGGTGTCCTACGTTCTGTATACCTTGTGGTGTCATTATCCATCTGAGTAGCAGCAGTCCCAGCAGAGCCCATGGATAACAGGGGACTTGCCTGTTGTAGGTGTTGTTGCACTTTGAGCATGGTTGCTTTAGAATGCTATCTTATGAAACCTCTCTCCTCATAGCCCTCCCAGGTTAAGTCTATTAAGCTTTTAAATAACCCTTTGTTTTTATTATTCCTTTTTAGATCTCTTTTCCCTTTCCTTCCCTTCCTCTTTTTCCTTTTCCCATTAATTTTCTTTTATGCATTCATTCTTCTTACCTCATCTCAATTTTTTTGTTTCCAGGTTCAGTTTCTACTTAGCAGTATCACACCAATACAAATTCAGAAGAGAACATTAACAAAGTGGCAACAGCAGAATTCCCCCTTTCCATACAGAGATTATCATCTACAAATTCAGAAGGCCTTGGTGCAAATATGCTGGGTGTTGGTCAGCAACAAATATACAAGTTGTTTCCCAGTCTTCAAAACTCTGTGCACCTCCTGTTCCAATTTGTCTCCTTTTTTTCCTGGATTAATTGAATTTTGTTTTGCCTTTTTTTCAACTACATGTGTATTTATAGAGCTGAAGTGTCTTGTTGCTAGGAGATGGTGTGGGAACAAGGGAGCAAAAGAGAGAGAGAAAAGGATGAGTGCAGAGGGAAAAGGTGCACTTCTTGTGAAAGCTGAATGACAAACACTCGCGCATACGCCGTGAGTCAGCACTGACGCACACGCACAGTGGGATGCAGCGTGTGTTTGCGTGCCCACTCACATGTTCGAGGTCTTGTCCCACACACTTATCTAGGCATATATGAGCCCAATCTGTGTGGTCTCTCAATTACAGCTAGCAAACTAAATGTACTGTAGGTGTGAAACCGGTTTTAACTACGTCTTTGGTTTGTGTTGATCTTATGTTCCACAAAACTTGGTATCATCCATAAAATTACAAAGTGCACTTAGCACTGTAATTTAGAACTCCCTTCAAGCTAACACTCAAATCAACAGCTTCCGTTGAGTATTGCAGGATTTTGTGACTCAATGTATAAAATTTGCCCAAGTTATCTTTTAGTTTTTTTAATGTCAAAATGGGAAAATTAAGTTTAATTTACCTCTAAAATTACTGTCATGTAAATTCCACTTCCACGCTCTGGCTGATGTTTGAATTTAAATTCCAATGTAATGTCGAATGTGTTAACTGTCAACTTGCATGTTGAAACACCCTCACAATCAAGACCACAATATGAAAATATATTTATATTTTTGTCAAATGAGAGGGGCTAATCTCTTGGCTAGCAAAAGTATCAAATAGCTGTACAAATCAAACCAATGCTGATGATCAAGCAATAGGACAAAAGTGAAAACTTGATATTTAAAATGTTTTAAAGTGTTAAGTGATTTTGTTACTTAGATCTTATGAGCTTATGCATCTAATCTATTCATAGCTGTCTAGCTAAACAGTAATGAATGCTGAAAACCTCTCTGGAAACTGATTTGCCCTTTTAAAGAATCTCATAATTCAGCTTGCTGCCATCTTCTATTCCATCCTTTCTCCAGCCTGCTTTTACACAGCCTGCTTTGATCTCTTGATTGAAGAATATACTATGCTCATTTGTGAGGAGTCAGCATCAGTTGTTGCAGAACAGTTTTTCTGGATGTTGAGAAATATCCAAAGGAGCCTCAGGTAGCCTGCTGCCTCTTGCTTAAGTAGATGTGTAGGGTCTAAAATGTTAGAACTGATGGTAACATCAAGCTCTTGTGCATTGTCTAGCTAACCCTGAGATTTTATGACTGAAAGCTCCAAAAATCCTGCAACACTGGTCACCCCAAGTGTGCAATACACATTATGTTGGAATTTTTGATGTAAAAGCCAACCTTTGTGATCAAGACTGGTGTGTTCATAAGGTTTTACTTTGGGTTTTTTTTCTAAACTTATAGGTTTCTGTAATATTTTCCTTAATTCAGCTTTGATTGACTCACTGCAGTATTTTATTTTTTTGTGTATTACAGTAGCACAGCGCTACTAACATTTGCTTTAGACATTGGGGACAATAATGCAAGTCATTAAATAGAATAGATGTGTGAACCCAAAACAAATGAACAATTAACTTTTTATTACTGTTATTGTGTTCATTGGAGACTTTTGAATGCCTGTGCTCAATCTGTTACAATGTCAGAAATTTTTAGTCATATTTGTGCAGCATTAAGCAATATAAATGCACTCATTGTTCCCATCTCTCATTAATGTAATTCAGCTGATTTAAGTGTGACTGATTTCAGTAGTCTTATCAGTCATTAACCCTGAGAGGCTGATGTTAATCATGTTGCAGACGTTCCATAATCATGGACTACGCCCACTTAACAGTCTAAAGCCTACAAACGCACATCATACTGTGGTCTTTTTTTCATACTTGACCGTTTGTTTTTAGCTCCATGTATGTGAGACACCTTTAAAAAAAAAAAAAAAAAAAAAAAAATCTTAACTTCTGCTGTAAGTACATGCCAAGCTAGGTGTGGCCTGCTACTCTAGGTATTGGGTCTATTATAAATTTAGTACACATGCAAATTTTGTTTTGACTGCTGCTTCAAGGATGCTGAGTTCAAAACTACTTAAATGGATTAACCCAAATTCACACTTGTATTCTTAAAATGATTTAGATTTACTAATTGGAAATCCTTTATTTAATTACAGTTCATTACAATGGAAAAGGCTGTGAAAGTAAACCTGGGCCTATCCAGGCATAAACATGCAAAGCATGATTGAAACCATTATTTTCATAGCAAATACTGAAATTTTTTTAATGTGTGAATGAAATACATTGAAATTAACACTACATGCACAGTTGATGCCTTTTCATTAGTTTGTTTTCTTTACCTTTTTTATCTTTCTTTCTGTTCAGCTAATTTTAAAACTGGAAAGGTATTGGTACATTAGGCAGATTTCCTAGAAGCTTGTTTGACTAGTTGAGTAGAATAGTTTAATTACATATACTCATGTTTGCCACTTGTCAATTGTCTTCTTGTAACTCCCAGGGTTTGCCTTCCCAGAATGGGCCTACAAACCTGAGTCGAGTCCAGGCTCCAGACAGATCCAGCTGTGGCACTTCATTCTGGAACTCTTAAGGAAAGAGGAATATCATGATGTCATTGCCTGGCAGGGTGACTATGGAGAGTTTGTCATCAAAGACCCGGATGAGGTGGCACGACTGTGGGGTGCCCGCAAGTGTAAACCACAGATGAACTATGACAAGCTCAGCCGAGCACTCAGGTGAGGATTTGCCCAGTCTCTTGCCTCTTTGTGTGTGTCTTTCTTGTCAGTTCTGAAAGATAGGCACCCTTCTCTGGGGTGATGGCTTTAACTTTGCTTCTCTAGTTCTGGTGTTTAGATCAAGAGGAAATATGCAATGTTGATGAGAATTTATTCAGTTGGGCAAATTCAAAGATCTAATTTCATACAACAGTGTCAAACAAAACATAGAAAAACTTCTTTCACCTGCTCCTGTTAATGGTTGCCACCACAGATCAACAGTGGATCAACAGTCTCCATTTCTTCCTGTCATCTGCATCTTCCTCCATCAAACTGACTGCCTCACAATATCCATAAACCTCCGCTTTGGCCTTCATTTACTGTTCCTGGCAGCTCCATCCTCAACACCCTTTTCCCAATATGATTGTCTCCCCTCTGTACATGTACAAACTAATGCCTTCCTACCAATCCTTGTTTCTTTCTTTGTCTCCAAAATCTTCAACCTGAACTGTCCTAATGTGTACTCAAAATCTTAGCATCTTCCACCTTCAGCTCTGGTACCTGTTTTTTCATCAGTGCCACTGTCTCCAATCCATATAGGATAGCTGGTTTCACTTATAGTCCTATAAACCTTTCCTTTAACTGTTGCTGTTACCATTCCATTACAGTTCACTCCTGCCATTTGTTTCTACCCATTCCAGCTGGCCTGAACTCTCTTTACCTCTCTTCCACACTCACTGTAACTTAGAACTTTTGATCTCAAGCATTTAAATTCCTCCACCTTTTGTCACCTATACTCCCTTCATCCTAACGACTCCACTTTCCTCCCTTTTGTTCACACTCATGTATTCTGTCTTTGTTCTACTCACTTTCATTCCTCTCTTCTCTAGAGCATATCTCCAAGTTTTCCTCAAGCTGCTCCCTGCTCTGTCTACAGATCACAATATCAGCAAACATCATGGTTCACGAGGACACCTGTTTAACCATGTCCTGATCCTTGATGTAATCCCACTTTTACTTAAAATTAATCTGTCACTCCTCCTGCAGACCTCAAGCAAAATGTAGAACATTTTAATACATTGATCAAAGAGATTGAGGTCCGGGGAACTGGGCAGACTCAACACCTTGAGCTTGCTAATTGATCTATTATGCTGAAAGAGGCCTCTACTGTAGGGAATACTTTACCATGAATGCATGTACTTGGTCTTCAGCCAAATTCTGGTAGATGGTAGTTATGAAAGTGACATCCATATAAATGCTTGGTCACTATTTTCAGCTGAACATTTTCTAGTTTGTCACACTGCCAGCTTTCCTTTTTACCAAAGTGCGTCAATTCCCACTTCTTCCTGTCATTGAGTGGCACAAACACTCCAGGCTATCAACTGTATAAGTAATTTTGATTAATCCGAACAAGCCACTTTCCTCCATTGCTGCAAGGTCCTGTTCTGATGCTCACGTGTGCATTTATAGGTACTAATGATGTGTTGGCATGGTCCAATGACACATGTCTTTTGACACCTTTTTTTTATAGCCACTTTGACAATTTTCTGTGGGCTCGGGCCTTCATGCCCCTTTTGGTTTAATCCTATCTCTTCCTTGGGGCACTTTGGCACTGACACTGCATTAATGTATGTTCTCCAGAGATATGATGATTTCTTGTGAAGGTAAACTGTCTATCTTCCAGCTCATTGAAAGTTGTTTGCATACTACATACTCTTGGTAATCTGAGTTGTTCCTTTTTGTGGTGGGTCATATTTATTTGTTTGTTTGTTTGTTTGTTTGTGCTTTTTAATGTATGATATGTATCCGGTTTGTCTCTCTTCATTGTTCTGTGTGCTGCAGTCCTTCTGACCATCTACATTTTATTCAGGTCTTTTCTCTAGTCTCCACAGCAACGCCAAATGCCCACTCAAACCCGCTGAACCTGGCCTCACAATCCCATAATAATCTAAATCACATCAGCCTTCTCTAACAGGATGAGCGCACTTCCGCTGCTTCTGAAAACTCCTCTTTGTCAAGGTGGGAGGAGGTGGAGGGAAGGGACCCAATCAATCACAGGGAGTTTAGTTAAGATGTAGAGGTGGCAGTCCTTTTATGTGGCAGTGGAGCTTGTGGTTCCTAAGGAGTTCTGAAGAACATAGGGATTTTTCGTGTGCTCTGTGTGTGAGTGGGACTTTGCCTGTGTTCTGTGCACGCATGCAGCTCTTTGTGTGCATCTCTGTGCATGCCTCTATGTATATGTGGAGGATGGTGTGGAATATATGTCCCATAATGATGTCTTTTGCAAAAAATGCGTGCATTCGTATTCTCACAAAAGAGCACGAATATTGCACAACCCTAAATCAGGAAAAAAAATTGGTAAGGAAGTTCTGTTCAACTTCATTTAATTTGTTAATATACATCCATTTCTGCATTTCATGTCTACAACATATTCCAGAAGTTGAGATGTTAGTTACCTCTTTGCAATGTTGGCATTTCTGCTTACAACATTTAAAGACATTTTTGCCTTGGCCCCATTCTTCCTGCAAACAAATCTTAAGGTATGTAACACCTGCACTGCAGGGGTTATGAAGCACAACAAATGTGTGGTTAAATGTAAAGATGTTTTAAGTGAGAGGGATGGTAAACGGTGTCTTTGTTTTGCTTTCTGAAAAACATTTTATTTCTTTTGCTAGGGATGAAAAGAGAAACACATGACACTTAGACAAGTCAGGCAAGGATAGTCACTCAAAACTCAAGTCTTATCTGCATCCAAAGGGCATAACAAAGTTTAAGAATCACTGAGAGTCCTGTCTGCTCCCACTGCCTTGAACACGAGTTCCCATGAGCAACTGCAATGCCAGTCTTTAATGCTCTCTCACACACAAGAATGCCTACATCATGACAACCAATGAATCAAATAGTTGGCAATTGTAATCAATTTAATACATTTGTGTGTGTGTGTATATGTATGTATGTATGTATGTGTATATATATATATATATATATATATATATATATATATATATATATATATATATATATATATATACACACACACACACACAAGCAGAAACTTGCTGGGTTATAAAGTTGTTCATGCTAAATCTCTTAAGAGAAACTAAAATCTTTTTTATACAATAAGCTTGGATTCTGAATGTAATATTACATAGCTTTGATTCCCCCCCTCCCCCTTTACTTTGTACTTGATTCATTAGAGGGGCATTTGATTGGCTGCTATCAGGGCTTCTATTGCAGAATTTAGTGCTTGATCAGCTGGGCTTTTAATGTATTGTTATTGCCTACTGTAATTTTCAAACTGCACCACTAAATGTGCACCAAAAAAATCTAAAAAGAAAAAATGTACTGAAAGCAGAAAAAAGTCTAGAATTCTTTCTTTAATGCATAATGTATTAGGTTGCTCACATATACATTGGCACTTGTCAGTATGACTAACTCATTTATATATATATATATATTATATAAAAAACCTTTTATTTTTTATTTATTTATTTATTTTTTTTAGCTAGCCGTGGAAAAATAAAGCTAAAGTGGGATCTCATACTCACTTATGGTAATTTTACCCATCACAATACTGAAGTAGACCTAGAAATAAACACAACAATAATGTCAAACCAAAAGTTTGCTGTTCAATAAAAGTTGATTGTAGTATATTGTATCTTTTATGTTGCCACAACTAAAGTACAGTATAGTAAGAAAGCAGATTTGCACATTTTTCATGAACATCCAGGTCTGCTGCTACTGCTTTGCCTAATGTCCAATTGTATGAGAGTCTCATGCAATACCTGCCAAAGGGTTTTAAGGAAGTGAAAGTGACTACCCTTGTCATTGTCAAACGTAGCACAGCACATCACAATGAAATTCAACCTGTGTTTCACCCATACACACACGTGCGCGGGGGGCAGCTATTGAAAGTGCCTGGGGAGCAGTGATGGGGACAGTACCTTGCTCAAGGGTGCTTCTGGGCAACCCACTGGTGAGTAGTACTGCAATCTTCCGATCCGGGGCCAACTCCCTAACCACTAGGCCACTGCTGCCCCAAAAGCAGTCTTTAACTGGTGCCATTTTGTACAGACTAAGACTTTTTAGCAACAGAACACCACTACACTAGTTGTCATTACCATTTTAAAGCATTTATAAATGGTTTATTAAGTCACATCTGACCTGTTACTTTATAATTATAATACAAATAATATAATAAATCAGTGATGTGAAGTTTGTCCCTTTCTTATCCCCCTTTTCTGTACACTAAATTATTTATATTTGTTTGCAAATCGATATGTTTTACACTCCATATTGTTCATTTATTTTTTTAGTTATTTATTTTTTTGCTCTCTTTCCTGCTTAATGTGGATCAAACCCTGGGACTCCATGAGAGTAATCAACAGCAGCGATGAATTTTCAAAGGTGTGGCTGGCATAGTAACATCTGTAAGGTGTTTTTATCCACTTTAGGAGCCAAAGTCACAGAAGAATACAGTGGAACCCCTGTTCACGACCATATTTCATTCCAAAACTTTGGTCAAGACCCTTGCGAAAAAGAGTTTTAAGCACAGGGTGTCTCCAGGTGTTTTCTCTCTTGTGATTTCTTCTAATTGAAGGGATATAGCGTTTTTTTTGTCTTTTAGCAGGTTGACCAGACCTCTCAAAATAGTGCAAAAAAAATTGCAAAATTATTGCAAAAGCACATGAAACACAACGCAGAGTTCATAGCGAATGAACACGCGTTTGACTGAGACGGAGACTGAATGTCTTTGTTAGGCCCTGTATACGCCAAGCAAACAAGAAAACGGGCTATGGGGGGAGAATAGGGAAAATCATTGAAGCTAAGTATGAACTGGAGGGCAAACTGGCGACCAGTATTTTGTTTGCTGCCAGTAATTGTCAAGAACAGGGGTGAAAAATTGGCTAACTTTTTGATCGTAACCCAATTTGTACGTGATCGGAAACGTTCATGACCAGAAGTTCCAGTGTGCATATTTTCTAATGAAATAATTAGGAAAAGACTACAAAAATGGTATCCATGTTAGCTTGGCATGGTGAAATGTACTCCTAAGTGTTTGTTCCTCATTCTTATTTTGACATTTGTCCCAAAAAAAAAAAAACCTGTGGCCCTGTTACATATGTTGTAAAACTAATATAGCTTTCTACAATAAGAACATCCAAGTGTGGTGGTTGTGTGATGCTGTGGAGATACTTTTTTGCTTCAAGGTGCTTCCTTGGTGTCTTCCTGTAATTGAAGTAAAAATAAATTAAGACCTTGAGGAAAATGTCCAGTCATCAGTACTTGCTTTTGGATAGTATAAACCATTTCAGGTCAAATTCACCTCTGAATGGCTGAAATGGGTTTTTACTATTTTTTTTTTCTTTCCCCTTTAAGGTTTTGGCATGTCAGGATGTGAAAATGGAAATAGTCTTTATTATTTTAGGTTTAGGGGCAGTTACTTTTTAAGTGGATGATGTTTCAGTTAATTTTATTATTGATTGGAAATTGTTTACTCAAGTTTTTTTTTATGCACTTTATTTATTTTTTTAAAGATCAGAAACTTTTTTTTTTTATGATGAGGAAATCAGGAAGGGAGCCAATATACTTAGTTATATTATACATTATAAGGCTATATTATACAGTCATACACTGTATAATACGGCCTTAAATCTGTAAAAATATTTTTGTTAAAACTTAATCTTTTTTTTTTTTTTTTTTTTTGGTATGTTGCTAATCTAATTATTAATAGCCTTTTCAAAAAAAAAAAAAATAAAATACAACAGTAAGACTATACCTTTTAAAATATCTATACTCTGTATCCCATATTTACAGTATATATGGTTCTCTTGTAGCGCCACAAGCAAAACCATTTAAAACAGCTAGGATAATGCAATACAACACTATACTATGATCAACACATAATATCGTTAAGCAGGAACATGCTTAAAAGGCAAGGGTGCAACCCTAAACTCCAATCCCTCAGACATCACTGCATCAGGTACAGTCATTCATTGGTAGCTGATAGAACCACATTGACTAGATTTGTTTGGCAAAGGTTTGCCTTATGTTAACCAGGTCCAGAAACAGTGTCCACTTCTCACATTGCAAGCATCCTGGAAAAGTCTAAACATGTATTGTGCTCAGATGAACGAAATGGACCCTGTGTACTTGGGACCAAAGATAAAAAGACCATTCAGGGTCTTTCATGGTATGGTTTTGTCAAGTACCCTTGACAAAGGTAGTTCACACTTTTGTTATGACAGCACTAAAGTAGAAAAGTACATTTATAATTTTAGAGCAACATTTGCTGCCTCCAGGAAAACTTCTTTTCCAGGGATATGCATTTTTCATGAATGCAATGTAAATTAGTACACATTACAAAAGCATTGCAGTAGAAGTGGATACAAGGTGTGGGTACTGGACTGGAAAGTCTAAATAACATTATTATTATTATTATTATTATTATTACCCCCCCCCCCCGCCCACTGCCCCAATGTCTTTTTTGGGGTTACTCTTGCTATAAGAGCCTATGCTGTAGAACACTGAGCTTAGTGAAAGGGAAAGGATGAAATGATTATTTTGGCTGCATGTGCACATGTACATTTTGAAAGCGAATGCTTTACAGCAGTGCGCACATGTGAACAGAGACATGCTTGAGTTCTTTGTGTCCTTTTTTTGAAGTGAGTTCAAATGCACTTCAAAGACTGTTTCTGTGTGCCTCAGCATGTTTGACCCTGTGTGTGTGCATGTTTGTGTGTCTCCTTTTTTCTGTTCTGACTCTGCCTGTGAACAGTATGTACTTGTTGAAAACCTTTGCTCCACATTACAATTTGAAAATACATCAAAATGCATTTTCTCTCTCGTCTTAAAGCTGAAGAAGCGATACACAAGACAACTTCTGCAGCTTCTCCAATGTTTAATTGAGCACCAGTGCAATTTCAGTCAGTTATAGTGGGCCTACAATTTTTTTTTCATTTAATATTTTGTTGTGTTAAATTTTATTTTTAAGTCTCTGTTCAACCTTCCTACATAAGTAATTGTCAAATTAGCAAAGGTAACCGCTAGATTTAGACAGCATTTACAAATGTGTAATCTTGCCACCTTTTTATTTCCCAGATACTATTACAACAAAAGGATCCTGCACAAGACTAAAGGAAAGAGATTTACCTACAAGTTTAATTTCAACAAGCTGGTTCTGGTCAACTATCCATTCATAGACATGGGATCTGCAGGTAAATAGATCAGTTTTTTTTTTAAACTTTAAAAAAAGATTTGAATCAAAGATTTTAAAGTAATTGATTGTTTTAAACCGTGCTATACATGTATGTTTTCCTTTCATTTATTAATTAAAATCTCAAATTTAGGTTCAGGAGTTCCCCAAAGTGCTCCTCCTGTCCCCTCTGGAGTGGGCACTCATTTTCGTTTTCCTCCATCAACCCCATCCGATGTCCTCTCTCCCAGCGAGGAGCTGCGTAGTCCAGGTGTTTTTAGTGCTGTGGCCCGCCGCATGGCACGTGGCTCTGTCTCAGATTGCAGTGACGGCACTTCCACCAACTCTGAGCTGGAGGAAGCAGGAGTATCTGCTGGAGATGACCGCCCAGCAGACCGTGCATTCAGAAACCTCCTCCATCCTCGTCTATCCCACGATTCTCTCTTCCGTGTCTACGGTGCTCCTCCTAACCCACCAGGTTTATCACGTGGAGGGCCGCATGCACCTCAGCACAGGGTTCACCCTGAGCCACTTTCCCCCTTTCCCGTGTCCCCTCTCCCAGGTCCTGGAGGCCTGCTGGCCCCTCCTCTGTCCCCAGCCCTGTCTATGACCCCCACCTCACACCTACCCTATACCCCATCCCCTTCTCTGTCTCCCATGTTGGGCAACCACTTTTCTTTTAATCCAGAGGACATGAAGCGCTACCTGCAGGCTCACACCCAGAGCGTCTACAACTACCACCTTAGCCCCCGTGCCTTCCTGCACTACCCCAACATTGTCATTCCCCAGCCGCAGCGCCCAGACAAGAGTCTAGGTGGCCCAGCAGTAGCAGGTCAACACCTCCCTACTCATCCCCTACATCCCCAGCCTGAGGAGCCTCACCTCTCACCCTTCAAGTTCAAGCTGCAGCCTCCACCACTAGGTCGCAAGCAGAGAGAAGGTCCCCCTGCTTCTGGCACAGGTCACACTCCTTCAGTCACCACCTCAGGACTGGGCTCTTCCAGTCAAGGTCCAAACTCTGCCTCATCTGGACTAGTTAACAGCAGTTCAGGAGGGCCTCCTAAGATTAAGGTATGAATCTGAATTTTCTTGTGTGGTTTATTTATTCATTCATTTATGAATTTGTTTATTTTTGCATAGGTGAAAATTTACAGTAAAGGTAACAACATTCTTATTTTTACCCTTTCTAACCACACATACTTGTCTACAGGTTGAGCCCATCTCAGACATTGAATCTGAGGAGGAGGTAGAGGTCACAGATATTAGTGAAGATGAAGATAATTTTGATGTTTTTGCACCACCCCGCTCCAATGGTGGCCCTATCCCTCCACCCTGCCATGATAGCATTGCAGATGATGATCTTGAGGAGGAGGATGTTTTCAAGACCCCAGCTGCCCCATCATCTGGTGCTGCTGCTGGCCTTGCAATACTAGGACTAAAAGCTGAGCCAAGAGAGCCTGGCTTATCCCAGGGTCCTCCTAGCAGTCCCGGTGGTACCCGATGCATCCCCCTGAAGCTTCGCTTCAAGCGGCGCTGGAGTGAGGACCAACGCATGGAGGCTGAAGCTGAAGAGGCTGAGGACAAGAAGAGCCGTGCTGAAAGGGAGGATCCTACCCAAGAGGCAGAGCCAAAAAGAGTGGAGGAGAATGGAGAGGGAAAGAGCCCTGTAAGTTCGGCTGCACCATTGGGGGCAGGCCAGAGAAGAGTGAGCTCTGAGCTGCAGAGAGCAACTGCACAGCTTTCTTTAGAGAATAATGTCTGCTGAGGGAAATTTGAATGCATGCTCTCAGACATTGAAAGATGGTCACACAGGCCTGTGCTAAGTTACTTGGATATAAACTAAAGTGCATTCAAAACCATTGATTGAAAACAGAACAAATATACAGTCATTCAATGCAGTTTTCCTTGCATGAATGTCTGAAGTATCATGGACATAGTCAAGCATGCTAACAGAATCACAGCTTCTCTGACCTTAAGGTGCCAAGACACTAAGAATGGCTGAAACTGACCCCTTCTTCTACCGCTACAAATTGATAAGCACCACCCCAACCAACAACTTCTCAAATCCTCTTGCACAGCCTAGCCTAAATTTCTCCATCCTATTTCACCAACACAACCAGCTGTTTAGGCAATGTTCAGAAACATGTACCATGAAATGGGTGTCTTATTCAACTGCACCCTTAAGATGCCCTATCGTTTGGGACATGGGGACAGTCCCAATGCCTTGGAAAAAAAACATACTCGAGATAAGAGATATGCTGAACCATCAGTCATTGCACTCATTTCCAGTACTGAGTGTAATGAGTGACTGAGGGGTGGGCACTTTCCAAACAGATGGACTGTTGGACAGTCCCTATTGACTCATTCTCCTATGTAAATGGTGTCTAGGGCTGCAGTGGCCTGACCTCCTTAGGAGTCAGATATTCTTGGATCAAGTCACACAAGGTGGTAGGCCACTTTCACAGATGTGAACTTCAAAATGGTCCTCTCCCGTCAGCATGCTGTTCCTGAACATGCCTCCGGTCCTCTCGGAGACCTTTACAAAACAGCCTCACTTCGTGTTGAACAAGCTTGCCTTTGCTCCCAAAAAAGGACCCTTTACATAGACCCTGCCTTCAGATCTTTTGATGCTAACATGCTAACCGCTAAGCACTGCCTTTCTATGCCCTTGGGGTCCAACAACGTGTCCCAATCCTATTTGCTCAGATCAGCACCTGTTAAAGGGACCACCCAACTTTCTAACCCAGATGTACATAAATCCCTGATGCAGAAGAGATTTGTAGTTACGTTCACTTTTTTTATTTAGGATGGACATTGACCCCTGGCTACAACAAAGTAATGTATTACATACGACGATGATTGCTTCTCCTCCTAATTCTGTTGTGTTCATGAGCAGTTGTGATGCTGAAAGAAACATTAGTGTACCACAAGAGGTTGCTCCTGAAGCTGAGGATGATTCTTTGGCGAAATGAAAGATTTTAGCATATGCTTTCAAAGCTCTTGATGCCTATTAGAAAAAGGAAATGGGGCATATGAGAGCAAACATCTCAGGCATATTTCACCAAGACATAACCTCGACTATGTAGGTTCACTTAGAATATAGTGGTTCTGTATTTCAGAAAGAACAAAACTGAGATTGTGCCTTTTTGTACAAAATATGAGACTTACTACCCTATGCTTTTGAATAGTTCCTCATAGTAACATACGCACGCACGCACGCACGCGCACACACACACACACACACACATACATACATAAAGCCTTAGAAACATGACCTCAAACACTGCTATTATGCCTTTGTTTTATATTTTTTTAGCATAGAAGTATACTAAATTTGATCAAAATAAAGCCCATATGTTCTCTACCTACTGCAAATGCTACACATATATATTTGATACAGATTATCTATATTCAAAACTCTGGTTTTGATAAAATTTATATTTTTTAAAATATGAATATATCCAAGAATAAACATAAGATGACCTCAATATTTAGTTACAGGGAGCCTATAGTGCTTTATTTAGAATGAAGTGTTATTGGAGAAAAGGCAAAATGACTGTAAATTATACATTTTTCAGAAATTATACGTGTGTGTGGGGGTTAATAAAATCCCAACAAAACACACGCACACACCCCTGCATCCCTAAATGCCTATACATAACTTTGTTCTCTACTATGTACTTCAAGATTTAGAATACTTGTTTCATCCCAGGGATTAAAGGGGATACGGTTGGATGAATAAAGTAGACTTGATATTTTTGCTATGCCAGTCTAGGACTGTTAAAACAATAACTGCAGAAAGCATGCAGCAGTTACTCCTTACCTGAGCGAAACACGGGTGAAATCTCTTGCAGGATTTTGGTGTAAATATTGCTTTTCAGAAAATTGGGAAATTGATCTAACAAGACATCATCAGAATGGATCAATTAGAACACCTGTTATAAGTTAGAGGCACCTTCCTTAGTGCGGTTTAAGTCTGCTAATTTTTCTGGCCAGCCCTGCATATCTCACCCTAAATAATCCACACCAAAAAGTGTTCATTATGCTGAATGCATACTGTGAGTAATCTGCTGGCAGTACAAGCCTATGCCCATAGCCTTAGTGCCCCTCCACCAACCCCTTTATTTTCCACCTACCGTTTATATTTTCTACCCTGCTGGATTCCGTTCCTCAGTACAGCAGCCTTACGACCAGCTCAGTGTCTGTACTTAACCTGACGACTGCCTTACTCACTCATACCTGTAAACAAAACTTATATATTTTTTTGCCTCCAGTATAAACATTGCCGTTTTTATTATACTTACTGTTCTTGTTAATATTACCATTTTGTTTTTATCAGTGATATTACTGTTTTTTTGGTACCCCTTCAGAAGATTTTAACTTTTTAACAGCATATTCCACATGCTTATGATCTTTTAAACAGCAAAAACAGTTCTCTGGCTTTGTATCTATGCTGGTTTTATTTGTAATTATAAAAAATAAGCAGGGGACGGGGTAACATTATCATGTTTTTATCTGAATTATCTTTTCCCTCTTTCTTTTGTGTACATATATTTTTCCATTTTGGGGGCCTGTGTAAGAAAAAGACATTGTATTTCATTGTGTTTAAGGTCTCTTCCTTTGTTGTCCATTTATACATCTTTTTCTCTCTCGCGTTCTCTCTCTTTCAGTGGTTATATAACACTCTAAAGCAGAGATGAGACTTGACATCATGAGGAAACGTGTTTAGTTTTTCCCTTTTTTCCTCTTGTAATTAAAACTGTAATCAGGGTTCATTAAAAACTGGTAAACATGGATCAAATTGTCTCCATTGTCATTCTCTTACCTAAAATCGTATCATCTCAGAGTTCTTAAGTGTCATAAATGTTTGTATGCCCAGTTTAAAAAATGTTTAAAGTACATAAACTCCATTCTAAGCCCACGATTCCCATATTCAAGTTATCTTGGGCTGTTGTCTTGATGTGTGATCACATCAAAATGTACTAAATGATAGTCATAAATATTCAGATGCACAAGGTTTTCTGTACCGCATTTGACTCACACTTAGTCTCAATGAAAGTGCTGATAATATATAGATACTGAAAGCAATTGATGGACCGCTTAATCCATGTAACAGTTATTTTATGCATGCATTTCATCCTTATCCAGAGCCAACAAATCAAAGGCCATGCCATCCATCCATCCATCCATCCATTATCTGCCGCTTGTCCCAAACGGGGTCGCGGGGGAGTGCTGGCGTCCAAACCAGCGCACACAGGGCGTGGACAGGGGACGCACCCTGGACAGGTCGCCAGCCCATCGCAGGGAGGAGCGGGACGGGGACGGCACCTTGCTCAAGGGTACCTCAGGGCAACCCATTGGGAAGGGGTTCGAACCCCCGATCCTCCGATCATGTGGCTGACGCCCTAACCACTAGGCCCAAAGGCCATGCTTCATATGGAATACAAGTGTGTTACCTACTACACTACCATTTATACAAATAAACAGATTTTGCTATGTTCTAAACAGAAACAGCTTTAGGTTGGGAAAAGCTTGTAACATTGTAACATTTTTTATCCTTTTTCCCAGGGCTTGTTTCTTTTAACAAACCTGGGCTCTTGGAACAGTCTACTGATTGACTACATGCATGTAGAAAGATATCTGAAATACCTACCTCTGTTTTTTCAACGCATTCACAATAGAAAATGTACACGCAGGGTGGTGGAAGGCAACAACTTGATGCAACCGTCTACTTGGCTATAAGTGAGTTTGGGCTCTAAGTTTTGTTTTTTCAGTAAATAAATTGTAAATCTGTATTGAGCTGATGGATGCCTGTGTGAAAATGTGTAGTGTAAGTTCTGAGCAGTGTTTACTGGTTTATTAATAGGTTATCTTAATGTAGGGAAGGATTTTCACATGGTTGAAATGCTTGTGAAGAACCTGTTCTGTTCCTCCTCTGAACAGCCTGAGCCAGGTTCACTGTTCTTGATTACCTGGCTAAGATGTATCAGGAACTAAACAAAAACATTGAGCTGTAGGGCATCCTTTTGGGACTGGTCACATGCTGATGCATTTGAAATATTTTAGTTTTTCTGAGCAAAAGGTCAGAAACAAGAAACTCTTGTTTTAAGTTGTAAATGTTGTCATGTATAAATTTTTCTAGGAAAAACTATGTTGAAAATGTAAACTGGTTGCTAAGACATCTAGTCATTCCCAAGGGATATTTTTTTTTGTAAGAATAATGTTGCTGTTTGAAGTGAGACAGCAACGCACCATTATTGAAAGCAGAGAAGTGTCCACCTATCAATCACCAAGGAGGTTTTCTTGAAAAGCTTCTTTCAGTCACATTAAACAGTAGCCACTTATGAAACTTTGGTTCGACCCTTCTACCATTATTATGAAACAGTGCCCCCTGCTGAAGCAATCTAACTTCATTTTCTTTTTTTTGTCATTATCTGAATCTTATTTGTTTCTTGGATTTCCTCAAAGTAAACTGTCTCTTGTCTATCTTATGGCAGGACTGTGTGTGGCCTGGGCACTATTTATCATGAAGGTCTGCTGAGTATCTTTACATGTGTAGATACAAATCAGATATTTTCAAGAGACAACATAGTCCTTAAGTGTTTGTTTTACATAAGAGTACCATTGTCATTAAAAACCCCAGTGTGACACAAAACACAACTATGTCTTTTCCCATCATTACTACACCCCTTTAAAGCCTCTTACTGTATCCACCCACCTACCAAGAAACAAGCCTGCTTTCTGCACGCTCTGCAGTTTGTCACTGTCAAGCTGTTAGCATTCTTTAAGGCCTATCAATCAACTTGAGCACTACTCCAGCCCTCTGTAACCTTACTCTGTCAGTCAAACACTTCATGACCAATCACACTCTGTAAGAGGCAGTCTCCCAGTGCTTGAATGAGGAGGGGCTGAGCCTCATGCTGGTAAGGTTTTGTTGACTTGCTGAGGGCAAGGTCAAAGGTCAAGGCTTATGATGGGCCATGACAAAGAGCGCTAATTAGTGAGTGTGCTAGGGGGAGTGTGGGAGTGTCCAAGTTGGCCAGGTTGGCTAAGTACACAGTCTGATTGACAGCCACCCACTTTCCCTGTTAATTCAAACGATGAGCGTATTGAACACTTTGAATATTGACAGCATATTGAACATGCTAGATATAGTTGTCAGCATCCCCAGAGTTTATTTAAATTATATTTAAATTCTAATTATATATCAAAATTTGTGAGTGATACCCTGTCCCCATATAGAAAAAAATGTGTTTTATTTATTGAGTGCACAAAATTCATGCACTTTTGCACATTAACTAAATGTCCAACTGATTTAAAACTCTTTAAAAACTGACCTAACTATTATAATGTAATGATTCATTAATAATATTATTCTGCTTAGTCAAAAGGCTAATGTCTTAACTATTTTCATTGTGTTCTTGTGTTGTACTTTAGCTGTTCAAAATTTTCCCATCATTACTATTTTTAGTGGGGCAGCGGTGGCCTCGTGGTTAGGGCATTGACCACATGATTGGAGGATCGGGGGTTCAAACCCCTTCCCAATAGGTTGCCCTGAGGTACCCCTGAGCGAGGTGCCATCCCCGTCATGCTCCTCCCTGCGATGGGCTGGCGACCTGTCCAGGGTGTGTCCCCTGTCCCTTGCCCTGTGTGAGCTGGGCTGGACTCCAGCATGACCCCGCTTGGGACAAGCAGCAGAAAAGTACTGACTGACTGACTGACTATTTTTTGTATGGAGTTCTTATAAGGCTATTATCTACTTCTGATTCTGAATCTAAGCACATTTTATTTACATTCACTTGCTGACACAGAGGCAATGATATCAATGTTGTTTTCTTTTTTTATTATTTTTTTCATCCTGAGAACAATGTGACAAGCGTTTGTGCGCTCTCTACTGGACAGCATTGGGTCTTGGCACCTGCGTGCATCGCCTTTTAAGGCCTAGTTCGTACATGTTTATAAAAGCTGCTACTGCTGCTCATCTCAGATCCTTCTTAAAGTTTCCTTTCGAGGTCCTGGTCCTTGGTGTATGAAATAATAGCTTATGAAGTTACTAAATAATAACTATAATTACAAAAGTGGCATGTTATTTCCTCTATAATTCCCGTTGCTTTAAATGTAAATGTAAATGCATCAAATTCCATAGGTTTGGAACTATATTTTTGAATTCTAGGGTTAGGATACAACAGGTTATAAAATAGACAACGCATGTCTTGCAAACTTAAACCATTGATGTAAAGAGTCAGATGTGATATTTATTATTTTTAGAAAATATTGATACAGATATTTTAAGTTTAATTGGGAAAACCTGTGTTAAAAGGACATCCATCAATGGACAGCAACATCAGCCCGATCACAGGCTAAATAGGAGTACCTTGTGTGTTGCAGTGTTATTACTAAGTTTCTAATGATGTAGTATGTTATTTAATTGCTTATAATTTATGTATACTTATATCCATTTTAAAACCAAATTTTCTGTATTTGAAGTGTCTTTTGTAAGCTAGGCTACTTTGCAACTCTGTGTGTGTGTGTGTGCGTGCATGTGTGAGTCAGACATCTGTAATTGGTTCTTGTTACAGAGTGTCATGTGAGTTAGGAGTGTCCTGAACATTCAAAACTTTCCACTTGCCTTGGCCTTTCCACTGTGAGACAGAAGCCCCCCTTTCATATTCTTTTCTGAGTCTTTTATCCTTTCACCTCTCATGCTCTCATTGCACAACCTCCTTCTCCTTCAGCGCCTTGCAGGCAAGCTTTACCGCTTCATTTTCAGCTGTTTGATGGACATCGCAGTGTCACCCTAAAAACACTTCCCAAATTTCCAGTGCCTCTTTTACTTTCATTTTCACTTTTTCTTCTTCCATGCAGTAATATACAAATCAATAAGCACTTTGATGAAAATCACTCTGTTACATTGTATTGGGTTACATTGATGAGACCTAACCACATTTATGACACTGTAATTTCAATAAATAGAATATATATATATATATATATATATATATATATATATATTTATATGAGAGAGAGAGAGAGAGAGAGAGAGCAAGAATACTAATATTAAGAATCTTTATGAATTCAGATGTCAGCATTCCTGTGTTTCTCATGTACACTGGGTGTGGAAACACAGTGACTAAAATAAAGGAGGCAAAGGCAGTAATGTATGTTTATGCCAGGGCGTGGCGTACCGTATATACACAGATCTCTTTCTATGACTGTGTGCGTGTGCATCAGTTATGTAACAACCCGTTGCATGCAATAACTGCAAAAAGCATGCATTAGAATCCAGCTGAGGTGTGACAGAGGCGCTGATTATGACCAATGCATATGCACAAACGCTGTTTCCCCAGTCACGAACATTTTAATGCATTATGCGCCCCCCCAATACACACTTAGTTAGTTCCCAAGCAGAGACAAAAGGGCCAAGGTACGGAGGGCCAAGGTACGATGGGTCACACTTTGAGATATTGGACCTTAAATCCCTGGTTTAGACTAATTTACTCACACTCACAGGCCTTCCCTTTCGATCTCGCTGATGGCAACAAGCATAATAAGCTCGCCGTAGTGGCCATTCATTGGTCCACTTACTCCTGCTCAGTTGACCTATCTCGTCTCAATTTGGTGACGTTAGCGCTGCCTCTCCAATCGGATTGGAAGGAGGGCGGGGGTTCATCTGGATAACGTCAGATGGCTTTCTATGATTGGCTGGATTCCTTAAGTCATAAATTGGGTTGAAGCATTCATGCAAAGCCCAGGTAGAACGCAAGCTTTGTTTTACTGATTAGTATTTCGTGTAACTTGTGCTGTACGCACAGCTCACGCTTCAGCTTTATACTAAATGCTCTGCGCCCAACAATGACACTGGCTATAGTAATTTTAAGTGAAACATCTTTACCCGATGAGCTGCGTTTTTCTCAACAGGTGTTTTGCCACAATGCCGTAAAATACTGAGCGGTGAGAAAAAATAATTTACCAGTTTACGCCGTGATATAAATGGCTGTGCACAGTGACAGCATCCGACGTGTGCAGCCGTAGATTGGTGAATAGTGTTATTTTTCTTCATTTCTCCCTCCTACTCCCTTTCATTAGACGCTTCCCCGAGTCTCCATTGGATGATACAATTTCAGGTCTGACCAGCTGTTTCTTGTTTTCCCACAACCTAATTGGCCCAAGCGCGCTGTCCATCAGCAGGATTTTGACAGCTAGCTCCGCCTCCGTTATTGTTACTCGCAATCCCATTGGTTACTGTAAGGTACTCTCTGCGCTGATTGGCCGAGCTGATGAGTTGTCAAGGCTTTGGGCTTCATTCACCATTTTGCGACTGTAGTGTAGCTCGAAACATAAGCGGCTATACTTTTCCTCATTTGGGCGGCTTTGCGGAAGAAAAACATTTAGTAAAACTACCGGTCAGCAGCCTCGAAGGTGCTGTGTTTCTGTCCTGTTTGTATTTTACCTTCAAAACCGTTTGGTCGTCACTGTAAATATTCCAAGGGTGAGTTGAAAGCTTGCTACAAATCTTTTCTTCTGCAGCACTGCAGTGGTCGGTTCGCTTCGCCGTGTTGAGCTTCACGGCGGTGGGTGGTTTTCTCAAACAGTTGCTAGCGTCTAAAGCTCAAATTCGATCTGTTTAGCAAATGATGATCTTTTTTAGGGCAGTGAGACGGAGGGGGGCGGGCATAAAGCATTTCAGCAGGCACACATAGAAAGGGAGGGGTGGGGGTGCACAGTCAGCCTAAAACTTTTTTTCCAGAAAATATTCGAACGGCACACCAGCAACTATTTGGACAAACGTAACTATTCAAGAGGCTTCAAATTTTAGCACACCGTAGTGCTGTCGTGGTTTTGAAGGGTCGATTAGCATTTTCCCGTCTTTAAACTTCGATATTTTCACATTACGGCGAAATTGAGACACACTTTTGCCCTCCCACTCGGTTTTTTCTGACTTGCGGCCCTCGTCTGCTCTCGTTGAAGATCTATACATCGTTCAGTGTACACACATATCTGTTGATCTGTTCTTGCGTGCTGGATTACCTTTACGGTTCGAACCGACCGCTGCCTCGTAATTTAATTTAAGGCTTTCTACTCTTCTTTTTTCCATCCCAAATAAACACAATGCTTCATGTGACATGCCGCAAGTTTCCACACAGCCCTGATGTGAGTCGTGAACGTCGTAATTTGTTTGTTTTCTGAGAGCTGAAGTGCTCTGCGGCCTTCTGTTGTGGAGCGAGGCCTGCGTCACTCGACTTCACTCTTTGTGTAGTAGGTGGTTGTAAGTGCAGAGTAGGGCACTACGGCCAATAAAAGTGCTTGACACACATACAGCAGTCAACTACTCAGCAAAACTTTGCTCAAGCCGACGAAGGCCTTCCCTTTTTTTGGACCTTCAATAGGGGCTTCACCTCGAAGCGAGGCTGCTTTTAAACGTTGTTTATCTTTGCTTGCCTTGTTGCGTGGGAACGTTAACGTCGTCCCAACACGAGAAAGTGTGTTTGGCTCTGGAGTGTGTTAGTAACTCTTCTTTGTCACACGTTATTGGCTCGTAGAACATTTGGGTGAATATATGCATTGTAATGGTACATGTGTAAATACTTTAATAATTATTCAGACTTGCCTTACTGATAGTATACAGATCTTTCTTAATCCAATGCGTTTGCTATTATATTACATAGTATTCAGGAACACAGACTCTCCTTTTCACTCCATGTTTGTTTTTTAACCTTCAATACTTAATAAAGTGCTTTATGGTAGGCACCAGTATAATGTTATCTTGCATTTGAATAAGCTTGGCAAAGGGATGTGAACAGGATGGTTGTTGTGGTTTTCTCAACAGCATGGGCCAGTTTTGTAGCACGCAGGCCAGTTGTGTTTAAATACTTTGTCCGGGAAGGTCAATGATATTTTCAAATTATTACATTGTCGTATAATGTTGTTATACACTAGCTCTTTAAAGCTTAATACACTGTTACTATTATATTGGTCAAAGGTTGTGTTCAGAGATTCTGTTGGAAAAATTAATATTCTGTTGCAATTTTGTTGAAACACAAGTCATTAATATGAGCACATGACAAAGATTTGACATTTTTTTCCCATTTTAAAATTTCAAAATGTGTAGCATTTGGAACCAGAGTGTAATTGCCTTGTAGAAGTCCAGGAGAGTAGTAAGGGAGGAATGAGAGAGGGATGATGATGTAGAATGAGATATAGTAATACTGTGACAGGAAGTGAGATTGTAGGGGTGGAAATGTCTCTGCAAGAAATGCATAAAGGTCACTTGGGTGAAAGAGTGAGCTAGAGAAAGATGAGGAGAAAAGACTGAAATGCCAGTGAACAAGGAATTCCCCCGCCTCCCCTGTTCCAGCCAAGAAACTAAAAAGAGTGTGTGACTTGTCAGGGCAAGCCATTTTCTTTGTGTTTAGCTAGTCTTTGTTATGGCATGTGGTACTGGATTTCATCTAGTAACATTAGGCAATACAGTTATTGTACTGATTTTATATAAATAGTACCTATGAAAGTAAATATAATAAGTAGCTAAAACTGTTTACTTAGGCCGCGCACTTGAGTAAATTTATGTAGAATTGTTTCAGAGTGAAGCCCAAAAGTAATTTGTGTTGCATTCTGTTTCACTACAGGATCTAAATTAAAAGCAAACAAGACAGAACAAACAGGAAGCAAGGAAAAGAAGAGAGAAGGGGCGGGATGAGAGAGAGAAACAGAGTGGGAGGTATTGATATGCTGAGACACACTGAGAATCTTGAGGACTAAAAACAATCTTCAAGGCGTTAAAAATGAAGCCCATTAAAAAACAAGGCAGACGGTCACCTCCTTCTACCAGAGCCAAAGGGGCTAAGAGGAGGGGTCCAGCTGATGCAAGTCCAGAAGAAGAGAAGAGAGATGCAGAGGAAAAGTCGAAACTTTCGCCCTCCTCTCCCAAGAGACAGATCTCCTCATATTCTGACTCTTCCCAGGAGGGGCTAACGAGAACCAGCAGAACTCCAGAAAGGGAGGGGCAAAGAGAGGAAACACTGGATGCAGTAGGGGATTGTGGGAAAGCAGAGGAGCTTTCTGGGAGCTTGAAGTCAGGTGGAACACAGAGTGACAGCAACAGCAGCACAGCCAGTGCAAATAACAGCCCCAACCCCTCATCCAGCCGCAAAACAGCTACCTTTAAGGCCCGTGTGCCCAAGAAGAAGTATACCTCTGAGCACTGTGCTGGAAACCATGGCAACGCCAGCACTCCCAGTACTCCCCCACAGAGCAACAGCAGCACAGCTCACAATGACTCTGGCTCTAGTCAGGGTTCCACGGCTGCTACTGCTGTGCACACAGACACACGCAGCCAAAACAGCCAGCAGGTTGAGGACAACATCACAGGGGTCAAACAGAACAGTGTAGCAGGGCCTGTTGACAGAGCAGTAGACAGAGGGGGAGAGAGAGACAAGGCAAGCACATCTAGTCCTCAGCGATGCTCCTCTACAGACACTGCCAGTGAACACTCAGCTGACCTCGAGGTGTCAGCACAGCGGACAGACTCCCACTCAAACTCACAAGGAGCACAAACACATGCTAGTCCAGCAGCCCTACAAGAAATCCTGCCGACTGCTTTGTCTGATGCGCTAGCTAAGGGCTTAAAGAACCAGAGAGTCCTGGCCAGGATGGGTGCCAGAACAGGAGAAGAATGGCCACCTGATAGAAGACAAGAGACAGGAGTTTTTCGTGCTGGCATTGTCCGAGAAGCCAACAAGAAGCAGGGGATTGTTGAAGTGCAGCTGAACGGGGAGAAAACCTTATGCAAATATCCATTCCGAGCTACAGAGACAGTGGACCTGATTCTAGATGCACCCCCTCCAGGGCAGGCACACGTAGCCATAGGAACACATGTGTGTGTGCCATTTGGAGTTGGTAGTGAAAGCAACAAGGGCGCACAGCAGTGGTACAGAGAAGGCCAGATTACTCAAGTGGATCCCCACCCCGCTGTTTCTTTTCCTTATCGCGTCCAGTTTCGGGAGGATCTAGCCGATGAGACCAGAAGAGGAGCAGAGAAGGAAGAGAGGAGCACAGCTGCTCAGGCAGTGTGGGTCTCACGACAGAGCCTTCGACTTCTGGTTCCACCCTGGGACCTGGAGGTGCCACTGTTTTCTGAGCAGGAGAATGATGGTCAAAAAGTGAGGGAGTGGGAGGAAAGGGAGAGGGATGTTGAACGGGAGCTTTGTCATCTCAGCATGGTGCATGGGGTAACTGGACCAGTGTTAGTCGGAGGAATGTTACGTCTTGGATCTGCACCTCCTTCATTACCACCCTCTTCCTCTGCTATCACATCTGTTCTCAACATAGCTCCTGACCGTGAGTGGGACTGCAGCCGAGAGAAGGAGCTAGAGAAAGAGAGGGAACTGCAAAGACAATTAGAAAAAGAAAGAGAAAGGGAAAGGGTTGCCCTCCAACCACCAGCCCCAGAAGAGGACTTGGAGGTCAGCCGTTTTAGCATGGCCCAACTCAGGGAGAGTGGCCTCCCCTCAGCCATGGGCAGCAAACCATTGGGTGTGGCCCCCCAGCATCGACCCATTCTCTCAAAACGTACAGACTACCTCAGCCCTCATCTGTCAGTGGTAAGAGGCACACAGCACTTGTCTCTTGTACCTCATCCCACCCCCTCCCCTGTGCTTTTGGGACTAGATCCAGCTGCAGGGGCAGCAGTCATCTCCTCCACTCCACTGTTACCCCCCTTGCCTCCCTCCTCTTCCCGTAGTTCCCTGGAGAAGACTTCTACTTCCAGCTCCCATGTTGCATCGGGGACTGGCTCAGGATCCTCGTCTTCTTCATCTCGTTCCCGTACTCCACTCACAGCTGCCCAGCAGAAGTACAAGAAGGGTGATGTGGTTTGTACTCCCACAGGCATCCGAAAAAAGTTTAATGGGAAGCAGTGGCGGCGCTTGTGCTCTCGTGAGGGCTGCTCCAAGGAGTCTCAGCGACGTGGTTACTGCTCCCGCCACCTCTCCATGCGAACCAAGGAAATGGAGGCAGGAGGTGGAGTGGGACGGGACCGGAGTGGTGCCAGTAGCACAGGCACCCTCACGCCTGACCTTCGTGTAGGAGGTCGTACCAGCAGTGAGTTTGACTGGGACGAGACATCGCGAGACAGTAGTGAGGCCAGTAGCCGTGGAGGAGATTCACGGCCTCGTTTAGTTTTGCCTTCCCTCTTACCACAAGAGGGGCATCGAGACATTGTGTCACGTTTTGACTTTGATGAGTGCGAGGCAGCAAACATGTTGGTGTCTTTGGGCAGCTCACGCTCAGGCACTCCCTCATTTTCCCCAGTGTCTAATCAGTCACCATTTTCCCCTGCCCCCTCTCCTTCACCATCTCCACTCTTTGGATTCCGCCCAGCTAATTTCAGTCCCATAACTGCACCTTCAACTCTCACCCCACGCCGACCACGCCATCTCAGTGGCACAAAGTTGGGGACCCCTGGCTCAGAGCGGGAACGGCACTTGTCTGGCATCATGCCCACCTTCCAGACCAACTTGACCTTCACTGTGCCTATGAGTCCTGGCAAGCGCAAGTTGGATACGCCACATCCACCACTTACCAATGCTCCTGACTCCCACTTGAGTGACATAAATGTTGCAGCCTTTAGGGCAGTATCACCTCAAAGCCAGCCAAACACCCCATCTTCTCTTTCTTTTCATCGACCAAGGAGTGCAACCAGCCGACCGCCATCTTCTGCTGCATCCACCCCTCCACCTATGCTAGTTTCCCCCACACCCCCTTCACCTCTGCCTCAGGACCCCAGCCAACGTCGTATTGTTCCTCTACGGGATTCACCAGTCATTGTCCGAAACCCGGATGTGCCACTGGCTAAATTCAGTGATGGACCGCTCAACCAGAGACTGGGTACCCGTTCCAGAGAGCACAGTCAGCCTCCTCATCTTGCTGTGGGCCTCCAGGCTCCAGTGCCCATAAACAGAGCTGCAACAAATGGTGCAGTCCTGCTTCGCAACCCTGCCCCCACCTTGTTGCTGGTGACCTCTGCCCAATCCCTGACCACTGTTGCTGCTGGTCGTTCAGCTCATTCAAGTCCTACCCCCAGCAGTGTGTCCGCCTCTAGTGTATCCACTGGCCCATCTTTAGCTAGTTTAGGCTCTGGAGGGAGAGAGCGAGAGAGAAAGCCAGGTGATCATGCAGATTCATTAGGAGGTGCGTTGCCTCAGCCTGTGGCCTGTCATCCATCTCCTACTGCCCTTCTTCCTCTCATCCTACCAGCAGAGTCTCCACACCCTGCCCCCCGCAAGGACATAATCATGGGACGACCTGGTACAGGTAAGACTTTTGGAATAACAAGCACTTTTGTGCATATGAAGGAATACTTGATTTTGATGCAACAAATTATACTCCTGTGTGCATCAACTGCTATAGTAAATCAGTTTATTTGAGGGCTAAAACTGCTGTTAAAATTGTTAACAAATATGCCTGGATTACTATATTACTATTATATTACTATAATATTTGGACATAATGAGAGTTTGAGTAAACTTAACTGGAACTTAAGAATGAGTTGCTTTTTACAACAATCTTGTGGTGAAACCTTTTTCAACAGAAGTAGGATTCATCTTCTCTTTTTTATTGCTGTCAAACAAATTCTGCAATTAAGTAACTTGACTGTGTATACAAACCTAATTTGACTGCAGTCCTCTAACCCCATTTGTTTCATATCTGCTTTTGCTGACGTTGCAGATAGGAATAATGTGAAAAGAATATTAATTTAAATAGTTGCATCAGAGATTAGCCATTTTTAATACAGAATTATATTTAGTATAAAAAAACTACTTTTATAATGGGACTTAAGATACAGTGACAAGAAACCAGTATTCAGGAAGATTTTCTTTTTTGTGATTTCATTTTTAATGGTTTTATTCTCTATAAATTAAATTGCATTCATTGGTTGTGCCAAGACTACTAGTACATAAATTTTTGTTGTATTGGAGGCTTGAATGTTGAATTCAGGTCTGTTGTCCAAGAGTTCATGTTTTAAGATCTGGAACAAGCAGAAGTTGACCATGACTAAATGGGAAGAGAGAAAGATGTTCTAAAGGAGAAAGTCTGGAATCAGGAAAACCGGAAGCGTTTCTGCCAGTGTGACTTTTTTTTTATTACAATTTTTGTCATTTTTTTACATTTATGATCAGTGTTTGGCAATCTCCAACTATTGCTGTTTTTCCCATTTTTCCTACAGTGTTGTCTATGTATTCTTTTGTTTGCAACACTCCTTAGCATAACCTGCTTTTTGTAAAGTTTGGACAGTTATGCAGAGGAGAAAAAACTAACAAATCTTGCATCAAATAGGTTTTTACCAAAAGTTTTTAAACCAAAAGAAACTAAAATATTGTGATATGAAAATGAATGTACTATGTACAATGTACAATGAAAATACTACATTTACATTTACGGCATTTAGCAGACGCTCTTATCCAGAGCGACTTCCATGTCCTAATTGCAGGGACAGTCCCCCTGGAGCAATTCAGGGTTAAGGGTCTTGCTCAGGAACCCAGTGGTGGTAGTGCCAGAGGTGGGATTTGAACCTGGGAACTCTTGAGCTATGGGTTCATAGACAAGTATCCTACATCTAGACCACCACCACCCCTTCATTAGTCAGTCAGTCAGTCATTTTCGGGGTCGCGGGGGGGTGCTGGAGTCCATCCCAGCTCACACAGGACAGGTCGCCAGCCCATTGCAGGGAGGAGCGTGACGGGGACGGCACCTTGCTCAAGGGTACCTCAGGGCAACCTACTGGGAAGGGGTTCGAACCCCTGATCCTCCGATCATGCGGCCAACACCCTAACCACCAGGCCACTGCTGCCCCTTCATTATATATATTATAATGTAATATACATTACTGCTATACTAGAAACATTCCTATACATCTATACTAGAAACATTGCTATACATGAAAAAGTGAAAAGTGAAAGCGACAACCCTTCATTGCGAGGTCACAGCACAGCACACGTGAACCACAACAAAATTGGACTTCTGCATTTAACCCATGCACACAAACACCGTGCAGCAGTGGGCAGCTATTGAAAGTGCCCGGGGAGCAGTGACAGGGATGGTACCTTGCTCAAGGGTACCTCAGGGTAAGAGAGATTGGAATTGAACCCACAATCTTCTGATGCGAGGGCAACTCCCTAACCACTAGGCCACCGCTGCCCCATAAAAAGGTTTGTTTGGTATGCTGGTCAGCAGCAGGTGTGTTTTGGGTGTGTAGCAGTGTTCTTTGCTTTCAGGGTCACTATGTCTTTAGACAGTTACAGTCTTCCTGAAATGGAATATTAAAACTTGCCTAGACATTAAAGGTATTTGTGGAGAGTTCTACAATGACATGCATGTGTATACATGTGTATATAAGTATGAACACACACAAACACATGCACAGATACACACACTCACAAACCCCTAGGCATACACAAACACATATATAAAATTACATACTTATTTGGGTACATAAAATAGAAGTGATTATGCTTTTGTAAATACATTTATGTTGATTAATTTTATATTCCAATCTCTTCCTCACTGATTCACTATAGTCTGGACCAATGTGGAGCCTAGGTCAGTGCCAGTGTTCCCATGGCATTCATTGGTTCCTTTCCTGGAGACCAGCCATTCAGATGCTCCCTCCCAGCCTGCTGACGGTCAAACACTTGTGAACCAGAGCCAAGGTAAAACAAGCAGTGAATTTTATGACATTTGTCACACATATTGCCAAATCAGCTCTTATATTTACAAATGGAGTACCACATTGACAGTTCCTTGTTGTAACCCACAGAACCACGATGTGGAGTAGCTCTTGTGACAGACAGACGTGCTGGCCAGTCAGGTGCAGAAAGAGGATCTCCGTCCTGTCCTCCGCCCTCCATAGAGGATCCACAAGCAGAGAGAGAAGGAGGAGATAGTGAAACGGAGAGTGATGCTGATGATCTGTAAATACCTGTGTTCTATACCCTAAATATTCACACATTTCTTTATGATTTTTGATAGATTTTTCTATGTATGTTACTTAAAGCAGCAATCAACCTATCAACTTTTTTTATTTGTCAGATTTTTTTCAGGTGGCGCTCATGACTCAGCTCCCTCTACTGGTCCTGTGAAGAGAAGGACCCAATCACTCAGTGCTCTCCCCAAAGACAGTGATAAGAAGGTGTGTCACAGTCATATTTCAGGATTGTTTAACATGAGCAGAGGATCCATTTTTAGACTTTGTATGCACTTTTACATATTACAAGTACTAAATAGAAAAATTTATATTTGTATGGAAAAAAAGGAATTTAACATTTTTTCAATAGCCAAAACTTTTCTAGTTTTCAGAGATAAAATATGGGGACATTCAGTATTTTTAACATGATTTTTCACACAGAGAGAGAAGGACCACATCCGTCGACCCATGAACGCATTCATGATCTTCAGTAAACGTCACCGTGCCCTGGTGCATCAGAGGCACCCAAACCAGGACAACCGCACTGTCAGTAAGATCCTGGGAGAGTGGTGGTATGCACTGGGTGCCAAAGAGAAGCAGGAATATCATGACCTTGCCTTTCAGGTAATGTCACAGGTCCTCCATAGCTGCTTGGCTCAGAAGGCATTCATTTGTCTTTTGTCATTTGTCACTTGTTTTCATGTCTTCTGAATCTATCTATTTTACTGTTTGTCTGTCTTGCCCTCTGTTTGCCTGTCAATTGGTTTGTGTCTCAGGTGAAGGAGGCTCACTTCAGAGCTCATCCTGACTGGAAGTGGTGTAATAAAGACAGGAGGAAGTCACTGTCTGAAGGCAGAGGAACTCCAGGGACCAAAGAAACTCGAGAACGAAGTGTTTCTGAAAGCACAGGTTTGTCACGTTTGTTTTCAAAGTATTTGGACTCCTGACCATAAATACCTAATGTGTATTGATTAACGCAAATTATTTAATAAGCTTTAATAAACTTTGCAAGTCTATAATCTATCTAGGGTATTTTAGTTGCAATTAATCAAAAATAATACCCATGCATTTTTCTTTATCATCATTACATTATTTCAGTAATATCTGTCTGCAGACCAGCTGTTTAATTTCAGGCCATTGTTAATAATCAATGCTAGTGTCGTAAAAACACTTTTTCCTTAAAAAATGTCTTTGTACAATTACATATTGTCCATCCATCCATTTTCTGCCACTTGTCCCAAACGAGGCTGGAGTCTAACCCAGCGCACACAGGGCGAGGACGGGGGATGCACCCTGGACAGGTCGCCAGCCCATCGCAGGGAATTACATATTGTTGTTAGCCTAAATCATGCTGAACTGCTAGCATTTTATTTTAAGCTACAGTTTAAAACACATTCTTTTGAACACATACAAACATTTACTTGGTAAATATTACATAAATAAAGGTTCACGTGTCTAGAGAAATCTCACACATTTAGATCTCACACATTTAGATCTCCAAATTTGAGTACATCTAAGAAATGAATATCTTCCTTAAAACAATTATCAACACAGAATAATGGTTGTTTATCCTTGAAAGGGATGAAAATTTCTTGGGTAGTTTAATTGTGTTGTTGGATGTTAAAAACAATGTTATCAGAACTTCAGGTCTTTAATAGTCATCCAAAGTATTTGAACAAAGGTGGTCTGTTTTCATAAAGGGTCATGAGAAATAAGCTCTCAGTGAAAAATCAGTGATTCTCAGAGAAAACTCTGGGAATTTGACATTTGATTTGGAATTCTCTCTTTTAAATGTAATGTAAATTATCAGAATAAGAATTGTTCAGGGGAGAATTAAACAAGAACAGTTTACAGAGCATCCTGTTCTTATTAAAAAGCTTTTAGTTTCATTTCTGCATTTTTGGAAATGCTGTCAAAATTAGCAACCACAAACATGATGTATTTATAAGCATTGGACTTGATAGAAATCCCCCAGCTCACCTTGGCCAAATGACTGCTAGACCTTTCAGACTTACAGAGCAACAGCAGACAGTACCTCTAGACCACCAATGGTTTAGAGATACAAATTGTGAATACATGTGTCTTTGAGGAAAGCTTGATGATGTAATTTTTTTTGCTGATTCCATGCATTGCAGATGCACCGTCAGTGTCTCAAGGGGTGGAGCACAAGGGAGCAGGGTCCAGCTGGGCATCACCAGGTTCTGAACGGCGGGGAGGTTCAGTGGGAGGTCAGCTCCCACGTCCTCGTGCATTTTCCCAGGGTGCAGTACACAGTTTGGAGAAGAAAGAGCGAGATAGGCATCTGGAGAAGGTTTTTTACATTAATTTCATTACTGGGAATCAACATGGAGGTTTATTAGCACTCTTAACCTGAGTCTTTTCCTAATCCTGTTCCTTAGTAGCAATTTATCTCTTTTGTCTCTTTATTTTGTTAGGATGGAACAGATTAATTTCAGACCTGTCCCACTCCTCTTTTGCAGCGCAGGGCAAGCGAGGATGTGACCAGTGATGAAGAACGAATGGTCATCTGTGAGGAAGATGGAGATGATGATGTCATGGGTTAGTTTTTTTGTTTTTTTTTGTGTTTGGGGCAAACTTTTTTTCCCATTTGATGTTTGGCACATTAATAAAATATTTTTAAAACATTTTAGTTAAAGATACTTACCTTTTTAGGTTTTCATAAATGTACATATAACTGTTTTTCACCTGTTGAAAATATTGTAAATAGTGACAGGTTCAGCTGGCAATAGGCACTGCTTAATGACAAACTTTACTTAGAACTATAGTTCTAAATTCAAGAATTGTTCCCAAACTTTATCTATAATAAACAAATGACTTGATTTCAGACTGAGATTTCGGTAATTAAAAGGCCAGGTTAAAACATTTAACTTTTCTTCCATGTTCCTAAAACCATTCCTGAACAGTTTTTGCAGTTTGGCATGACCAGCAGAAAGAGGCCACTGCCACTGGGGAATACAGTTACAATGAATTGGTACCATATGTTTTTTTTAACACATGAACATCAGGACCCATCAGAACATTAATTAGAGCATCACGCTGTTTCTGCCTGCTTGTCTTCTTTCCATAGTGCATTCTAGAACATCTTTTCCCCATCTAAGTGATTTATTTGCAACCAACTATTCTTAGACTAAAAACGAAAATGTGATTTATCTGGTCAGGTCATCTTCTTTCTTGGCTTTATGGTCCAACTCTGATATGCACATGTCCATTATAGGTGCTTTTGTGGGTGGATAGGTCAGCAAAGTTTCCTGACTTGTCTGCAACTATGCAGCCTTATGCTTACGCAAACTGCGATGCACTATTTTTGTACACCTTCCTGTCATAACCAGGATTAACCTTTTAAACAAATTCTAGTTTTGGATAAGACAACCAGCCTCACTATTCACATGCATCAGTGAACCTTGTATGTCCAAGATATTTCTGGTTGTTACTGTTATTTTTTCTTGGACCACTTTTATTATGTACTGGCTAAAAATTAGGCTATTACATACTGTGAGCATCTCACAAGTCTTTCCATTTTGGAGCTGTGATTCAGACGTCTAGCCATCACAATTTGACTGTCTCCAAAGTCACTCAGATCTTTAGGTTTGCCCTACATCCATCACGTCTATCTAAAAAAGTGATTTTTCACTTCCTCGTATACAGTCATTTGAAGAAATTAGTACACCCCTTTGAATATTCAGTTCTTTATTAACAAATGTTCACATATCAATGTCTAATCATGTCTTTATTTATCTCTCAAAAAGAAAGTGATTTACTTGCAGGTAAACAAACAAAATTACCTTTATTTTTTCATTAAACAAAAGATATTAAAAATATGTATTCTGACTGAGGAAAAAAGATAGGACACCCTACTCCTAATGGCTAGTGTACCTCCTTTGGCTGAAATAACTGCAGTGAGATGCTTCTTGTAGCCATCTACCAATCTCTTACATCGGTCTGAGGAAAGTTTGCCCTACTTCTCAATGCAGAATTTTTTTAAGCTGTGAGATGTTTGAGGGGTTTCTTGCATGTACAGCCCATTTCAAGTCACCCCACAGCATCTCAATGGAATTAAAATCTGGGCTTTGACTCGGACACTCCATTTCTTAGTTTTAAGCCAGTCCTTGGTGGATTTACTGGAATGTTTTGGGTCATTGTTGTGTTGCAGGGTCCAGGTCCGTTCAGCTTTAATGTTCTTAGAGATGGTCTCACATGTTCCTCAAGCACCCTCTGATACGTGGTAGAATTCAACTGCAAATACTTTTTAAATCCCTTACCCAACTTATAAGTTGCTACAGTCTTCTTTCTGAAGGCCACAGAAAGCTTTTTTGATCTCACCATGGTGTTCACTCTCACCTCAACAGTCAGGAGCACACCAAACTAAATGTCTGAGATTTAAACAGGGCAAACCTCCTTCAAAATGCTGAGTAACGAAGTTCTAATAATAATAATAATAATAATAATCTAATAATAATACAATTCTAAGGTGTAGCAACTGATCTGCTACGCCTGTGTGTGATTTGAGCCATTTTAATTGGGAATAAAAGAGGCAGTGTCCTAATTTATTCCTCACCAGAAATTGCATTTTTATAGAATTACATTTTACAGATTTTGAAAAGTATTTACTTCAGTTTTAATTGTTTAGTTATATTACTTGAATCTCCCAGTATTGTTAAAATTGAGATTAAATATCTATATGTCCAAGAATGTTAAAAAACACAGGCTTTCATAGGGTGTCCTAATTTTTTTCACATGACTGTATCCTATACCTTGCTTGGTGCAATCACAATCAAGTTGTGAACTTGTGAATCACAAGTTTGCCTGATAGTGGTTTTAATGTTGTCGTTGAATAGTGTATATCATATACAGGTGTCTAGACATTGAATATTCCAAATGTAGAAATATTTAATCCTGTCATGATCTTATCATGTAATGAGTTACTCCATCATAGTGAAGACAACTGAAATCTTTGCTCAGTGTCTGAAAGCTTATGGAGCCTCAAAAACAAATGTATCAGTTTCTAAAGAAGAGATGTTGAATAGGTTTGGTTTGTGTATTTTTCTATCTAATGGCTCCCTGTGTCTCACTTGCAGATGATTCTTTTCCAGAGGGTTCAATAGATCTAAAGTGTAAAGAGAGAGTGACAGACAGTGATGAAGAAAATGACCCTGCAGATGAAACTGATGGCAAGGTAAACAATTAGGGGATAATAAATCATGCCTTACGCAGTGGCTGAGTTGCAGAAAGAAATGTGTAGGTTTTTTATTAGATTACTTTAAATTGAATTGGTGACCTTTCATTTTCCAACCCCATGAAGTCAAAAAAACAATAATTTTTATTTTGATGGATTGTCATAGATGTTTACAAATTTATCCATGACATTTTAAATTCTGTGATTTAGAGACGGTGGAAGTAAATGTTCATAGCAGGAGAGAAGTGCTTGATATGTTAGTGTGATGATAAATTACTTCACAGTAAACTTTATCCGACTTTATCATTGTCAGTACTTTCATAAAACTAATCAACTAAGTGCTTCATTGAAATAAAGTTTTGAATAGTAAGTGGTGTAGCTGTTGCAGGAATTCTGATGAAGCTGGGAGGTTAACATAATCAACCTTACCTTATTGGATGTAGTATTACACAGTATGTTTAAATAAAAAAAAAAAACTGCTCTCATAGTTTCTGATATTCTAATATGTATAATTTAAATATATACAGTACAGTAATATAATAGAATTTGTTCCTGTTCACAATCTTTTGTGGTTGATAATAATTAATTATTTTTCCCATTGCAATCCCAGCCAGAGGTCTGTCCCATTTCATTCTCACCTGGCTGCATAATGTCTAACAACAAAGACACAGGAAGCCATGGAGGGAGTGCAGAGAACAAGAGAAAGCAAGTGACATTGAGTGGAGAGCAATGCAGAGAAACCACAGAAGTCAAGGCAGGAGATGAAGAAACAGGAGGAGTACAAGGAGGGCAGGTCCCTTCTCAGGCAATCTCATCATCTATTTCTGGACTTAATGTCGCTCCCTCAACTGAACCAGCAGTATCCCAGGTAGTAGGGGCTGTTCGGATGGCCCCCACTGTGGTAACCAATGTGGTTCGACCTGTGACCAGCACACCAGTTCCCATTGCCAGCAAACCTGTTGAAGGAGGAGTAGCCTCGCATCCTGATGGGAAGGCCAAGGTGACAATTGGTGCAGGAGGAGCAACAGGGAATGGGGCTGTTCTAGGGGGTGGGTACTTCCCTTCGTCCTCGCCCAAATCTATTGGCCAAGGTTTGGTCACTGGTTTAGTTCTTGGAGGTGCCTTTCCAAGCCAACCCACTGTTCAGCTTATTAACCCACCCCAACCCTTGCCAGGCCCCACCCCTAGCAATGGAGGAGCTAACAACAGTGCTATCCCCATTCCCTTGTTTCAACCTCAGTTCCTCCCAGCAGCCTCTCTTACTCCGCCTGGTGGTGAAAAACAAGTCACTCAGTTGCAGTACATCCTTCCTACTATACCTGCCAACCCAAACAGCTCCTCCCCCCAGCAGACAATGCTGCAGCCAACCAGTGTTCTTGCCCTGCCTACTGCCCCACCTGCCCATGTATCCCTGGCTAATGGGATACACTCTGGGGCTGGCCCAGGGATGAGATATGTTGGCGGGGTCAGCTCAGGAGGAAGAGGTGAGATGAATTTAGGGATTAGTTCATGCATGGTGGAAGTGGACTAGAGCCTAAAAGAATTTACCATATAAGATGAAAAATTGTAAAACAACGATTGCATAGCATATCTTAGTTCTAATTATTTACAAAGAATATTTTTATGAATATTTTTTTATGATTCCATTCAAAGAGAGTCTTATCCCCATTATTCTTTCTCTCTCTCTCTCTCTCTCTCTCTCCCCCACACACACACACACACAAAATGGGGCTTGACCAGGAAGTAAGGTAGGATGCCTTGTTATACTAGCCACCACAAAGTACACATATTTACTGAATATTCAGCTTACTTACACTATAACTCACTTTATTTATTTATCACAGATCATTCAGATTGCACCAATGCCAGTGGTCCAAACCAATGTCCAACCTGGGGGTGCAGTTCATCCCACAGGCTCCTATCCTGTATCTGTTGCAGCAGCAACTGTCATGGCCTCAGGCACTACTCCTCCTCAGACAGTGCTTCTGACTCCATCTCCTACAAGGTAGATCACTGTACCCCAAACATTATCTTTCTTACCGTTACATTGCCACCAGGTCTGGTTTCTAATCATAATTTTATTCCTCGTTACAACTGGAATCCAACCTACTTTGGCTTGATGATAATGATGAAGGTGTAGTAGAATGTTTTTGAGCCAGCAGACGTAGCAGGAAATGTGACAGCACAGTTGTCTTTGAAGAGGACCTTAGGAAAAAGCTAATTTTATTTCTGAAACATTCTGCCTGTCCTCAGTGGCTGCAATGAGATGAGGCAAGCAAACAATTTGTCCAGGTTGCAGCTAATCTGCAACTATTTTTTTCAGTATACTGAACCACATTATTCTGATCAATGAAATTAATAATTGAATGTTCAATATTAATAACTTAATTAAACTTAATTCTTTGTTCTCTTTTTTATAATTTTTATTGTTCTTGTATTGTTCCGGTTATTGTATTATTATTATTCATAACAATATCTAATTATTTATAACAAAATTAATTATAATAATAATTATATACATATAATTATAATTTGTATTATTTATTGCAGAAATGCTACAATATATTATCAAACAGTTTATAATATTATTTGTTCTCATTACAAGACTTTGATGTTCTAGCTTTTACTAATTTTGTCTGTAATTTTTTTCATTCAGGATTACTTATGTTCAGTCAACCCCTAATGCAGCTAATCCTTCGCCATTGGCCTCTACAACAGCAGTCTCCTCCCCACAACAAACCACAGCCTCTCCAGGGTCAGCATTTTTGCCTTCTCCCATGGCAGCGCTAGGCTTCACTGCAATTGCCCCGGCTGGTCACACATTGGTGCATCCCATAGTGGCAGGTGAGTGGAATGTTTGAATGCAGTTCCTAAGTGTACATACTAGGATTTAAGCTAAATGTCATCTTCTCAACTAATGTTTGCTTAATTAGCTGTTATAACTGTTGTACCTTCTGAAATTAAGGTTTTTAATATGCTAACTTTTCACAGAAGCCCAAACCATTTTGAAACTCAGAGAGGTGTTTATTGAAGTATACTGATATGTATAAAATGATGAGTCGGTGATGTTTGCTAAATTAAAATAATCCCTGTGAGATGTAGGAAAAAATGGCTTAACAAATAATGCAAAAGAAGATAAAGACATTAACATATAATCCAAACTATCCCAAATCCAAAATTCAGTAATTAGGTGAGCAGGAGTTTAGTTTACTGTTAAGTTACTATTTAGATGTTATTTTAATTAAAGGAATCTTATGAAACTAGGCTGAAAGTCAGTATCTTACATACAGTAGTCATCTACTGTATGAAAATCCAGACGAAGGCAGTTTTGTTTTCTTGACGGAATACATACAGCAAAGGAAATTGGGAACATTTTGTGCTATTACTGTGGCCTTTCACTGAAATTGTGCATGGCCATTTTTCTCTATAAGAATATATTTTGCTGCCTATTTGCAAATATAAATACAGTCCCGATCAAAAGTTTAAGACCACTTGACAAATGGCAAAAAAATCATATGTTGCATGGTTGGATCTTAACAAGGTTCCAAGTAGAGCTTCAACATGCTACGAGAAGGAATGGGAGTGAGACAAAACATTTCTTTGAGCATACAATTTATTGAAAACCATGCTTAAACTAAAACAGGCTGTTTTACAGCTGATCAAAATCTTTGGACCACATGCCTTTAAAAAGCCAAATCTGTGGGAAAATGTGGATTCATTGCCATTTTCTGTCAGGTAGTCAAACTGTCATGACGTTCTGATGGCAAAGGCAAAAAAACATTCCCTTTTTGAACGTGGTCGGGTTGTTGAACTGCATAAGCAGGGTCTCTCGCAGCGTGCCATCGCTGCTGAGGTTGGAGGCAGTAAGACTTGGAATTTCTTAAATGATCCTGAGGGTTATGGAGCAAAAAAGTCAAGTGGAAGACCCAAAAAAATTTCACCAGCACTGAGCTGGATGATCCAATTGGCTGTCTGTCAAAACACTAGACGATCCTCGACCCAAATTAAGGCCATTACTGGTGCCGACTGCAGCCCCATAACCATCAGACGGCATCTGAGACTGAAGGGCTTCAAAAACAAAAAATGTCTTCAAAGGCCTCGTCTCCTTGAACGCCACAGAACTTGCAAGAGAGCACCAAAAATGGGACATTGAAAGGTGGAAGAGAGTTTTATTCTCTGATGAGAAAAAATGTAACCTTTATGGTCCTGATGGTTTCCAACGTTACTGGCATGACAAGCAGATCCCACCTGAGATGTTTTCTACGTGCCACAGTGGAGGGGGCGCCATGATGGTCTGGGGTGCTTTTTCCTTCAGTGGAACATTGGAGCTTCAGGAGGTGCAGGGGCGTCAAACGGCCGCTGACTATGTCCAGATGTTGCAGAGAGCATCCCTCATGACTGAGGGCCTTTGTCTGTGTGGTAACGACTGGGTTTTTCAACAGGACAACGCTACAGTACACAATGCCCGCAGGATAAGGGACTTCTTCCAGGAGAATAACATCACTCTTTTGGACCATCCTGCATGTTCCCCAATCTAAATCCAATTGAGAACCTTTAGGGATGGATGGCAAGAGAAGTTTACAAGAATGGACAACAGTTCCAGACAGTAGATGCCCATCGTGCTGCCATCTTCACCACTTGGAGGAATGTTCCCACTCACCTCATGGAAACGCTTGCATCAAGCATGCTGCAACGAATTTTTGAAGTGATAAACAATAACTGTGGAGCTACTCATTACTGAGTTCATGTTTGGAACTTTTGTTTTTGTTTTTTTGTTTGGAACTTTTTTTTTTTGGAGGTGTGGTCTTAAACTTTTGATCAGCTGTAAAACAGCCTGTTTCAGTTTAAGCGTTGTTTTCAATAAATTGCATGCTCAAAGAAATGTTTTGTCTCACTCCCATATCTTCTTGTAGCATGTTGAAGCTCTACTTGGAACCTTGTTAAGATCCAACCATGCAACATATGATTGTTTCGCCATTTGTCAAGTGGTCTTAAACTTTTTATTGGGACTGTATATTGGTCCAGCAAAAAATTGTTTGTCACCTGTTTTTTCACTGTAAAGCTTCAATGATTACATAATAGTTAACAAAATCTGCTGTTGCGTTGATATTGAATGATGTAGTTAAACTGACTACATCATAAAAAAAAAAAACATTTTTTTTTTATTGTGGGATTTTCGATGAGTTTGTCTCTTGTTTTACTTAAAACAAATTTTAAAATATTTAACATGCTTTTAATTTCATAAGAATTTTCATCAATTTTCATCCATTTAGCATTTTTATTATGAAACCTAATTTTAGTTTGTTCCACCACTTTTATTAATTTATATTTGTTTATTATTTTTATTTTTTGATACAAATGATTTAACTTCAAACTTTAGGTTAAATGTTAACATGATAATTATGGCTGTCAATCTGTGAAACATGGAGCAGATTAGTATTTGAAACCCCAGATAATTTACACACACTATCACATTCAGAGTTATTTTCAGGCTTAGTAAATAAAACTGCTGTCACAACATTTTTGCCTTGTATCTTTCAGTGCTTGAAAGAATGGATCAAATTGTGTATTCATTAATACAAACATGCAAAACAGACATGCAAAACACAAAAAATAAACAAAATAAATAAATAAACATTTTTCAGATCATATCCAGCACAATAGTGACAGTGGCATATTGTCCAATTAATGTTTTCTCTGTAAGACACAGCTAACCTTTTGTTGGTGGACGTTGGGTATCCACTGTATACAAGAATGGTTATTATTTAAAGCAGATCTGATTTAGCACAGTTTGTGTAAGTAATCCCATAATCCTTCATCCGTGGTCAGTTTCTGGCAACAGGGCATTGTTGACAGAATTTTTTTGGGTTGATGGACTGTTCTTTCCAAAAAATACCTGGTGGTAGTCCTGTAAGAATGTTGACTATTAATGAACTGGGTAATCAGGGACTAAGCATTGATGTGGAGAAATAGATGGACTACACTCTGTAATTGTAAACTACAAAGTACATTAATAAGGTAGGTGGAGCTTATAAAATGTAAAATTGGGGTAAGTACAAGGTAGGCATACCTTGTTAAGTGGGTCATTGGTGTGTGTGAAGTCCTCACCAGCTGATCTCTCCTTCAGGCCAGCCTTCACTTCTGGCTCCAGTTCCACCCCCCAACTGTCAATCAGAGCCTGCTTCGGCCTCACGCCAGCTAGTGACCACCATTTACCCTGCCCCCAGCGTTACCTTGGCGACTGGTGTGGTTTCCATGACAACCGTGCCACAAAGTGTGACCAGTTCCACATCAACTCCTACATCTCCATCGTCACCTCATATGAAGCTATCCATAGCATCAGTCAGCCACTCACAGCCTCAAACTCACACAGAGTCACAATCAAAGCAGGAAAATGTTACCATGAAGATGGAAAACCTTAAAGGGCAAGAAACAGAGACACAGAGAGAAGCAGTGTTGTCAGACACAGCAAATCAGGCCCCACACGGCGTAGCAGAATCTTTGCTATCGGCTAGTCTGACCTCAAATTCATATCCAGGTGAATAGTAGGTGGATGCATAACACAGTGATGCACATTATTATTAAAATTATAGTAATTTAACGTTCACTTCCAAGACGTTTGACTAAAATTAATGACTAAACTTTTCAATAAAGACTCACATGAATAGTCAGTCTAAACACCTCAAAAAGTAAATACATTTGTTCAATATTTTATGCATTAGTTCATTGTTTATAATCATGTAATATCCCAACCTTTGTAGGAAACGGGCCAGGAGCCTCCAGATTGTCATTGCTCCATCAGAAGGTTAAAAGTCAAGTCAAGCATATCAACTCATGTCAGCATGGGGAAGAAAAAGATGGAAAGAAGGAAAGCAGGGTGGAGCTTGAGAGTGACACAGATGGTGGTTGTGGGAGCTCTTCTAGGATAGAAAGAGCTGGAAGAGAGCAAGGAACAGAGGGAGCCACCAAGGGCCAGGTCACTGAAAATGACTTCAAAGAAGAACCTTGCAGAGAGGTGGGAAGGAATTTGCATAACATGTTATTAGGCTGTAAATTGAATTACTGTGTTATCAGGCGGGAAGCAAATATACTTTGTGGATGAACCCATATTATGCAAAAAAAATTCCTTTTAGAAATAATATGTAGTAATTGCATACAGCAATTCTATGTGGTAACGTAATAGCTTAATAGCTGAATAGACACTTCCCAAAAGTCTTCCCAAAAGTGACTAATCCTAATTTCTTCATACTTTATCCTGAATTTGCTGTCAATATTGGTAACATTAAATATTTTGTATCGTGTGCTGTGACTTCTTTCTAGCTGAAAAATTTATGTATTTGACCAAGAAGCACACTATAAACAGTAAAATAGCACAATTCTGAACAATTAAGAAAGTGAAAGTGAATTCTTGTCATTGTGAGTACACACAATACAGCACAGCACACATTGAACCACAACAAAATTGGAAATCTCTGCATTTAACCCATGCACAAACACACATCGTGCAGCAGGTGGGAGCTATGAAAGCGCCAGGGGAACAGTGACGGGGACGGTACCTTGCTTAAGGGTACCTCAGGGCAACCTAGTGGTAAGGGCTTTGACCCCACAATCTTCCGATTCTGTGGCCAATTCGCTAACCACTAGGCTTGAATTTCCACTTGAATTTCTTGTTTGAAAAATCTTTTATATATGATCTTATAATCTTTTACTTATCCCTTTCAGAGGCATACATGTGCTGTGTTTTTGGCCCTTGTGATGAACTCCCATGCCAGAAGTTTGCAGAAAAAAAATGTTGAGATCCTAACCAACATTTTTTGTTATTCTTGATAAAACATCCACAAGGTTATCATTTTCAAAAAAATGACAACCAAATATAAGTTATGGAAAATACATTGCCTTAATGTTAATAATACTAATGTTAATAATACTAACTGTTCTACTTTTATTTAAAAAAATGAACACAGGGTGTAAATATTGCATTAAGAAATCCTTTCTCTCTAAACAACTCACGAATGACGAACAAGGTGTATATTGTTAATGTTATTTGGATCTTTTTTATTCGAAGTTTGCTGAATGTTGAATATAGTACTCAGTAATAATTTATTTTTGTATTTATAATTTATTCATTTATATATATATAAATATATATATAATATTTTACTCTGTACTCAGTTACAGATTAAATTAATACTTTTTCTTAGTTACTTGTTACTATTCATTTTATGCAGTCACTGTGCATTGATCTTAGTGTTATAGAGTAAACTGGCTTTTTTTAAATGTGGCTCTATTGATCATACTGCCAGAAACATATGCCTGATTGCCCATAACTCTCATTCTCTCCATTATTTATTTATCTCTCGCTCTCTCTCTCTCTCTCTTTTGCTCTCTCTCTCTCTGTCTCTCTCTGTCTCTCTCTCTCTCCCCCCCCTCCTTCTCTGTCTCTCTTAGGCTGAAAGAAGGGATACATCTGGGATGGATCTGCCTCCTCCACCACCACAAACGGACCTTTCTGGAACCAAGAGGACAAAGTTCCGACCACCACCTCTCAAGAGCACCAATGACCCTGTTGACAAGTGAGTGGCTGACAAACCAATACACTCTGTGGCTTTATATCTTTGTAATCATATTTAATCTTATATTACATACAGTTTGATTGCACAAGCATATAGTTTTGTTCATAAGCAGGCACACTGCCATCATAAATATTTTGTTGTTTTGGTTCAGTGCTCGAGCACCTTTTATTTGTAGTTAAACAAGATCTTAGATGTTAAAGTGAATATCAAACCTAATACATACAGTGCCTTGCAAAAGTTGGCTTTTTACCTATTTTGTTACATTCCAACCTGTAATTTAAATGTTTCTTAATCTTATATGTGATGAATCTGCACAAAATAGTCTAAGTTGGTGAAGTGAAATGAGAAAAAAAAATCTAAAAAACTGAAAATTGACATGTGCGTATGTATTCATTCCATGAATATTGCCATGAAGCCCCTAAAGGCCCTGGTGCAACCGATTATCTTCAAAAGTCACATAATTAGTGAAATGAAGTCCACCTGTGTGCAATCTAAGTGTCACATGATCTGTCAGTATAAACACACCTTTTCTGAAAGGCCGCAGAGGCTGCAACACCACTAAGAGGCATCACACCATGAAGACCAAGGAGCCTTCCAAACAAGTCAGGGATGAAATTGTTGAGAAGTACAAGTCAGGGTTGGGTTATAAAAAAATATCTAAATCTTTGATGATCCCTCGGAGCACCATCAAATCCATCATCTACAAATGGAAAGAACATGGTACCACAACAAGAGAGGGCCACACACTGAAACTCACAGACCAGGCAATGAGGGCATTAATCAGAGAGGCAGCACAGAGACCAAAGGTAACCCTGAAGGAGTTGCAGAGTTCCACAGCAGAAACTGGAGTACCTGTTCATAGGACCATAATAAGCCGTACACGCCATGGAGCTGTGCTTTATGGAAGAGTGACCAGAAAAAAGCCATTACATAACATTAAAAATAAGAAGGTACGTTTTGAGTTTGCCAAAAGGCATGTGGGCGACTCCTCAAATGTATCGAAGGTGCTCTGGTCAGATGAGACTAAAATTGAAGTTTTCAGCCACCAAGGAAAATACTAAGTCTGGTGCAAACTCAACACATAATCACCCCAAGAACACCATCGCCACAGTGAAATATGGTGGTGGCAGCATCATGCTGTGGAGATGTTTTTTAGCAGCAGGGACTGGGAAACTGGCCTGAGTCAAGGGAAAGATGGATGATGCTAAATACAGGGATATTCTTGAACAAAACCTGTCTCATTCTGCCTGTGATTTGAGACTGGGACGGAGGTTCGCCTTCCAGCAGGTCAATGACCCAAAGGATACTGCTAAAGCAACACTTGAGTGGTTTAAGGGGAAACATTTAAATGTGTTGGAATGGCCTAGTCAAAGTCCAGACCTCAATCCAATTGTGAATCTGTGGTCAGACTTGAAGATTGCTGTTCACAAGTGAAAACCATCCAGTATGAAGGAGCTGGGAAATTTTGCCTTGAAGAATGGGCAAAAATTCCAGTGGCAAGATGTGGCAAGCTCATAGAGACTTATCCAAAGCGACTTGCAGCTGTAGTTGGGTAAAGGTGGCTCTACAAAGTACAGAATTTAGGGGGGGTAAATAGTTAGGCATGCAGGAAGTTTTCTTGAAAAATGCCAAGGGGGTGAATACTTTTGCAAGGCACTGTATATTCATATTAAGCAGGCTATATAAAAATGCCTTTTTATGTCTTTTTCTAACTGTATAAATTGTAGTCCTTGGATAAAATATATTTAGAATTTGATGGCAAATTCCTCACAATTTTTAGAAAAGCCTTATAGAATTCATTGCTGTGATGAAGTAATTTGCCATTCATTAAGTGTTGAAACATTTGACTGGATATTATCAGTAAAGGTGCTTCTACATTAAAATGCATCACGCTGTTGTTAAAACTCACATTCTCAAACAAATTTGGCTGTCCCATTTCCACAGCAGATCATCTGTTTCAAATTCCTATCTGCATCTTTTTCAATGTATATCTTAGCAACTCCAATTCCAGCTCTGCCACCTTTCTTTTCTTCATCTTTTCTTCAGCACAAAACATCTCGTAAAACTTTCACTCTGTCACCGCTAACTCATGCCACTCTTCTCCACCCATTACAACCTGTTTGCACTCTCCTCTTCATCTCTTTTTCTGAACTCCCCGTTACCCTGAACTGTTGACCATTAGTATGTAAACACTTCCACTTTTACTCCCTGCATCTCAACTATTCTATTGTCCTCCCTTTCATTCACACTCATGTATATAGGTCCTTTTTCCTTCCCTAGTGTCCATCCTCTTATACAACTAACCATAAGCCTTATATTTAGCCTTCAACCTTTTTCTTTGCCATGTGCCTCATCTCCTTGTACTCCTTGTTCCAATATCAGATTTTATTCCACTTCAGTCTTTCAGACTGACCCTCCAGCACAGGATATAAGCCGTCTCTGTGCATCTTCTTTCACTCTTAAATTTCACCATTTGCTCCTCCCTTTTCTTGAAATAAGTATTCGCTACAGCTATATTCCATCCTTTTAGCAAAATCCACCATCATCTAACCTTCTGCATTCCTCTCCTTGACACCATACCTATCCATAACCTCCTCATCACTTCAACAACATGCCTTTTAAAGAACCAATCTACACTTTTCATCTCCTAAGGGTATACGCTCTATCACTTTATGTAACCTCTTCCAGAATTCTTTTGTTCTTCTATCTCTCACAACCAACTTGCAGGGCATGTCTGCTAACATAATTCATCATCAGACCTTTGATGTCCAGCTTCATTCTTATTACTTTATCTGACGACCTATTGCTCTTCCCATCCATAGCATGGTAAAACAATATGAACAGGCATCGAATAGACCTGGCTTTAGTCACCTTCCATCTAGTCATGCACCCACAAAATATCAACCTTCCCTCTCCCCATCAAATCATCTAGCTTTTTCCTTAACCTATTTAAAGCTCCAACCCTCACCTGCACTAACATTTAGCAGACACTCTTATCCAGAGCGACTTCCATGTCCTAATTACAGGGAAAGTCTGGAGGAAATCAGGGTTAAGGGTCTTGCTAAGGGACCCAGTGGTGGTAGCTCCAGAGGTGGGATTTGAACCTAGTACCTCTTGAGCCATAGGTCCATAGGTACCATTGGCAAGTACCCTACCACTAGACCACTGCCACTTGCCACCATCTTAGTATTAGGGCTGATGATATGACTAATGTAGTGTCTATGATTCTTTTTTGAAAATGCTACTACAAGTGTGCCACTACAAGTGTTTTTTCTTTATTTTGCATATACTATTAATGCAGTTGCTTAAAAGAGTTATGAACTCTATATACAAACTTTTATTTGGAATTGGAAAACTCATTTTCTTGAAAAATTTATACACCACCAGGCATGGTTATCTAAATAGGGAATGGCATTTAATAAGCCTTCTTTTAATAAGCCTTAACTAATAAGTAGTTTGTTAATTGAATGCTCAGTACTACCTTATATAATGATAAGCTTGATTGAATTAAGCATTTTCCTGTGCATGTTTCATTTTCAGAGTTAATTATAGCCCTAATGCTATGGTTGTGCACAAGTTTTTGTTTTTATCTTAGTGATTGTTTAATAAGTGGTTACTAGCATCAAGTTAATAATAATAATAATAATAATAATAATAATAAACATTATTTATAAAGCACTTTTCGTGCCTTTAGATGCAGCTCAAAGTGCTTTAGGTTTTACAGTTATTAAAACAATAAGTTGTTTAATATGAATATGTGAATATAATATGTAAATATAAAATGGTGCCACATTGAGTGGAGTTGTAGCCTCAAAGTGAGAAGGTCCTGGGTTTGATTCCCAGGTGGGATGTCTTGGGTGCTTTCTGTGTTGAGTGTGCATGTTCTCCTCATCTCTGTGTGGCTTTCCTCCAAGTGCTCCAGTTTGCATAAAAAAAACATTTAGAGTAAAAGTATATTAATAGAAAGTGCTGCTAAGTAAAATGTTTTAGCTATTTTTAAAACTACTAATTGTGATTGCCTGACAACATGTTCAAAAGTTTTCATGCATAAAAGTGAAAGACTGCATCTCCAGGCCTTTTATTTTATATTTTCGGAACCTTCAGTAAAGCAGCGGTTGCTGATCTTAAGGATTGTTTAGGAGTGTAGTCCATCAGACATTATGTAATTTATGAAGGTGCCACTCAATTAAGAGCTTTTCACACCAGTAACAAAATTTTAATATTTATTCTAAATGAGACAGACAGTCAGTGTAATGCAGCTAAAATAGGTGTTACAGTTTGGTCCATATATATTTGGACACTGACACAGGTTTTGTTTTTGTACATGTTTACTGAAACATATTCCAATTAGGGGCAGTGGTGGCCTAGTGGTTAGGGCGTTGGCCACGTGATCGGAGGATCGGGGGTTTGAACCCTTTCCCAATACAATACATACCCTCTTTACAAAGGGACCAAAAGTAATTGGACAGTTGACTCAAAGGCTATTTCATAGGCAGTTGTGGGCAATTCCTTCATTACGTCATTATCAATTAAGCAGATAAAAGGCCTGGAGTTTATTTGAGGTGTGGTGCTTGCATGTGGAAGATTTTGCTGTGAACAGACAACATGCGGTCAAAGGAGCTCTCCATGCAGGTGAAACAAGCCATCCTTAATCTGCAAAATTGCTACAATATTAGGAATGGCAAAATCTACAGTTTGGTACATCCCGAGAAAGAAAGAAAGAAAGAAAGAAAGAAAGCACTGGTGAACTCAGCAAAGTGAAAGGACCCAGATGTCCATGGAAGACAACAGTGGTAGATGATCGCAGAATTATATCCATGGTGAAGAGAAACCACTTCACAACAGCCATGTGCACAACACTCTCCAGGAGGTAGGCGTATCGATATCCAAGTCTACCATTAAGAGAAGACTGCGTGAAAGTAAATACAGAGGGTGCAATGCAAGGTGCAAGCCACTCATAAGGCTCAAGAATAGAAAGGCTAGATTGGACTTTGCTAAAAAACATCTACAAAAGCCAGCACAGTTCTGGAAAACATTCTTTGGACAGACAAAACCAGAATGAGGGCAAGAAGGCGTGGAACAGCTCATGATCCAAAGCATACCACATCATCTGTAAAACACGACGGAGGCAGTGTGATGGCTTGGGCATGCATTGGCTGCCAGTGGCACTGGGACACTAGTGTTTATCAGTGATGTGACACAGGACACAAGCAGCCTGATTAATTCTGAGGTGTTCAAAGACATACTGTCTGCTCACATCCAGCTAAATGCAGTCAAATGGATTGGGTGGCGTTTCATAATACAGATGGACAATGACCCGAAACATACAGCCAAAGCAACCCAGGTTGCTTAAAGCAAAGAAGTGGAATATTCTTGAATGGTCTAGTCAGTCACCTGATCTGAACCCAGTTGAGCAGCATTTCACTTGTTGAAAACTAAACTTCGGGCAGAAAGGCCCACAAACAAACAGCAACTGAAAGCCGCTGCAGTAAAGGCCTGGCAGAGCATTAAAAAGGAGGAAACCCAGCATCTGGTGATGTCCATGAGGTCAAGACTTTAGGCCAGCGATTCATTGTGGTAATGTGCAGAACCAAAATGAGAGAAAAAGTTGTCTCTGTCCAAATATTTATGGACCTAACTGTATATATTCTCTTTTTTTGTATGTATTAATACTCATTCTGGTGTTCTGTGTTCTGGACAAGTTGTAGGCAGTTGATCATGTTTTTCCAGAAAACAGTGCAGTAGTCCAGTTGAGAGAAAGCAAATGCTTGGATCAGTTTTTCAGCATTTTAAGGAAAGATGGAAGAAGTGGAAGAAAACTGCATTAATTATTTTATAAATTTTATAAACAAGATTTTATGACTTGTGCTTTCTTCGTTACATTACTAACAGTTTTTTTCTTCATTTAATTTTAGAAAATTACCATTCATCCAAATACCATTAATGAACAACTGTTATCTTGACTCCCTGCGATGGGCTGACGACCTGTCCAGGGTGTATCCCCCGTCCTTCGCCCTGTGTGAGCTGGGATGGACTCCAGCACCCCCCGTGACCCCGCTTGGGACAAGCGGCAGACAATGACTGACTGACTGACTGTTATCTTGACCAGGCTTAATATCAGCCTAAATATTCTTTTATCTCTGATAATTGATAATTGTCTGATAATTGTTTGTTTTTTTTACACTTTTGAACACTCTACTTAAAGAGTGCTTTCAGGCACATATTTTGAGGAGCGTCTAGCTGAGCTGCCGGAGTTCAAGCCAGAGGATGTGCTACCTTCACCCAATCTACAGAGTCTGGCTACTTCTCCCAGAGCCATACTGGGCAGCTATCGCAAGAAGAGGAGAAACTCCACAGGTGTGTCTGTGTGTGTCTGTGTGTGTCTGTGTGTGTGTGTGAGTGTGTGTGTGTGTACGTGTGTGTGTACGTGTGCATGATGCGAGAGAGAGAGACAAATTTGTGAGAGATGCAGACGGATGAGTTTATAAGTTTTGGGTCAGCTATGAGGTGCAGACCAGATTGAGGGGGTGGCTTTTGGAGTGATGTCTGCTTTGGACAGTTACATTTCTTTCTCTTCAACCTGGTGCTTTATCCTTCACTGTTTTTTTTATTGTTGATTCTTGATTAATGGATAATTTTATAGAAACTTTATCAACAACAGCAACAAAAAAGAACTGAGAAAAAAATAGGCTGCTGTTAGAAACAGGATCTTGTATTTTGTGTCTTGATTTTTATGGAATTTGAAAAACACCAAGTATCATTTACAGCTTTTATTGAAATTAAAAATGATTCATTATCCTGTTTAATAAGTTACGTTTTATCTGACAGTGACAATATATTTATAAAGGAAAACCATTTTACAAATTTACAGCATATTTTTTTTCTATCTATCTCTCTCTTTTTCTCTATATTAGATCTGGACTCTGTAGATGATCCCAGTTCTCCAAGAAGAAAAAGTCGTCGCTTGTCCAGCTGCAGCTCAGAACCCAACACGCCCAAGAGTGCTCCCAAGTGTGAAGGAGACATATTCACCTTTGACAGAACCGGTGTGCACTCTTCGTCTCTCTTCACTCAAACACACACACACACACACACACACACACATACACTAATATTTAAAGAAAAGGCTAAGTTTATGTATAGCTAACATGTGCACAGTGCAGAACCATCATGGACAGAATCAGAACTATAGTTAGCTCACTGCCCGTTTCAATCAAGACATGTAAGAAGTGGATTTAACTCCTCGGTTTATACAGGCTCCTTCATTATTTAATGCAGATTATGAATTTAATTGTGGTATTTGAGTAGTGGAAAATCATAAAGGTGGTACTTAAAATTGGGAAATGTGCCAACTTCAGTGCTAAGAATTCTGACTACCAATTAGTCATGTATTACAAAGCAAGTGGCATGCAAACATGTAGCTCTACACTTCTTTGCATACCCTCAATAACCATGTTTCTTCTCACACATTCTGATTAGCTGTGTGCATGGATGGAGGCTCCTTCCTCGATTGAGGAATCCTTCCTACAAGGATAACAAGCTAGCCAATGACTACATGACTGTCTTATTGGACCACCTTTAGCTTTGATGACTGTACACATTCAACATGTTTTTTCAGTAAGCTTGTTCAGTGTTACAGCGTTTATGGAATTAAGGTCTTGAAAATGTTATTCCATTTATTCCAATCTATTTATGAAAATGATGCTTCATGCTCCCTGGAACCACTTTTACAGTATGAGCCTAATGAATCCTGGCATTGTCATTCTGGAATATGCCATTAGAAAAAAGAAAAATCTTTTAATGTTTTAATTTTAATTATTCAGTATATTTGCAACTGAAGCAACCCTAAAACATGTTGCTGACCCACAACAATACACTGTTATAGTGTGAATAAAAGTATTATGTCAAAAGTATTATATTAAGTAAATTATGAAATGTTAAATGAAAATGAAAGATGAAAGAAAATATGATATAATATGGGGTCAATAAAGTTTTCTGATACTGATTCTGATATCTGATTCTGATGTCATTCTATAAGGTTATGGGGGGTCTCTTGAAAAATTATTTCACGCAAAGGACCAGAATTTACATCAAATAAATGGGATGTGCATTCCAGTTAAACATTTCAATAATCCCTGACCCCCCAACCCCTAGAATCATCTACACATAAGTAAAAAAACAAAAAAATCAAAACAAAACAAATCAACACATACATTTTCAAAGTGTTTTAAACAGAAACCTCCTCTCTTGGCAGGGGAAACGGAAGACATTTTAGGGGAACTGGACCGTGTGCCATATTCCTCTCTGCGCCGCACTCTGGATCAGCGCCGAGCCCTTGTCATGCAGCTCTTTCAGGAGCATGGGTCCTTCTTCCCTTCAGGTACTCTAATACAGCTGCCATCCATATGATTTCAACCAAGCCTGCTTTATTCTCAGGTTACAACTTTAAAAAAATGTTGGAAGCTAACAGTACTAGATTACTATCTTTTTTTTCATAATTTTTTTTATTTTATCTGGCATAGCAGAGTCACTCCTATTGTGGAATGTGCATTTTTACATTTATCATGAATGCAATTTGTGTATATTGTTTCTAAAGCTGCTATGAGTCTGTTTGAAGTTGCAGGCAGACTGTTCTCAGGTTATAATGTGCCTTGGAACAAAATTCAACTTTGTATTAAAGTTCTAAATCAAGTAAGAAACTGAAAAAATTGGACAGAATGATTAGTCCTAACACAACTAATTATAAAGGAATACAAACAGAGTTAGTCCTATTGAAGTCATACTAATTGGTGTCCATTGCTGTGTGTTAATAACAATGAGGTTACTGGAATTAATGAAGTATGGTTGATGTACATTATAAAACCTATATATATATAAAACCTCTATGTATCACATATTCCTTCTTCTCCTGTTTCTTAGCTCAGGCCACAGCTGCCTTCCAGGCTCGCTATTCTGACACCTTTCCCTCTAAAGTGTGTTTGCAACTGAAGATTCGTGAAGTAAGGCAGAAAATCATGCAAACAGCCACACCCGGCAGTTCAGAGGCCACAGGACCAGGTGGGGTTACCGGAGGATTGGACTCTGTCTCAGCCCCTGGACCATCCAACCTTGCCAGAGAGGATGGCGGGACAGAACTGGACAAGAAGGGGCACGGGCGAGAAGATTCTAAAAGTGGCATATGTGAATCGAAAGAGCTGAGATGAGTAATGATAGAGAAGACAGTCAAAGGAAAATGTAGGAATGGAAGCAGTAAGTGGGTTTAATTTCACCCACCCTATAGAGCACTTACATGGATTTTGTTGCATTTCTAACCATGGGATTTAGTTCCATTTGGTTCCATTTGTTATTTTCCTGTCATTGGACCATAATCCCTCTGTGGCAAGATGACAATTAGACACACTCACCAACACATATTTTATGCAAGTATTCAAAAACCTTTACTTAAGTTCACAACTGGGACAAGTACCTTTTCCATAAAGCATCTGGTGGCACTTGTTTGTATCTGCCTCTCAATGCCAGGCAGTCTTTGGTTCACCAAAACGCTACAAGGCGACTTCACTTCTATTCACAGCCCTTCAATGCTGCACTTCAGGCAGCACCCGACTGACCTGTCTGCACAACATTTCCTTGCCTGGTATTGAAATGAGACTGTTCAGGGGTGGAAAGCGCTTGCACTTTCTTTTGTTAGAGACTGAAACAGAAAGCAATAGCTAGAGAGGAAGAAGATCTTCATGGGAATGGGACACACACCAACTTCAACTTGCATTTTCTGTTACCATTCTTGGTTGCAGGCTCAAAACCAAACTTTCCAAAAGCAACAAACAAAGGAATCAGTCTCAGCTAAGCAGAAAACCGAGGCTTCAGCAACCGCCAAAACTGCACAAACAACTGAAATCATCAACAACAAAACAACACACTCTAATCAAGAGAGTAGTGTCCTTATTCTCAAACAGAACATTAAAAAAAACATTTTAAAATGAGACACTACACTCTGTGATTCAACTAGTAGTTATGCTTTGTCACTTGTAGTTGTTGTGTTGTACTGGTGGAAATGACTGATATTTTTCCTGTAAAAGCTTGCTCCTGTCTTCTTACATGACATTTCCAGCATGGACTAATCAAGTTATCCAATTGTCGGGGCAAAAAAAGAAGTAAAAAAACTGGAGCTACTCTTCTCAGGCCTCCATCTTGGCCTTCCCTAACTCAGCTACCCTTCCATTTCACCTATCACTGTACATTATCATGAAAGCTTGGGGGCATGAGGCTATTTGCTTTTTTCTCCCCTTTTTTGAAATGTTTTAATCAGGTGTTTGCACAATATGTGGTCATGGACCACAATTTAAATCAGGAAAGTATTTGCTTTTAGAGATATTTAAAAACAACTAACAACTTTGCTCCATTTTATTTGATTCCTTCCCTTCCTGTAATAGGCTTTGCCCTAAAAAAAAAAAAGAGACCTTCTTAGTTTTTTTTTTTTTTTTTTTAACTCAGAACTTTTACCTGAAGTGTTGTTTGAAGGCGCCTGTAAAGTGCTGGTTCAGAGTCAGAGTAAGATCTGTAGTCTCGGATGATTTTGAGTCAGGATTACGCAAGGGACAGCTGATCTGAAACCAGTGCTGAGGTGGCATTTCTCAGGATCTTCTCTTCCTTCTTCTGCCACTTTACTTCTTTTATTGGTGCAATAGGACAGTGTGGATGAGGAAATTTCTTTGGTCTAGATGAGTAACCGGTTTGTGCCATAGATATTGACTGTACAGGCTGACATAAAAGTCACAAGTATGATAGATGTAATGAAAAAGAGTATAGAGTAAATATAAGAATTCTCATAACATTCATAAATGAGTGTTGAGGTAAGCATCCAAACAGAACAAACAAGCTAAATAAAATAACCTAGCACTTTTGCGTCTTGTTTTGCTGAGAGAAGAAGTAATGAGTATATTGAAATTTTCACTCTTCACTTGAATGTGTGACTATAAATACATACACACACACACATACACACATATAATGTATAGGTGTTTTCTGTGTGCGTGTGTGTGTTTGCGTGTGAGCGTATATGCCGATACCTAATATGCACCTTGGCAGACCAGACTTGCCCCCATGCAAATATCATTTTACTAGAAGACTGTTATCATATGCCTGTAGGCTGGTTATAATCGTAGAGATACAAGAATTTTAATCATATGAAACCTTGTAACATGGAGTTGACTTGACTTTTGGCGATTCTTTCATATTTTTTTCCCTAGCAGAGCAGCGCTTGCACTCACGCACACACACCGATACACACACACACACACACACACGTATACCTAAACATGTATGCGTGTTACACCTTTTGATTGTGTATCCAATAAAAATGTCCTTACTTTGGACTGGAGAAGGAATTTTAGAATGAGAAAGATGAGCATTTGCTCGTGAGCAGGCATGTTGACCATGTGCAATATTTCTAAACAAAAGAATACTGAAAATATTAAAGACCTAACACAAAAATTTGCCATTGTATTGTTGTTCATCATTAGGGCTTTGTTTTTACTTTTTTATTACACTACAAGTTGTCATTCCACAAAGAATTGTGAAACCGCCATGCAGTTCAGACGTTCCAACAGAAAGCAGAAACAAGTCTTTATTCTCTAGAAAAGTGAAACGCGCGCGCGCACACACACACATACATACACATAATTAGTAGCGGTAGTTGTCATTGTAGTAGTTTAAATGAGGAACTACACTTCCCAAAATTCTATAAGATCACGTGTACTTTTGCTAATGTTGATCAAATATAACGAATTACATTCTAACTAGAAACTCAAAATCAATGTATACGTCCTTAGAAACTGCCATGATTTTTCAAAAACAATTTCAAATACAAGGTCTTTATTACTATACTACGGCTTTAAAGAACTGGATGGATGAACTTAGTCTCTCTGATGGCCAGGAGCGCCATCTGCGGCTGTGATGTGCCCTCGTAGTTGTTTAGAACCTTGAATACAGTCAGGTCCTCTCTCGGTGCATCCTAACAGAACTTCATTTCCCAGGTGGCATCTTGATTTGACAGTCCGGTCTACGAGAGCCGAAGTTGTAGGGTGGCAAGATTCTTGAATGCTTTTCTTGTAAGCTCGTTATTTAAGTCACAGTAATCATTCGTCTCGTCTTTGTGATTGAACACTCAGCTGAGCAGTAACCTCCTGGCCCGCCACACGCTTTTAACCAGATATGAGCGGCAGCGGGCGGCCCAGGACAAGCTCGTTCGCTGACCCTCCCGGCGCCGCTTCATCATCCGCGGGATCAGCCGCTGTCCTGGGGGGCAACACGGGAAAGTCCGGGGTCTCTCAGGCCTCGGAAGGAAGCTCCTCTAAGCTGAAGTTGGGCAGTGAGTATGCAAACGATTATTGGGTCTCTTACACGATTGTAAGCGCATGTTAAACAAAACAGAAGCATCTGACTTCGTTAATGCAGCATCACTGCACTTTTTCGGTACAGTAGCTAGATGGTTGGAGGCTATATACTCATATATGAAGCCAAACTGGATCAAGTTGTGTAAAATGGAAAACTTTCTCATTCATTTTAGCATTGCTCTAGCTCAGATACGAAATATACGTTGTCTCATTGGAGCCACATTCTTTAGACTATGTGAAGTCAAATAGGAGTTAGGGTTTCATTGTTGTCACGCTAAGAGGTAGTAGCTAGCTAGTCAGCACCATCATTGATTTCCATTAAGCTAGCTAGCTAATCAGCCAAGAAATACGAAGAGCTTGAAATTACAATAAACTTCACTTTTGACACACAGCTCACTGCTGTTCATAGGTTACATAAAAGAAGTACCACCCCAACATCTATTTAGTCCCAATATTCACAAACTATACCTAAATTCTCTAGCACTTTTGTATTCCGTCTTAGTGCTAAATAGATAGCTTGCTAAAACTGGCCTTCTACCCACAATGAACCCGAAAGCCTGGTTTGGAAGGCGTGTTATACAAGGATATTACTAGCTATAAATTAAAACGACTATCAGAACTAACCAGTTTAATGTTATTTCTGGCAGCAAAACTGGTCTCAATGTTTGGTTCACATATTAGTTAGTTGTTAAACATTTCAACATGGATCTTAGTTTAAGACCTTATTTGTCATGATGGCAACTAATTAATTAACTCGTTAATTCTTTAACCTACCGTTAACTAGAAGTGTTCAGGAAGATTTTGCCACTGGGTTTTTGTGATTTTAAAAGTAAGTGTTAATGTTTTAATTGGTACCAAAGGGGACCGAAGTCTGAGAAAACATACATTAGGTTCTTTTTGAAGTGCCTTCAGATGATTTTGCCTTTCGACTGTATTTTGATTATTTTCGATTTTCTGTAGTACTGCTGATAGTTTAGGGCCAGGAAACAGTTGTCTTGATATTCTGGTTTTATGACACAGTTGGCAGATTTTTCTGCTTTTAACTAATTTAAGCTGTCGCTTAACTGCTGAGTTGAATCAATAGTGTTTGATAAGGTAAACCACCTATTAAATCTGTCTTCAGCCCTGTTGGATTGAGCATTGACATCCTAGACTAACAAAAATCTCAATTTGCAGTTGGATCTTGTTGGCTTAATATGAATGGAAAGTGGTCAGCTAGATAAAAAGCTACTGTTGTGGTTAATTTGGTATTTAATTATTTACTTGTTTATTTAAAGGAGCTGTAGGTGAGGTGACGACTGTGGTCGCCACCCCTGGCCAGGGTCCAGATCGTCCCCAGGAAGTGTCCTACACTGACATCAAGGTGATCGGAAATGGCTCCTTTGGTGTGGTATATCAAGCACGCCTCATCGACACTCACGAATTGGTTGCAATCAAAAAAGTTCTTCAAGATAAAAGGTTTAAGGTATGTTAACTTTTAAGCAAGCATGAACTCATACCTGCACCCAGGTGAGAAAATTCTTGTTGAACTAAACTTCTATTTTACTTATTCATGTAGAATCGTGAGCTACAGATCATGAGGAAGTTGGATCACTGTAATATAGTTAGGCTACGGTACTTCTTCTACTCCAGTGGTGAGAAGGTAAGAATGAGAGTTTTCCTGATTGTGCAAAATTGTTTTTCTGTTTTATAATAAATGGCAAATCAGGATTACAATGTCCAGTGGCAAAGAGAAAATAAAACGAAGTATGGAATTAATTACTGGTCCTGAAGCTTTATAATGTTTAGGTTGTAGGCTTGGTTAGAGTCCTAAAATTTAAATGCTAAACTGTTAAAGTCAAATAACTGTTGTTATCCAAATCTATGGGTATCTAATTTATTGAACACATCCTACTTGCGCAGTGATATTGGAACCTTGTCAGAATTGCTCAGGTCTGCACTTGCATATTTTTCTTGTTTCCAACAAATCGGTTACAAGAAACTGACTGTTTTACTTGCCGCTTAATACATACATTGTTAAGTGTCACTCTATCAAGAAGTTTACTTCTTAACCTGAGGTTTCAGTTTTGTGGCTGATCAGTGTATATTGTTCCCTGGTACATATTTGCAGTGATTTTGCTTTGCTAAAATGTCAGCTAGTTAGGAGAGTTGGCCACAGATTGTGAGTTCAAACCCCTTACCAGTAGGTTGCCCCTGAGGTACCCTTGAGCAAGGTACCGTCCCTATCACTGCTGCCTAGGCATTTTCATAGTTTCCCCCTGCTGCACGGTGTGTGTTTGTGCATGGGTTAATCGCAGAAGTCCAAATTTTATGGTTCACTGTGTGCTGTGCTGTATTCTGACAATGACAAGAATAGTCACTTTCATTTTATTGTTTCTTACTGCATAGCTCTGGATAACATTATTAACCCCACAAATCCATTGTTAGTGCAGATTTGTTTAATCTTCCATACATGTACTGACTGTATATTACTATTTTGAGAATGTTGAAAACATTATATTTGTAACTGGACTGTTTTGAATGCTGCCACGCATGATCATTTTACATCCTGTTAAAATGTAGAGGCAGAAAAGTATAGAGGTTAATATCAGTTCTGTCTGGTCATGGGCTTTGAGCATTCTAAAAATAATAGTTATGAAGGTCTTTTGAAAGGATAGTGCAGTGTCTTTATGGGCAAGTGTAATCATGCTCTGCTGTCTGTTCTTTAGCATTATTTAAAGCTATGGTCTGTAACTTTGTCCCCTTAATGTATTCCAATGCATCGTGCTTTGGTTATATATCTTTCATATAGTACAGGGAGATAAAAATGAGGGGGGAAAAAACACGTTTTTATGATCTGCAATTTCTCTTTGTCCTTTTAGTACTTGAGCTTGCTTTTTGATTCATGGAAAGATTTGTCCCCCACAGAAAGATGAAGTTTATCTGAATCTGGTGCTGGACTTTGTGCCAGAAACAGTATACAGGGTGGCAAGGCATTTCAGCAAGGCCAAGACCATCATTCCAATCATATATGTGAAGGTAAGAACATTTCAGTGGACTTGTGAATCAGCCTGGTTTATGTGCTTCTGAATTGCACTAAATTAATGTGTGTGTGAGTGTTCTATTCATTAAAAAAACTTAATGGTATTTGTTCTCGTTCTCTTTTTCTTTGTCTTGCTACTTTTCACTTTACTTTTCCTTCTTTCTCAGGTCTACATGTACCAGCTGTTCCGCAGTCTGGCGTATATTCATTCCCAAGGTGTGTGTCACAGAGACATTAAACCTCAGAACCTGCTGGTGGACCCAGAGACAGCCGTACTTAAGCTGTGTGATTTTGGCAGGTGGATATTATTTATTTATTTAACCAATACATTCACTAAACACTGAGATATGATTGGATAAATGTCTCATTTAAAAGACCCTTTTAATTTATCTAAGATGTACAGTGGTGCAAAGCTGTGTGGTTTGTTTGTTTTGGGTGTGCTGGAGTAGATTTTAAATTGCTGGCCATAAAGTACTTATGTTTGTATAATTCAATGAAGTACTGTCTATTTTTTGATTTATTAAAAAATATATATTGTTTATATTCATGTGGGTGTGTATGGTTTGACTATGGTTGGTTAGAAATTGCTTTATAGGATTGCTCAAACTACAAGACTAGAGGCTTAAAATACAAGGCCATTCAAAAGCAACTGTTTTTGCATCATTACCCCAGGAATACACAGAGGTCAGCTATAGGTGATTGCTGCCATTGATTCCACAAGATTCACTGATCTGCTAAAACTAAGCACCTTTTATGAAAATATTTGTTAATTCTCTTCTACTCTGCTTTGTAGTCTTTTAAATGGGGCTGCATTATTTATATATATATATATATATATATATATATATATATATATATATATATATATAATATAATTTTTTTTTTTTTTTTTTTTTTTTTGTTAATCACCATTGCAGAATCTCTCTTCAATACTGATTTTGCAAAAGGATGCAATATACAAATGAGCCTCTAACCAGTCAGTATTTCTGATGGGTTGACGAATCTGTTTAGTTGAGTTTCCTGGGTGTTTTTTAAATAAGTGTTTTTTTTTTTTTTTTTTTTTTTTTTTTCCCCCCCCTCCATTTACTTTGAATATAGGTTAGAAACACTGAAATGAAGTGGTGGACAAAAGCAGTTATGGATAAAACACTCCAAGTAAAAGTAGGGTATGCTGCAGACCGGTGGATGGGAAAAAGTGCTGCGTGCATGTCAAATGAAAGAAAATGAGGCTGAAATGATCCTGACAAATGCTTGGCAATTAATCAGTCTTATAATTTAAAGATATACAGTTTATAATTCCCTTTACATTTGCAAAGTCTTTTTACTTGGTTTTAGTAAACCTATGTTATGTTGAAGATCTTTTAGTGTAAACTGTGAATGTGCAATCAGAAATGCACTGTTTCTCACATTTGGTTATTAGACTTTAAAGTTGTTGTGGATAAGTGCTTCTCTTTTTTGAACACTATATGTATTGCACATTCCAGCTGCATGATCATCTATGGGTCACTCTCATTATATGGGTTTATTAGACAGAGATCTACTGGAGATGAGGCTGCTACTAGCAGTCAACTATCTGCAGCTCTTGAGGATGGAGAGGCTTTGTCTTGAACAGCAAATTAAATTGCATAATCTCTCCTTCTCACACAGTGCAAAGCAGTTGGTAAGAGGTGAGCCCAATGTCTCTTACATATGTTCACGGTATTACCGTGCCCCTGAGCTCATCTTTGGAGCTACTGACTACACCTCGAACATTGACATCTGGTCAGCAGGCTGTGTCTTGGCTGAGTTGCTACTTGGTCAGCCTATTTTCCCTGGAGATAGTGGTGTAGACCAGCTAGTTGAAATCATCAAGGTAAGGGTCTTGGCTTACTTTGTTTTTCAAATAGCATGTAACCCTCTAAATAGTTTATTGTATGAAAATATGGCAACATTTGAAATTTATATAAAAAAACCACATTGATGCAAAGCGCTTGCTTTCCAGTTCATATGGCTATAGCAGTTCAGCCCCTTCATAACACGCAATGGCACTATGAGGAGTATTTTAACCTGGACTGCTTTTTGAGTGAGGCAGCCAGTGTTTGTGTGTTTTTTTTGGAGTGAAGTTCCCAAACCTTTTCTGCCTGCCCCCAAGGCCACAACACATGCACGTGCACACACACACCCACACACACACACACACACACACACACACACACACAAACAAAAATTAAGTAGGTTGACTTTGTTGTCTGGATGTGTTGTCTTGTTGCTGTGCCCCCTTAGAATACTATTGCAGTACCACTTTAGGAACCACTGACTATTTCTCTAAAGTTTGTAGCATTTCTCTGAATGGTCTCTGGCAGCAGTGGTGAACAGGATTAGTTATTTATAAAGTTTGTCAGCAAAAAATTCAAGGTAATGGCTAGTGTAATTTGCTAGTGAACATTGATCAAAAATTAAATATCCCTCAATTTTTCATTGGGTGGCCAACCTTCATGATAGCAAGGCAGTATCATTTGAAACACTAACTTTAATGTTCTCTAACTTTAACTGCTCTCAGAAGGATGCTTATTTGTATGCGTAACAGAGCTGCATAACGGATCACCTGTTTCTGCCTGCTGCCAACCATCTAATATGCCTTTGATCCTTTTTAATCAAGCAGGAAGTCTCCCTCAACAAGCAACAACTATTATTAAATAACTGTTGCAGTGCATAATAACCCAGCCCTACCTAAATTATAAATAATTTTTGATTTTTCGACAAATTTCTTTGACTTAAAACTTAACAGCATCTGATTCACTCTGTCCTTTTTTTTTTTTTTCTATAAATTTTTATGTGCTCTGAGATGGGTAATTGACGTTCTATGCTTACTAGACTATGCTGATCAGACAGCTACATGGCTGCCTTAGTAAGATAGTACATGGTTCTAGAAAGTGTGTAACAGGTGTCATGTTGATTAGAGTTCAAATACATTTTAAACCACTGCTAACTATGGGGTGACATGACACTAACATTGTTGCAGAAACTAGCATCTTGATGACAAACATGTTTCATTTAAATGTGCCCACAGTTTTTAGCTACAGGCACTTGGTATGCTGCAATTATTAGTGTACAAAGTGGACAATGAAAAGGTTTTTTTTTTTTTTTTTTTTTTTTTCTTTCTTCCCTCTCCTTCTCAGAAAGAAAAATTAATTTACCCATGGTATACTTCTGTCCCCTTTCATTGCAGACTGCATAACAGATATTTGCTTGACTTTCCGAAGAATTATTCAGAAATATCAAATGGGACAGCCAAAATTATTATTATTTATTTTTAACCCCCTCTCTTCTCTCTTCATAGGTGCTGGGCACTCCAACAAGGGAACAGATTAGAGAAATGAACCCCAACTACACGGAGTTTAAATTCCCACAGATCAAAGCGCACCCTTGGACAAAGGTTAAAAAATTTTTAAAAAACCTTTAAAAGACCATACATTCTGAAACTGTTTTAAGTCTTTAAATATAAGATGGACACTTCCAGTCAGCAAATTAATTCTTTTAAAAACAGTTTGAATAGTAATGTATATGCAGTGATTTTCTCTTTTTAAGTTTTGAAATGAAAGTTTTAAAAATGAGAACGGGACACTCAACTACAATCATTTTCCCTTTCTGTTGTCATTCTCACACCCCTTTTAGGTGTTCAAGCCAAGGACGCCTCCAGAGGCAATAGCTCTGTGTTCACGACTTCTGGAGTACACACCGGTTACACGTCTCTCTCCGCTTCAGGCCTGTGCCCACGCCTTTTTCGATGAGTTGCGTCAGCCAGGAACACGGCTCCCCAGTGGCCATGAGCTCCCCCAGCTCTTCAACTTTACCACGACTGGTTAGTTTTCAACTTGTTCAGTCATTGTGGGCTAGATGCCGGAAGTTTAGCTTTCCATTGTTCTGTCTTATGTAAGGCAAATTTTTTTTTTTTTTTGTTTCTCTTTGTCTGTTTCTTATTTTTGTTATTACAGAGCTGTCTATTCAACCTCAACTAAACTCTACCGTTATTCCACCTCATGCCCGTGCACAGACCACGTCATCTTCACATGGTAATGATCACACATGCCATCCTTTATTAAAAATAGGTTTTAAGATGGGCCCATTGAGCCAGGGCTGTTAATTTCTGGTATTTGTCTGATGTTTGTTGTTGACTTCATGTGTTCTGCTGTCTCCACCCACCCACCCACTCTTTTACACACACTTTCCATGTCTTACACCTCTCTCTATCACACATACATACTCACTCAAGCTTTTCTTTGTTTCCCTCAGATGGCTCTGATGGTTCTGTACAGCCCAACTCTGCTCTTACCAACAGCGCCTGACTCAAACAGACAAACACAGTATCTGAGCCACTTCCTCAGTACACACTCACCAGAAAGAACTCATGCACACTTACCTCATAAATTATTTCTTATCTCTGTTAGCTTTGAACTAAACAAAATATAAAGCTCATTTAGTCATTCAGGTTTTTCCACTTACATTTCAGTGTCCTTAGTGACAGTGTACTATTTTACAGTGGTGATGGTTAGGGAGGTGCCCAACTACTACTGATCCAGTTGTCTAAGCTGCACAAACACCACAAATACACTCACATGCTGTTTTAAATTTTTTTTTTTTTTTTTCCCCCTTTGTAGTCCTTTTGGAGTGAGTGTCTTGACTGGCTATGTCTGTTATTAGTGCCCATAGCACAGGTTATGGATCTTTTCAACAGGATTGTTTTTTTTTTTTAAATATATATAAAATGGTTTTAGTGACAGGAGGGGCTGGTCCTCTGTTTTTTTTTTTTTATGTTTTTTTTTATTTCAATCCCCCCCCTATTTTAAATGCATCTTAATTTATTAAACTGCACGTTTCCTAAGGAAGGTTACTTCAGCCAGCAAAGTAACTGACTCCTGACCCTATCCTTATGTGGAGTTATAAACTTACATTTAGATCACTCCTGTCACTGTTCTGGTTGTAAAGACAAAAATTTGAAATGTAAAAAGTCTTTGTTTTATTTTGTTTTAAACTATTATTAAATTATACTTTTTAACATTTTAAAATGTTTATCATTCTCTCTTTCTTGTATACAATCTGAGTGACAGTCCACTGTTAGCACTCTGCTGTGGGTCAGACTATTGAGTCTCTAAGGCCGGAGCTGTGGCAGACGTTCTGTTTAATTGTGTTGCAAATTACATTGACAGGATTTTTTAATAAGCATTACATTTGTGGTTTGGGTTTTTTTTTTTATAAAGAAGGGAAGGGTGTAGGGTGATTGTGTTTGCATTGTGAAATGCTTTGGTGCACATTTTGCTTCTTCTACGCTCATGTAAAGTGGTTACGTTGGGATATAAAGCTAGTATGAGGCATTGTACTGCTGGAGTCTGTTCCAACAGTGAGTGCATGCTTGTGTTTAAGGGTAAAACAGTTACAATAGAAAAAAAAACTTGCCCTGCCACTTTTGCAAATTTATTTTTTAAAAGACGTCTTTTTGTTTATATGCTGCTCTGATTACTTGTGTGTGTGTGTGTGTATATATTGGTCCTGCTGAATATATTCTTTGCACCCCCCCCCCGCCCCCAATGTGTGAAAGGGGGGGGGGGGGGGTTCGCAGTGTTGTCTCTCCTTAACTTGAGGATTATTTGTATCTTCTTGTGAGACGCACCCGCACAGCAATAGTAGAAGCAAAATATAGAATAGATGACGTCTGTGTTAATAGAAATCAAATCTGGTTGCATCTATGTTGTCAGTATTGGTCAGTGGAGAGACAATACTTTGCCTGTGATGTCCAAACATCTGACTGCTTCTTCCTTAAGATGATGCTGTCTCAAAAACATGTCAGACATTGGTCAGCAAACTCCTGTTCCAGAAGAGTTAATCATCTGTCTTTATATGAATGATCTGTGAAGCTCTCATGAAAATATTGTTTTGTTTCATTGTATGTTTAATCTTGTGCATTTCATAGTGCATATAATTTTTACAAGGTCAGATCACATGGCTGAACCTACCAATTCTATAAATATTTTATTTTATGCATTTTCCCACCATCTCTCTTGCCCCCCCCCTCCCTCCTTTACAGTGTAAGCCAGTATCAAGACACAAATTGTATTTGGTTTCATATTCTTGAATCTGAAATCAAAAGTATTACTGGACAGACCGGGTTAATTTCATTTTGGACAGCTGTGCGTCTGTATTTCTTTCACATTGATGTGTCCAACCAACTTGATTTATGGGGCTTTTTTTTCTTTTTTTTTTTCCTCCTCTCCCCCCTCCAATAATGGACAATTGAACAAGATGACATTGGTGTGGTAAGCAGGGTACATGGTCAGGTGTTATTTCACATAAAGGGGACAGTCTGAAATTTGGTCAGTTGCTCAGCTTTTCTTAACAGCAGACTGAAACTGTAACTCTGACAAAGGAGGCTAATAGTAACATGCACATGTTTTTCTTGTACATGTTATGAATACTCTGTAGCATTCTCCCACACATGTATGTTGTCCATAATACACTTGTATTCATAACCCTTCCCTTTGACTGGAAGTCAGTGGTTGTGTATCAAGCTCTTGATAAATCTTGGACTTGTCTGTACAGATATTAGGCATCGGAGTATGAGTTTAGATTTTATTTGTTTTTCATTTATTTCTTCAAGATGTGTATAAATATGATTTCCATTATAAAGAAAATGCTAATTCCCTTTCCCTTCATTCTCCTCTTCATTAGTGTTTTACTCAGCATCAGTAATCCCTCCAAACTGTTGTCCTTCCTGTTCCCATCTCTCAACATTCTGGGCCATGGCTGAATGGATGGCTTGAATGTTGATGGAGAGAGATGGATGGAGACAGTTTTTTGTCAGTATGAACTAAATTCATTTAATAAAGGAAAAGTGAACTTGAAGTCTTGCACAGAAGCAAGTGTAAATGTTGAGTTAGTGTTACGTGTTTGTTATAAAATGTCATTAAAGCAGGGTTAATAAGTTGCTTCTGTGAAAAACATGATCTTGTAGAAAAGTTTGATTTCTGAAGTTTTTTATTTTACTATTCTTGAAATTAAATATGTCCAGTCAATGTGGTGTCAGCCAAAGTGAAAAACATTTTGTTATAATAGAACTAACCAGGGCATAGGAAAGTTGGACAAATTGGGCAAGCATACAGATCTTAGCCAGTTAGACATGGCAAAATGTGATGGGTGGGCTGAAATGTTTAGAGTATTTCGAACAGTAGATTTTGGGTGGAGTTGCCAGTATGCACTGGTTAAATCCTACCAAAAGTAGTCTAAGGAAGTACAGTTTTGTGACAGGGTTATGAGGATCAAAGCCATACTAATGTGCATTGGGACTGTAGCCAACCTGTAAGCAATCTTACAGTAGAGGTGATAAAACGCTGGTGGAAAAAGTCAATACTGATAACCTAAGTGGTGGGGGTATAAGGAACATGATGCAATGAGCAATGTGTTGATTTGATCTAAATTCTTTACCTCTGACCTTTTACTACCCCATGCCCCAGTAAGCATTCCTATGTTGACAAGCTTTTGACAAAGTACTCATAGTCATTACTTCAGCACACTTTACAAGTATATTTGAGTTAATCTATGACGCAGAAACATTGTGGAGGAAGCTAAGGCAAATGGCCTGATAGTGGTAAATTAGAAGTCAAATTTTAATTCCTTAGTCATGGTTAAACCACAATGCACGTTATGAAACCAGTACAGTTAAAGAGGCGTGTTTGTCACGTTTATAATTTGAACTATAGTCCCAGATTTATTAGTCAGGACACGTTTGGAAATGTGTCGTTTTGTATATTACATTTTGAAACAACTTGCACGTACTCTGTTCCTGTAAATCAAATAACAGTCTGAAATTACACTAAAAATGGACTTTAAGATAAGTTCTCTTTTTCCACTGGGTTAGTTTAGAACTTCATTACGAACAGGGAAAGGCCCATATCGTCTGAAGGCGGTCTTGCTGCGATTAGTGCAAAGACCGAACCAGTCAATCGGCGAGGGTTTTACTCAATCGTCTACTCCTACTTCTTCGAGCGACGTGAAATCGGAAAATCTGCAGTGTGTCATGGATTTCTCAGCGCGTCTTCAGTGAATGTTTTAAAAAAATTATTTCTTTGTCACTCGACAGCAGCAGTGGGTATTCGTCGTTGTAATGGCAAGGAGCATAGATATCACTGGAAGTAATGAGCGGCAATTCTACTATAGACAACTGGATTTTCTTATTAGATAAAGGTCCGCCAAGTGTGAACACGCCTGTAAGAAGTTTACGGTCCGCTTTTTCTACATGATAGCAAGGCAGCATATTAATAAATGATTTCGGCTGTTTATAGATGCAGCTTTTTCTGGCGCAAGCGTCCGTAACTTTTTAAATAAGGCAGTCATCATTCCACTTTCTTCGTTTTATTGCTTTATGGACAATCATACCTAGCAATGTACTGCTATTTACTCTGGGGGGCAACATTGTACAAGTGATAATAGACCTTGACTTAGGAAGGGCGCCTGGTCTTCTCAGTGGTTTTGATGATCCTTTATCTAACTTCGACCTTTTCTTTCTTAAGCATGGTCCATGAACCCTCTTATTAAGGGACTCATTCTGTTGATAATTTCAATTTCAGTTTCAACTTATTATTGTATAGCGCCTTTTACAACAAAGTTGCCCCAAGGCACTTTACATTGATGGTCGATGATGGAACGGGTTACAGTAATAGATGTTAAAGCCGGACGGCTTTAATTTCACATCTGTCTCCATTCACCCCAGTCTTTCCAGGTTCTGAGAACAGCGCATTGTGCCAAACCCATTCCAGTTCTGTTCAATCAGTAGAGTATGACCTGCTTGGGAGCTCCTCTTTGTGCCCAAGGTGTTTCAGAGATTAAATGGCAGAACAGTTTAATCTGACTCAAATTCTGTGCATTGTTATAAGGCCGCTGGGGACACCTTCAGACTGCAGCCTAGGTTAAGCTTGCCAGAAGTCTGTACACAAACTCCTTACTTTTCAGCGTTTCCATCAGCTCCGGGTTCATCAGGCACCTGATACTCATACGCCCATTTCTCCATCCTTTCATCCTCTCTCTCATCATCCTGGGGGCTCTCGGGTGCAAATATGGCAGATTATAGAAAGGCAAAGTGCCTCCAACACTCCTGTGCTGCAAAAATATAGGTTAACTGAGGATTTTGTCTCCTGAAAAGACTTGAAGAAATTAATGGAATTCATCCACTCTTTTGTTATGTCACATAGCTTTATCTTTGGGCAGAAATTATAAGCCTTTGCAGTGGAATTACAATATTTCATTCCTGGCCTCTTAGCCTTAGCAAAAATCATTAAAAAAAAAAAAATATTCCTAGTTTTATCTTGATAATCCTGTATTATCAGTTTACTGTTTAAGTCTTCACTCATGGATAAATGGTGTTACTTCATGTTAAACCATCAGAACCTGTGGCTTATATAAAGGAACATTCAATAAAGCAGAACATATCTAAGATCTTTCATTTGGCCTATGAGACTGTTTTGTATTGTTTAGTTCATTTGTTAATCTTTTCTTGTGTTGCTTGTGAAAATTACACCTATCAAACTAATTTGAGCCATTTCCAGGTGCTTCTACATCAATACCACTTGAGCACAATGTTTGATATGCTGATTCATGAAGATGGAGGTCACGCACTTTATTTTGTTTTAATTTTTTCCTTGTATTTCCTTGTTGTCTTTGTATTACATATGCAGTTGGATTTGGTGATTGGTGTCCACTGCCAGTATTTCTTAGCAGCCATCTGTCTTCAGTGGCTATCAGTACAAACACACACTCACAGTCCAATATGAGAGAGAAGACAATTCACACAAGCCCTTTCACACATTTGGACTCCTGAGGGAGTTTTAACATGCTCTAGGTTTCCAGATTACATAAATTTTATTTGAACCTGTTCTTGGCATGATGGAGTCTTTGAAATAGCTAGTGCTAGTGTTTTTATGAATGTGTGAGTTTTAGAGTGTGGTATTCTAATAATTTATATGTTCTATTTGTGTCATGCTTTGTGGACTTTGATGAGTGTGTGTGGTTTTTTTCAACCTCTCCAAGATGGATGACTGTAGCTCTCTCGTACATGTGTTCTTCATATCAGCAACTATTTGCCTCCTTGGAGAATGTGTTGAACCACCACCTGACCTGTCATCTTAGAGCACAGAACAATTGTACTACAAGTTTTACTGAGGTAATACACTAAATGGCCTTACTGGATTTTGCTTGGACAGACACTCTGCTTTGTCAATGTTTGGACATGGAACTGGGTTCCAACAGGACCACAGCACTGCAGAGATTACCATTAACAAATTAAACTTAGTCTTGCTAACTATATTTGCTTTATGAGGAATTCTACAATCTGTAGTGCTGTGGACCATGAGAACACAAGAGGCCAACTCAATGTATGCCTGACAACTGGTTTGTAAAAACATTCATATTTATTTCACAATGATTTTATACATGGGCTATGCATATTAGCAATAATAGTCCATCCATCCATCCATTTTCTCCCGCTTATCCGAGGTCGGGTCGCGGGGGCAGCAGCTCCAGCAGGGATGCCCAGACTTCCCTCTCTCCGGCCACTTCTTCCAGCTCCTCCGGGCGGATCCCAAGGCATCATAGTCAACATAGTCTCTCCAGCGTGTCCTGGGTCTTCCCCGGGGTCTCTTTCCGGTGGGACGTGCCCGGAACACCTCACCAGGGAGGCGTCCAGGGGGCATCCTAATCAGATGCCCGAGCCACCTCATCTGACTCCTCTCGATGCGGAGGAGCAGCGGCTCTACTTTGAGCCCCTCCCGGATGGCTGAGCTTCTCACCCTATCTCTAAGGGAGAGTCCAGACACCCTGCGGAGGAAACTCATTTCGGCCGCTTGTATTCGCGATCTCGTTCTTTCGGTCACTACCCACAGCTCGTGACCATAGGTGAGGGTGGGAACGTAGATCGACTGGTAAATTGAGAGCTTTGCCTTCTGGCTCAGCTCCTTCTTCACCATGACGGACCGATGCAGAGCCCGCATTACTGCAGAAGCTGCCCCGATCCGCCTGTCGATCTCCCGCTCCATTTTACCCTCACTCGTGAACAAGATCCCAAGATACTTAAACTCCTCCACTTGGGGCAAGGTCTCACTCCCAATTCTGAGAGGGCATTCCACCCTTTTCCGACTGAGGACCATGGCCTCAGATTTAGAGGTGCTGATTCTCATCCCAGCCGCTTCACACTCGGCTGCGAACCGATCCAGAGAGTGCTGAAGGTCACGGCATGATGAGGCCAACAGGACAACGTCATCTGCAAAAAGCAGAGACCCAATCCTGAGCCCACCAAACCGGACCCCCTCAACGCCCTGGCTGCGCCTAGAAATCCTGTCCATAAAAGTTATGAACAGGATCGGTGACAAAGGGCAGCCCTGGCGGAGTCCAACCCCTACCGGGAACAGGTCCGACTTACTGCCGGCAATGCGGACCAAGCTCTGACACCGGTTGTACAGGGACCGGACAGCCCTTAACAGGGAATCCGATACCCCATACTCCCAGAGTACCCCCCACAGGAGCCCCCGAGGGACACGGTCGAATGCCTTCTCCAAGTCCACAAAGCACATGTAAACTGGTTGGGCAAACTCCCATGCACCCTCCAGGACCCTGCTAAGGGTGTAGAGCTGGTCCACTGTTCCGCGACCTGGACGAAAACCACATTGCTCCTCCTGGATCTGAGGTTCGACTATCCGACGGACCCTCCTTTCCAGGACCCCTGAATAGACTTTCCCCGGGAGGCTGAGAAGTGTGATCCCTCGATAATTGGAACACACCCTCCGGTCCCCTTTCTTAAAGAGGGGGACCACCACCCCGGTTTGCCAATCCAGAGGCACCGTCCCCGATGTCCATGCGATGTTGCAGAGGCGTGTCAGCCATGACAGTCCTACAACATCCAGAGCCTTGAGGAACTCTGGGCGGATCTCATCCACTCCCGGAGCCCTGCCACCAAGGAGCTTTTTGACCACCTTGGCAACCTCGACCCCAGAGATGGAAGAGTCCACCTCGATGTCCCCAGGCTCTGCTTCCTCCTCGGAAGGCATGTTGGTGGAATTAAGGAGGTCTTCGAAGTACTCCCCCCACCGACCCACAACGTCCCGAGTTGAGGTCAGCAGCGCACCATCCCCACTATACACTGCGTTGACCGTGCACTGCTTTCCCCTCCTGAGATGCCGGATGGTGGACCAGAATTTCCTCGAAGCCGTCTGGAAGTCCTTCTCCATGGCCTCTCCAAACTCCTCCCTTGCCCGAGTTTTTGCCTCAGCAACCACCAGAGCCGCATTCCGCTTGGCCTGTCGGTACCTATCAGCTGCCTCCGGAGCCCCACTGGTCAAAAAGGCCCGGTAGGACTCCTTCTTCAGCTTGATGGCATCCCTCACCGCTGGTGTCCACCAACGGGTTCTAGGGTTGCCACCGCGACAGGCACCGACCACCTCCCGGCCACAGCTCCGGTCAGCCGCCTTGACAATGGAGGTGCGGAACAAGGTCCATTCAGACTCAATATCCCCCACCTCCCCCGGGACGTGGTTAAAGCTTTGACGGAGGTGGGAGTTGAAGCTTGTCCTGACAGGGGACTCTGCCAGATGTTCCCAGCAGACCCTCACGATACGTTTGGGCCTACCAGGTCTGACCGGCATCCTCCCCCACCAACGAAGCCAACTCACCACCAGGTGATGGTCGGTTGACAGCTCCGCCCCTCTCTTTACCCGAGTGTCCAAGACATGGGGCCGCAAGTCCGATGACACGACCACAAAGTCGATCATTGAACTGCGGCCTAGGGTGTCCTGGTGCCAGGTGCACATGTGGACATCCTTATGCCTGAACATGGTGTTCGTTATGGACAATCCGTGACGAGCACAAAAGTCCAATAACCAAACACCGCTCTGGTTCAGATCGGGGGGGCCATTCCTCCCAATTACGCCCTTCCAGGTGTCACTGTCATTACCCACGTGAGCATTGAAGTCCCCCAGCAGAACGATGGAGTCACCAGGAGGGACGCTCTCTAGCGCCCCCTCCAGAGACCCCAGAAAGGGTGGGTAGTCCAGAATGCTGTTTGGCGCATAAGCGCAGACAACACTAAGGACCCGTCCCCCGACCCGAAGGCGGAGGGCCGCCACCCTCTCATCTACAGGGGTAAACCCCAATGTACTGGCGCCAAGCCGTGGGGCAATAAGTATGCCCACACCTGCTCGGCGCCTCTCACCGGTGGCAACTCCAGAGTGGAAAAGAGTCCAGCCCCTCTCAAGGAGACTGGTTCCAGAGTCCAAGCTGTGCATCGAGGTGAGTCCAACTATATCTAGCTGGAACTGCTCAACCTCGCGCACTAGCTCAGGCTCCTTCCCCACCAGAGAGGTGACATTCCACGTCCCTAGAGCCAGCTTCTGCAGCCGAGGATCGGACCGCCAAGGCCCCCGTTTTCGGCCACCGCCCAGCTCACAATGCACCCGACCTCTTTGGCCCCTCCCACAGGTGGTGAGCCCATGGGAAGGGGGACCCACGTTGCCTCTTCGGGCTAAGCCCGGCCGGGCCCCATGGGTGAAGGCCCGACCACCAGGCGCTCGCCAGCGGGCCCCACCTCCAGGCCTGGCTCCAGAGGGAGGCCCCGGTGACCCACGTCCGGGCGAGGGAGAACGTCTTCCAAGGTTTTTATGCATCATCAGAGGTCCTCTGAACCGCTCTTTGTCTCTTCCCTCACCTAGGACCTGTTTGCCTTGGGTGCCCCTACCAGGGGCATAAAGCCCCGGACAACATAGCCCCCAGGATCATTGGGACACGCAAACCCCTCCACCACGATAAGGTGGCGGTTCAAGTGTCTAAGACAATATTACTGCTATTTCTCTTAGTCTTTCATGTGCAAGCTGCTTAAAGGAAGTTGCTAGTCTTGGGTCCTCACACCTTCCTGTACTTCCATCATTTTCATAATCCTTTTGTAAAGACCTTGACAACTCTCCAAAAGGTTAAGTCATAGTAATAGTATGTGGAACCTAAATCGAACATAAGATTTGATTACCACCTGGGAACATCAATAAATAGCCAAAAAATTGGTTGAATATATGAATCATTTTTTCCACATTATGAACCACATATTTTCATTCACATTTTCAGTCTGAAAACGTAAAGGCAGATTTTTGAAAAGTTTTTTTTTTTTTATCACCCACATTGCTATAGTAAGGTATTATTTTACTTTCAGTTTCATTGACCTATCCAGACTGATAATATGCACTGTTGTCTTTGAACTTTCATTCTGAACGAAGTGTATTGATGGAGATCTGAGACTTTCCTTTTTTAGTAACTGAACACCTGATAGTGCCAAAGCTTAATTTTTTCTTATATTTATTTTTTCTTCTGTTGAAAGGTGATTTAAATTTTAGTTTGCTTAGAACAGAGGAAAAATATACTAGCCTGTGGTATACTTTTATGGGTTTTTGGCCTCTGGGGCTCAGTGCTATTTACGTAACGTCTTTTGCAAAAAAAGTCATATGAAATGCTATATGATAATGTAGCCTGTTAAATAAGTAGACCATGTATTTACACTTAAAGCCGTATAAAATCCTTCAGTAAATCACATGTTCACACAGTTTTTCAGTAGGAGTGCTTGTAGCTAATTATAAAGACCACTAGAGCTAAAGTTACTAGAAGTTTGCAAGTTTGCATTGTTAGCCTACAGCAAGTTAGGTGTTACAGAGAAATATGTGAGATTAGTTCAGGATATATATAAAGGCAGTCTGACAGTGGTGATATCTGCAGTAGGAGAGACGGATGTATTTAAGGTAAAGGTTGGGTTACGTCAAGGATCAGCATGTAGCACATTCTTGTTTGCAATGGTAATAGACAGGTTGACGGATGAGGTAAGAGAGGAGTCCTCGTGGGCGATGATGTTTGCTTTTTATGTTGTGATTTGTATCGAGAGTACAGGCTGGGAACAGGCTGGTTAAATATAATACTAGCCAAAGAGTCATGTTGTAGCAGAGAATACAACTTGCAGTGCCATGGGCCAGTATGGGTAGGGCAGAACTAGGATAGAAAAACACGATCATGGACCAGGTGTCATTTAAGATTCTAAGACACAAAGGTACAGTACTGTGCAAAATTCTTGAAACTCTCCTTTTTTCTTAATATGTTTCTAGACTTTCTTAAATTTTGTATACATTGTTGAGGAATAATTCTCCTGGCATCCTGAAGGAAAGTTTTTGGGCTCAAATTTCAGCCCCTGTACCAGTTTCAGAGGCAGAAGCAGTGTCGGGCAAACCTGACAGAAAACTGAACAAAAGGCAACCAGTATCCAAAGAAGATTTTGGAACATCTTTTTTACAACGACAGTTCCTGATGATAAATAAGAAAATTTGCCTTAGAGAGTTTAAGCTATGGTGAAGAATAACCAAATATTGACCTGTATCCTTGCACAGAATTACAAATGCAATAAATATCTTTACCAAGTGTCAAGCAAAATATAGAGAAACTTATGAAGAGACTTCTGCAGTGTCCTGTACATTTAACTGGCTCAGTTTTAAAAAACACCCCGCAAATAAAAGAAGTTCTTCATATAAACCCTTTTAAACACTTACATGAAAAGCCTATTACTGGAAATTTCAATTTAAGATTATTTGTTTAGCAGCTAGTCTTACTTGTCTGTAAAAACACAACACTTATGACTAGGTTTTACAGTTATCACAGTCAGGATTATTTATTGTTGCTGGTTATTGTGAATAAAAGGCTGTGGGTACATTTATGTACTGACACAATAAACTATTTTGTGATCAGATAAATATCCATACTGTAAAACAACAACTGTGGTGCTTAAGCCAAGCAATAATTTAAGTAACTAGATTAAAGTTTGTGTAGAATGTTTCTTTCACTTTAAACCTCACAGTAGCAGAGGAAGATATCCAGATACATTAACTTTCATACTTGCGACTTTGTTTACTACAACAATCCTTGCATGCAATAAACAAACTACTAGTGTTTCTGTAATTACAGCTAAAAATGCAAAATGCTGATTCAGACTGCAGTGCAAATACAATAAGTAAATTATACTGGATTTATGCCACTTGCTTCACCAAGGTCCAAGTGTATTATTTTAACATTCCCTATAAGCGTTACAGCATACTCTAATTCACTATTTACACACCCTCAGAAAACAAATTCCCTACCGAGCTAACACAGCTGTGTTGTTTGATCATGCTACACTGTGAATGTTTTAAATGTCTGTTTATGTACCCTTGAGGTACATAACTCTGGATTATACCGACACAGCTGTGAAAGCTAATTATACTACAAAATGAAGAGCAAAAAGACTCCTAGATGTTCATTTGCTTTGAGGCAAATCAGTATTGAGATTGTCTCAGCTTTATACATTGATGTAAAATGTCTAGAAGTGATGATGTGGATGTGCTTTTTAATGGAGTATGCAGCAGCCAGACCAGATATGAAAAGGATAAAAATGTCAAAAAATGTTTTGAGTTTTATGCACAGTTTATTACAAAACCTTCCGCATTAGTCCCAGATGATTGTTCTTACTTTCCAAACTTTGTTGACCATATGCCTTCTTGTTTCATCAGACTACTCAAGAGCTCATAGGGGGTTTGTCTAACAACTTTCCAGCCAATGCTTGGTATTGCAGATAGTGATCTTAAGCTTGCATGCAGCTGTTCTGCCATGGAAATCCATTCTATGAGGCTCCCGACACAGTTTGTTTGCCGATGTTGCTTCCAGAGCCAGTTTGGAACTCTGTTATTGACAAAAAAGAACATGTTTTACTGTGGTTCAGCACTCAACTCCCTTGCTCTGCAAGTTTGCAAGGTCAGTCTCTTTGTGCCTGAGCTGTTTGTTCCTCAGTGGTTCCATTTCAAAATAATAGCACTTACAGTTGACCGATCAAGAAGGGCAGACATTTGAAGAACTCAAAAGTGCCAGAGGTGGCATTATACTAGTATGTCTCATCACTGAGCTCTTTATTGCAACTCTTTCTAAAAACAACGATTGCAATGGATGTGGCTGATCCACCTGAACTCCTTAATCAGGATATCTACATTATTTCCACACAGTTTAAATCACATAGTGTTTTGGACCTCTATTGTTCATGTTCTATTGTTTTCTCAAGTTTCAGTTTATCCATTGACAATGCTCTTGTTATGCCCTTACCCACTGTCCGAAATGTAGGTGTTATATTTGTCCCCACACTATTGTTTGACTCTCACTTTCACACTCTTGTCAAAAATGCACTCTTTCACATCTTAAGTCTCCGCTCATCACTTTCCTTGAAGCATGCATAAAGACTTATTCACACATAACTTCCCCTTGATTACTTTAATGCTTTATTTTCTGGTCTCCCATCTAGAAAATTAACCAGGCTCCAGTATGTACAGAACTCTGCAGCGTGTGTTCCCACCTTTTCCAAAAAATCTGAATTTATCACTACCATTCTCCGCAAACTTCATTGGCTGCCCATATCATATCGTATTCAGTAACACAAAGTCAGAATGGTTGTTTCCAACAACAGAAAGCATTGTGAAGATCCTGCCCACTTGGAAAATGGGGCTATGATCAGCAGGGACGTGGCTGGAATAGTTGGGGTGGAACTAGCAAAAAAATAAAACTTTATCAAACTAAATTTCTCCCTATTGAGGATAGTTTTGAGTGCTGCAATCTTGTAAACTGTTCATGTATGAAAACCTATGTAACACAAAAGACCTTACAATGGGCCAAAATCCATAGGTCTATTTTTATTGACTACATTTTCAGGTTTATACATAGTTTTCATTCATGTGATTAGCAGAGAGCCCTGGAAGACAATACCCCCAAGAACTGCAGCATGGGTAAGTATTTTTCCTCTTTTCCAAAAAAAAAAAAAAATCTAGATCATCTCTTAACATAAGAGAAAATCAAAGATAAGACAAGCTATAAGTTTTGGGCACTTTTGATCCCAGTACAGCTCACGCAGCAGTGTTTTAGTTTCTCACTAAACACTGAGCTCCCCATACACTGCTGCCTGGATGTCAGCTAGCTATCATTATTCCTTTTCCAAAACTCAACTGTTTTTTTTTAGAGTGTGAAAACTAAAGCAGTTTTAGCTGAGTCTTAATCTGCATACCCCATCAAATAGAGTGTAAGTATATTACACAACCAATGGATATGCATGGGGTAATATTGTATGTAAAATGTGTCTAGGACATAGCCTGCCTGTTCCGATAGCATGACTTATCAGGACCACTCCTTTGGTCCATGAATACAGAACAATATTGTAAAGATATAACTGAAAATATAATCATTAACATGCATGAGCATTTCTTTGATGAGATGTTTGCTGAAAACTACTGGTTGCCATTTTGTCATTTCCTCCCCAGAGAGGCACAATTGAAAGCATAAATCCATCATGTCCACTTCTGGTTTCTCTACTGAGAATCTGTAGATTCTGTTCAGCTATCATTAGTTATTATATCCAACTCTTCAGCATTTTAGATGTGGTGGGAAGTGGAAGAAAGAGTGTGATATTGTGAAAACTATCTATTGGTTGTACAGACCACAGTATTCAAATAAAGCTATTGTAGTTTACACACAAAGAATAGCCTTCTCTGGAAACATTTTAGGAAGCATTTATACAGAGGAAAAAAATGTCTTTAGAAGTCCAATACACTGAAGATGCTGGATCTCTGTATAGAAACAAAACCCAACTCCAATACAGGCTATTATGCTCCTTAATGGAAATAATTGCTTAATTTTTATATTATGCCAAAACATATCCTGATCTTTAAAGTATTACTGTGAAGAAAACATTCACATAAAAAATATATAATAAATTCTGGACTATTTTGGATTCTTATGAAAAATCATGTGCTTTACATATTTAAAAAAAAATATGTTTACTAATTTCAAGGTAGAGTGTCAGCTTATCAATAGGGGTGTTTCCTTGGTGGTAGAAAAGTAAAATTTTAGTCTCATCTGACCAGAGCGCCTTCCTCCATACTCTTGGAGAGTCACCCACATGTCTTTTGGCAAACTCAAAACGTGCCTTCTTATATTTAACATTAAGTAATGGCTTTTTTTTCTGGCTACTCTTCCATAAAGCCCAGCTCTATGAAGTGTATGGCTTGTTGTGGTCCTATGGACAGATACTCCTGTCTCTACCTTGGAACTCTGCAACTCCTTCAGGGTTACCTTTGGTCTCTGTGCTGCCTCTCTGATTAATGCCCTCCTTGCCCAGTCTGTGAAGTCAATATCATCAAAGATTTGGATATTTATTTATAACTCAACCCTGACTTGTGCTTCTCAACAACTTTGTTCCTGACTTGTTTGGAGAGCTTCTTGGTCTTCATGGTGTAATGCCTCTTGCTTAATGGTGTTACAGCCTCTGGGGCGTTTCAAAGAAAGTGTGTTTATACTGACAGATCATGTGACACTTAGATTGCACACAGGTGGACTTCATTTCACTAATTATGTGAATTTTGAACATAATTGGTTGCACCAGGACTTTTTAGGGGCTTCATGGCAAATTAATTCATGAATAAATTTTTTTGAAAATTCTTTTATATATATATAAATATATATATTTCTCATTTCACTTCACTTTAGACTTAGACTATTTTGTGCAGATCTGTCACATAACATAAGATTAAGAAACATTTAAATTACATGTTGGAATGTAACAAAATAGGTAAAAAGCCAAGGGGGGGGGGTTTGCAAGGCACTGTAACTGTCACATGTGGGGTGTTTTGGGCACGCTAGAGGGCGCTCTGTTCTGACTGAGCACACCTGAGCCCATGCAGGCACAGGTGTGCATCATTGGGGCTGACTATTTAAGCCCCGATGAGTCAGAACAGAGCGTGGCTCATTAGGTAGGCTAAGCCTATGTGTAAGGGTGGGTTTGGGTTTGGGTTTGGGTTTGGGTTTGGGTTTGGGTTTGGGTTTGGGTAACTTGGTTTAGGCTGCAGTTCCTCTGTTCTTAGGTTTTGATTCGAACTGCAGCCCTTGCTTCTTGTATTTGTAAACTGTGGACAATAAAACAGTGTTCTGAACTCCTGGCTCCACACTGGCGTCCTTCCGGCACCCCGCCACCGTCACAGAAATGAGCCGCCAAAACCGGGACGTCAGGAGCCGTGAGGAGTGGCTGGAGGAGCTAGAGCGAGCACTGGGAGCTAAGATTGAGGACCTCCGAGCAGCGCTGCCATCGTGGCAGCTGGGGCGTTGCGAGCGGAGCGGTGAAGTGCAGAGAGTCACCGCCACTGAGCTCTCGCCACGCCTGGACCTGCAGGATCGCTCAATCCAGCTTGCTCCCTCGCTGGAGTTCGGCGAACGGCTGAAGGAGTGCTGTCGAGCGGAGAGGGCGGTTCGGGCCGTGGTAGAGGTGATGTCATTGGGGCGACCCCTCGAGGAAGAGGCTTCGTTTGCGCCCCTTTCTTTACCCCTTTCTTTTCCGGCTCCCGCTCTCCACCAACCACACCACTGGATATCGGTGGAACCCGCCTCCTCCACCGATCACAGCGGTCCGTCCGCAGCGACAGCGCTGTGCTCCAATCACAGCGATCCGTCTGCGGAGACCCCGCCCTGTATGAAACACGGTCATCAGAAGGGCAAATCCCCGCGAAAACAAAGAAAAAAGGGGTGATTCCTCGAGGAAGAGGCTTCGTTCGCGCCCCTTCTTTTTCTGGCTCCTGCTCTCCACCAACCACAACACTGGATATTGGTGGAAACCGCTGTATTCACGAATCACAGCGCCCCATTCGCGGAGACAGCGCCGTGCAGCCAACACAGCGGTCCGTCCGCGGAGACAGCGCCGTGCAGCCAACACAGCGGTCCGTCCGCGGAGACAGCGCCGTGCAGCAAACACAGCGGTCCGTCCGCGGAGACAGCGCCGTGCAGCAAACACAGCGGTCCGTACGCGGAGACAGCGCCGTGCAGCAAACACAGCGGTCTGTCCGCGGAGACCCCGCCCTATGTGAACCGCGGCGAGAAAATGGCGGATACGCCGCGGAAACAACAAAAGAAGGGTAAGAGGCCCGCACCTGGCACAGTACACAACCCCAGCTCCACAAACCCATCTGCTGAGCAGAGGGCAACAGAGGAACCTTTTCGGGTAAGAGAACTAACTTCGAGAATCCAGGAATTAGAACATGAACTACAGGAATCTCAGAAGATCTGGCTGTCTGTTCTGGGCACAGAGAGACAGAACAAAAACCTTATAGTTGAGCAGCTCCAGGAAATGGAGGCCGAGCTCCTCACCAAAGATCAAGAACTCGGTACACAAAGTCAGGAGCTGGCCGCCTTGAAAACAAAGTGCAAAAGGAGGATGACAACGCCTCTCTTCAGGCTGTTATACACCAGCTGCAGGTAAGCCACCTGTTTCAAGTACATTCCCTTCAGGAGGAACTAGCTGCAGTAAATGGGGAACTTCAGGAAAAGCAGGCTAGATACCTAGAACGTGGGAACACGGCAAGCGTGAATCACAATAACACAGTGAGAATCGAAAAAAATGGCTGCTGTTGTTCTGCAGGCTGCATTCCGAGGGATGAAGACCAGACAGACTTTGAAACAGAAGCACCAGGCTGCCACTGCGATGCAATGTGCTTACCGGGCTCACTGTGCTCGGACACGATTTTTATGCATCAAACATACTGTCGTTGCAATCCAGCTGAGGTATCGTTCCACACTTGAGGCCAGAAAACAGAGAGAGGCATTTTTGAAATTGCGCTCTGCTGCACTGTTCCTACAAGCCTGCTTCAGAGGTCAGAGGGTCAGAAAAGAGGTGATCCTGCACCATCAGGCAGCTTCCCAGATTCAGGCTGCGTTCAGAAGACACAGGGAGATAGCAAAGTACCAGGCCATAAGGGTGTCAGCCATCTTCATTCAAAGATATTATAGGTCCTACATTAAGAGCAAAAGTGAACATGAAAGATTCCAGGTGTTGCGAAGGTCTGCGATACGCATCCAGGCAGCTTTCAGAGGTTACTTGGTTCGAAAAAATGTTGATGCTATGCACAAAGCTGCTGTCTTTACTCAGGCTGCAGTGAGAGTGCGCCAGCGGGGATCTGTCGTCAAGAGACCGCGCTGGGCAACAGGCGGTCGTCAGAGGAGGTTCGGAGGGTGGAAACCTGGACTTCAACAAGGACAGAGGTATCAGATGTTTGAACATGCTGCAATTTGCTTGCCAAAGGCATTCAGAGGAAAGCAGGTGAGGGATCTGGCCGTGCAGCGCAGAGCGGCGAGGACAATCCAGTCCCACCTCGGAGGTGAGCAGATCAGCTGCGGAAATGTTCGGATCGTAGAACAGGGGGAGTTGCTGACGGGACTCTACCAGCAGCTGACCGAAAAGACCTCTATGCCACAGGTGAGTGCCTCGGTCTCGAACGAAGGGGAAACAGAAAGAGAAGAGGCTTTAGCTCAAGACAAAGGTGAGCTTCATGGAAGAAGCAGCAAATTCAGAGAAGACAGAGAGGTCTCCTGATTAGAGGTACAAGCTAGGACGGTTTTCCAAGGAGAGGGGCTAGGGAAAACATATGAACAGAGAAACCAGGCCGTATGCCAGACAACGAGGAGAGTTGAGACTCCAACCGTTCAGGAGAAACTGGAAGCTAAACTAGCCACTATGGAGGAGCAGTTGAATCAGACCAGGGCAGAGCTGAGACAGGTGCAGAACCACAACGTCGCTCTGCAGGCTGAACTGAGAGAGGTCCGTTGTGAGGCCAGTAAGCTCACCGAGCTAGAGAAGCAGGTCAGAGGTATGGAAGGAAAATTGGCAATCATCGAATCTTGACTCACTTCACCGACAACAGTGCATGCTGGAACCCAGAGGGTAAATGCCAAAACGGAGCAGCTGAAGAACAGTCCAATGGAGAAACAGGTAAAGAGTCCAGAGATGGAGCAGCTGCATTCGGACCCCCTACTGTCAGCTCACCCTCACGATTCAGCAGACCCAGAACAAGGTGGCCCGTGGAGGAGTCCATGTGGAACTTTGCCTAGGAGAACCAGGAGCTGGGAAACTGCATCACTGGGCCCCAAGCGGCCGAGAACCAGGACCAAGAAAAGGAAAACGGCAAGGGACATCAGCAATCATATGGTTCGAGAAAGCGAACGAGGACTTCGGCACTGTAGATTCGGGGAGGAGAGACATGAGGAACAAGGCTGACAGGGGTTGGAAGCAGGGTTTGGACTCTTTGAAAAAGACTTCCCCTTTGAACCCCGTAACGACTATGTTTAGCTCTCTTTCAGGTTCAGTCAAGTCCAGTCGTTCCACCGAATCAGGCGAGGCCTCCAGGTACTTCAGGGTCGGGTTCAGGCACCAATCGAAAGGGTGGACTGAACTGCTGGGATTCCCCTCACCGGGGTGACATGACTGGTCGGAGGTCCTTTTTGTTTTTTTTTGTGGACCTGACCGTGTGTCCCCACAAGGGACTTTTGTTTCTGTCAAGTTTGGTTGTTCTTGGCCTTCCCCCAGAGGTGCGGCTATGTTTTGGCACGTCGGGAGCCGCGCCTTTTTGGGGGGGGGATTCTGTCACATGTGGGGTGTTTTGGGCACGCTAGAGGGCGCTCTGTTCTGACTGCATCTTTGGGGCTGACTATTTAAGCCCCGATGAGTCAGAACAAAGCGGCGGCTCATTAGGTAGGCTAAGCCTATGTGTAAGGGTGGTTTTGGTTTTGGGTTTGGGTTTGGATAACTTGGTTTAGGCTGCAGTTCCTCTGTTCTTAGGTTTTGATTCGAACTGCAGCCCTTGCTTCTTGTATTTGTAAACTGTGGACAATAAAACAGTGTTCCGAACTCCTGGCTCCACACTGGCGTCCTTCCAGCACCCCGTCAACCATCACAGTAACACTCTGTAATACTCCAATTTTTCTGTAGCTTTCCCCAGATCTGTGCCTCGATAAAATCCTGTATCTGAGGTTTTCAGACAATTCCTTGTATGAAAAACTGAATTTAATCCATTTTGGAAAATGACATAACAAAATGTGGAAAAAATGGAATGCTGTGAATTATTTCCGAATGCACTGCATGGTGGAAAAAAGAATCCTATAGTTATTCACATAGAATCTAAGTATTGTTATTTTTCAGAGCAAGACACATAGTTATAAGCATCCATATTATGTTTAAGGAATCTTGTTTTCTTCCAATAACATCCTGATTTTCTCTTTAAAGTGACTGTTCAGCTCAGTTTTCCATGGCACAGTTTAAACTTGTTTAGGGGCCACAATGTCTATAGATTGTGTTCAGTTAAGAATCAGATCTTGTCACCTTATCATGCAGTGACATGCCCTCATGCTTTCATCAGATGATACCCCTAACATCCATAATGAGCAAGTGGTCTGCATTCTTGAATCAGCCCAGCCTTCTTATCCTTTACCTTCTTCTAACCTAACCTCTTGTGGCAGGTCACCTGTCACAGAAAATAGCTCAAGATCTCCATTTCCAACTTTCGACCAGGATTTCAAGCACCGCTGTCACATGCGTGTATACATTCTCCCTCACAGTGGCCAGAAGCCATACTGCTGTGAGGTATGCCACAAGACTTTTGCTTACAAGAGCAACTTGGGGTGGCATTGCCAAACACACACATCCCAGCAAGCCTCTGTATGCCAGCAAAGCTTTATGCAGTTGGGCACACTCAAGAAGTGTCAACTGCTGCATGCCTGCAATGAGTCTACAACAGTAAGTGGTGTAGATGTAGGGCTGGAGAAGAGCAAAGAAAAGAAGAAAGAGGGTGAAGGACAAGAAGAGACACAGAAATCACTGTTTGTCTGTTCGGATTATGCGAATAAGTATACTCATACAGAACTCCTGGTGCACAGGTAAGTGTTTCACACATTCTAATTGGTAAATCCTTTTTTTTTTCAATTCTTCATAATGACCATTATGAAAAATCCTGTTGTAGGAAATACCAGACTTTGCATTGCAGAAAATCAGGTGGCCATATGTCCTGCACTTAAAATATGCTGGTTTAGAGACCTTTTAGCAAGCAATCACCATGACAGCTAATGCTGCATGTATAACCAGCTCATGGACAGGTTAAGAATTAGTTTTTTGTTTTTTGGATTAATCAAGGCATGCTAACAAGGAATTAAGTGGTGCTTTTGGTTCTTATCAGGTCACTGATTTTTAATTGTCATCTTTGCTGTCCCTCTTGTTAGCTCACCACCTGCGAGAGGAGAAATAGTGGCTGGGTGCAATGCCACAGGGGTTGTTGTTTGAAGTGTAGGCCCTTGCGGACTGGACTGTTGCCACCGAAATGGGCTTTTGGGACAAGGAACATAACCTCTTTGGGGGGGGAAGGAGCCAGAGCTTTTGTGGGAAGTGGTGCATTAAATATGGGATACAAATAGTTGGGCTCATTCTACACACTCTGGGCTCTGAATGGTGCCTGAACTCTGTTCTTCTCTGGAGTTGTGTGGGTTAATGTGTTGGAGATTTTCCCAGTAATCTAAAGGGTTACCTTACTATAACTTTGAGTTGAGGAGGGGGTACGCTCTGACTATGATGGCAGAATATGTGCCATCAGGGCACTCTGTAGTTTTTCGGCACTCATTTTGGCAATGATGGGGAAACTTGGAGTGGGGGATTGGGCAAAACGGCCAACGTGATCTAAACCCTAGTGGGAATTAGGGTTTAGGTGGGCAAGGTATGAAGAGCAGGAAGAAATGAAAGACTGTTGGTCCAGATTATATAACTTGTGGAACCATGGAGCTGATTAGGAGAGATGGCAGTGGAGTCTCTAAATAGGTTGTTTAACACAATCTTGGAAAGTGAGAGGATGCCCAAAGAGTGGAGAAGTGTACTGGTACCGATTTTCAAGAATAGGGGTGAGGTCATTCATTCATTATCTGTCGCTTGTCCCAAGCAGGGTCGCAGGGGGGTGCTGGAGTCTAGGGCGAAGGACAGGTCGCCAGCCCATCGCAGGGAGGAGCGTAATGGGGACGGCACCTTGCTCAAGGGTACCTCAGGGCAACCTATTGGGAAATTTGAACCCCCGATCCTTCGATTATGCAGCCAACGCCCTAACCACTAGGCCACCGCTGCCCCTAGGGGTGAGGTGTAGGTAGTAATTATATAGGAGTAAAATTGTTCAGTTTGGAAAAGATTGCCTGTCATTACTACAGTCATTAACCATAACCCAATGGTAGGAAATAATTAAAAAACAAGTAGTAGCATTAAAAAAACAACAATAAAACAAAAAAGGAAGTATTTAGACAATAAGGCAATAAGCAAAGTAAATATGTAAAATAATTACTTACATTTAGCGTTAGGCTTTGTATATGTATGTGCAAAATGACTTGGCAAAAAAAAAATGTATTGACTGTTAAACAAACTGACCAGTATTTAGCATTTTTTTTGCCAGTATTTAGCACTTTTAGACTTTATCAGATGCTTGACATTGCTAATAATACAGTCATTATCCATAGCCCATTGGTGGGAAATATTTTAAAAAGATGAAAGTGGAAGCTAGGCACTGTGCTCATCACCATAGGCTGTAAACCATCACTGGCATTTTTATGCTCAAGGCTGTAACAGTGCAAAACAAATATAACCTTCAAATGATTTATAGTGTAAGCTAGCTTATTTGTGGCCATTGTTGCATATGCACTTGGAGATTTAATTTAGGATTTGAATCTTAGCTAAAGATCACATTGGCAAGCCTACAGTTTGTGAAAGGCCATATAGAAAAGCCAGAAGGATATTGTAGAAATGTTGTGTGGCGGGACTCTGTGAACTTTTTTATAAAAAAGTAAGTCATACAGTAAGACAGTCCGCAAATGTTTAGTATACTTAATTGTTTAAACTTAATTGTGTAATGTTTTTAGGGATGAACAACCCAGCTATGGATGCACAAGCCACTGTATTTCTTTGTGGGGGTCCCTAGCCTGGATAATTAGGGTTATGTCAGGAAGGTCATCTTGTGTAAAACTTTTGCCAAATCAGTATAAGGGCAATGATACAAATTTCCATACAGGATCATTTGAGGCCTACGTTAAAAATAACCAATAACTGCCACCAGTACTGTTAGCCTACAGGGTGCTGGTGTAAATTGGTCTACTGTGGGCTGATGGAAAAAAAAGGTGTATTGGAATAATCATGAATGTTGTGCTCATGCCCCACAAATTGGAGATGAGAGAGAAGGTTTAATGACATGAGGATAGGGAATCAGAAAGTGCAGCAGATTAGCAAGATGGAAGCAAGGGCAGCTATGAAGAATTGAAGATATGAAGAATTGAAAGACTGTGAAAGCATGGAGCTGTTTAGGAGAGATTGCAGTGGAGTTTCTAACCAGATTGTTTAAAACAATCTTGGAAAGTGAGAGGATGCCCAAACAGTGGAGAAAAAGTGTACTGGTACTGATTTTCAAGAATAGGGGTGAGTTAAACCTCAGTTAATGGCTAGGTCTTGGAGTCTCAAAGAAATCATTGCTTGTTGCATATATTTGCTGATGTGTGAATTGGAGGTATGATGCAGCAGCTAATTAAATAATACACATACAAAGACACATGCAGATCAACTGGCAAATATTTTAATTTGGTTAAAAGTTTTAATAAAGCAAGAGAGAAGGCAGAAGTAATGCAGGAATTGTCACAGTCTGTCACAGGTGGGTTTCGTTTTGGGTATGGTAGAGGGCGCTCTGTTCTGACTGAGCACACCTGAACTCATGAAGGCACAGGTGTGCTTCATTGGGGCTGGCTATTTAAGCCCCAATGAGTCAGAACAGAGTGTGGCTCATTCACAAGGGGAAGCTTTATGCTAATGGTGGTTTTGATAGGTCCTTGTATCTTGTTTTGGTCAGTACTGCAGTTCCTTGTATCTTTTTTTGGTTAATATGAATAATAAAGCTATGTTCCTGACTCCTGGCTCTGCGTTGACATCCAACCCACACCCCGCCACGTTACAGAAATTACCAGCCGCCACAAATGGACGTTGCGAGCCGATAGCTCCGTTGGGATGTCTGCAAAGAACCACCAGACCTTCCAGGTGCTGGAGGCTGGGACAATAGAGGTTGAGCAGCGCCTAGGGTGTTTTTGTGACATCTGCTCCCCTCCCAGGATTGGCTGTGCCAGTTCCAGCTCCAGCAACCAGGAGGGCGAGGCTGCGATGCTGGTTCACTCATCAGCACAAGGTGGGACTTCAAAAACATCCGTCATCTTCACTGCGGAGGAGGAGGCTGCGAGGTCAGCGACACACTCATCAGTCCAGGTAGGCGAGACGCCGGGGCTGTCACCCACGCTAGCCTAGGTAGGTGGAGACCTGGCATTGCCCATTGTCCACGTCAGCCTAGGTGGGCGGGGCACTGGCACTATCACTCCCATCAGCCCGGCTGGATGAGCTTTCGCATGGTCGGTTGAGTCAGCCTGGGTGGACAGGACTTCCATGCGGTTACCTACGTTGGCTTATGCGCATGGGGTTTCAGCATGGTCGTTCAGGTTACCCTGGAAGGGCAGACTGACGGCGTTGATGCTTACGTTGACCGGGGAAGACGGGGTGTCAGCGAGGGTGTTGAGGCCAGCCTAGGAAGACGGGGGTTCAGCGCCGGGGAATACTGCCACCTGGGAAGGCAGGGTTTCGGCGTTGTCATCACGTCAGTCAGAGAAGGCGGGAGGTGGGTGCCATCGTTCCAAGTTAGAGAGAATGGACTTCTGCATAAGTCTGCCGGAGGAGGCGGGGCTTGAGGGACGAGGTCCAGGTCCATCGGAGGAGGCGGGATCTTGAGGAGCTGCGTCAAAGCCAGACCGCTGGAGAGAAAGCAGGGTTTCAGGTACTGCAGCTGAACCCACCAGGAAGACAGCAGTGACAGCACAGCGTACGTTTGGACTTTAGCTGGACTATTTGTAGAACGCTTGTGTAACCTCTCTCCTTTTGGGGTCCTGCTTTGGATGAGGCAGGGTCTGGTTTGAATGGCGCCTTTTGAAGGGGTACTGTGATGGTTCTGTGATGGTAAAGGGCGCCCTGCTCTAATTGTGCACACCTGGGCATTGGGTGCCAGCTTTGCCACATTGGGGGTTGGCGTTATAAACCCCAATGAATCAGAACAGGGTGCTGGTAATTCTGTGTGCTTACCTTTGGTGTTAATTTATGTTATCACACGTTATTTTCAGTATATTCAGTCTAAGAATTCTGTGCATGTTACTTATTAAAGTTAACGTTACTTGTTACTTATTAGAGTTCAGTACAAAGCTCTCGGCTCTACATTGATGTCCAGCCCACGACACAACATTGTTACACTGAGGTATAATAATATAAGTACATTATTTAAACATTTTCTACCACAATACTGTGTGTGAGAATATTGGCTTTACATTCAGAACTAGTCAAACTCTGTTGCTTGTCCTCTGCCTTCTCTGCCTATCACTTACACAAGAATGACTCTTGCTCTGCTTGGCCAAGTCACGCAAGCATTAAAACCTAGAATGAACTTCTTCTCTTCTTGGCTAGTGTGGTCCAGCTTAAAGCTATGGACTGCTGCATGACCTGTACGCCCACTCCAAAAACAGGCATGCACAAATTGGGACAGAACAGATAAACACTGGCAGGAGGAACCTGCCCTAGCCCAGTCATGCAGACATGACCAAGCAACAGGCCGGGCGTATGCCCATAAATTAGGGAGCATAAGCGGAAATAATGCCACAGGCGACACGTTTCATTTAGAGTCTAGTTTTCATGGTGAGGGGACCCAGTTGTGTTGCTCTGCTGCTTAAGCTAGCTTAAGCGTTGTTTCCATTAAGTTGCACTTTGTCCTCAGCTGACCACATGTGCACAATGAGGGTAAAAAGGGTTTTACACAGTCCTTATCTAACATTTATTCTATCTTAACATTTTAAAACTGGTTGCCTCTGCATTTCATCCCAACTGTGCTCAAATTAGTCCTTTCAAAACCTCATTGCAATTAAGGGAAAAAACTCAAGAATTGATAATTCACTAAAGTATGTTAGAGATTGAAGGTGGTTTAAGAATGCTGAATATTTGAATAAACATCAGTGTATCTGTTAATGCCTTTTGTTATTCTGATGCATTCTTCAGGCTTCATTCACTTTTGCAGGTTTGTACACACTACACAGTACCCATTTTCCTGCTCCATTTGAGGCGAGACTTTTCTATGCAAGAAGAGTCTGAAGCTCCATGCACTCTTTCATAAAGGTGCGTTAAAAGCAGAGGTTAAGGCGTCAGAGGTTAATGTGGTGTGTGTATGTGTGTGTGTGTGTGTGTATATGCGTGTGTGCGAGTGATCCTTGATGACCTTGATGTCCTCTTTAAACACGCTTATGAAAAATGGCAATTGTCACGGATGCTGGGCCAGGTGTGTTTGTGCAGGGAAATCACTTATCTGATCATGTTTGCATTGTTATGTATAGGAATGGGTAAAATGGTAAAAACATTTTTAAGAGGAGAAAGGAGAAAAATACTTATATGGCTAATCTGAACAGAAATAAAAACACAGAGAAAATTAAAGATTACATTTGCATAGTGTGTGTGCTATACAGTTAGGTCCATATATATTTGCACACTGACACAAGTTTTGTTTTTGTATCTGTTCACTGAAACATATTTCAGTTATAGTTTAGTTTAATTAACATGGGCAAAATGTGTAGACTCTCAGCTATCATTTTCATGTATCCACATTCAGATTGGATGAAGGGTTTAGGAGTTCCAGCTCCTTAACATGTGCCACCCTCTTTATAAAGGGACAAAAAGTAATTGGACAATTGACTCAAAGGCTAGTTCAAGGGCAGTTGTGGGCAATTCCTTCATTATGTCATTATCAATTAAGCAGATAAAAGGCCTGGAGTTCATTTGAGGTGTGATGCTTGCGTGTGTGTCACAGTCCGTCGTGCCTGTGGTTCTGGTTGGGCACGACAGATGGTGCTCTGTTCTGGCTGAGCACACCTGGGCTCATGGAGACACAGGTGTGCTTCATTGGGGCTGCTATTTAAGCCCCAATGAGTCAGAACAGAGCGCGGTTCATTCACGAGGTGAAACCTCACAGTTATTGGTGGCATTTTTGGTTCTATATTTTGGTTTATGTTTAATAAAGTTATGTTCCGGAATACTGGCTCTGCGTTGACATCCTTCCCACACCCCACCACTGTGACAGGCCCACAGAGTGCAACCGCCACGGAGCTCTCACGATGGCTTGACCTGCTGGTGCACTCAATCCGGCTCGCTCCCTCGCTGGATACCAACGAGCGGCTGGAGGACGACGACCGGATTAAAAGCACTGCTGGCCGTAGTAGCAGTGATGGGGCAGACCCTCCACCTGCTGAAGGAGGAACCTTCGTCCACCCCCCCACACTGCTTGCAGATCCTCACTGGCTACAATGCGTGATTCACAGCGAGAAAATGGCGGAGAAAACTCCATGCGTTAAACACAGCGAGAAAATGGCGGTACCACTAACCCGTCTGTCAGGAAGGAGGCAGCGAAGGAGCAGCTCCAGGTTAGTGGAAATGATGGAAGAATCAGTGAACTGATGTTGCAAGTCCAAAGATTGGAGCAAACACTTCAGGAATCTGAGAATGCGTGGCTGTCTTTTCTGGGTGAAGAAAGACAGGCCAAGATTGTTTTTGCCGAGCAGCTCCAGGAAATGGAGGCTGAGCTCCCCGCCAAGGTTCAGGAAATCTGTGCACGGAACCTGGATCTTAAGGTTTTGAATGTAAAGTTAAGGGATGCTACACAGTCCAATTATCAAGTCTCAGAGAAGCTCCAGGAGATTTTAACCAGCACTCAACAGGAGGAGTTGCTGACAAAGCTCAACCAGTAGCTGACAGAGAGAGAAGCCACCATGCTTCAGGTAAACGCTTCGGTCACAAATAAAAGATTGAAACATGGGGAAAAGGTCACCAATTTGCTTGAAGAGACCAAAGGACTCTTGTTTCTTTGTCAGAGGGAGATAGAAACCAATGGAAATTGAAAGAAAAGCTATGGCTCAAGACAAAGGTGAGCTTCAAGAAGAGGTCAGTAAACTCATGCAAGAGAGAGGTCTCCAGGAAAAGGCTGCAAGCTGTGATGATTGTCCAAAGAGAGAGGCTGGAGAGAACAGATGAACAGAAGAACCAAACTGCATCCCAAGCAATGAAGAGAGTAGAGATTCCAACTGTTCAGGAGAAGCTGGAGGCTAAAGTGGCCACGATGGAAAAACAGCTGAATCAGACCAGGGCAGAGCTGAAGCAGGTGCAGGACAACAGCGTCGCTCTGCAGGCTGAACTAGAAAAAGCACTGAGAGAGGCCAGTAAGCTCACAGAACTGGAAAAGCAGGTCAGAGGGATGGAAGCAACGTTGGCGATCTTGGAATCTCAAGTCACTCTGCAGACAACAGTGCATGCTGGGACCCTGGTGGATAACGCCAAAATGGAACAGCTAAGGAACTGTCTGATGGAGAAGGAGAGGCAGGTAAAGATTCCAGAGGTTGAGCAGCCATGTGAAAACTCTGAGAGGGGGGCTCAGAGCACAATCAGACTCTTCCACCTTGAACCTTAAAGAAGCCACTGCATTTAGCTCTCTGTCTGCATCCTCTTCGTCCGCTTCGCACGGGAGCTTGGGCTCACATAAACTCATGCAGTCTTTGGCAGAACAACACCCGAAGCAGTGGAGGACAGATGGTTGGAAGACCGTGTCCTCCCCAACTTGGTCTGACGTCAGCTTCCGTTCTGACTCCATCAGGACCAGGCTTTCTAACGAGTCGGACCATTCCTCCAGTGACTCCTGTGTTGAGTCTGTGAAACAGGTGAAGGAAAAAGTGCAGGACAACAAGAAGAAAAACAACACGCCTGCCAGCACTTTGGATAAAAAGAGCTCTGAAAAAAGTGAAACACACATATGAAAACAACAAGAAGGATAAAGTCCCAAGTGTGGTGTGGAATCAGGATGTGAATGAAAAACTTGCAAAGAGATTCACGTTCAACTTCGATGACTCTCAGCAGCAGTCCCTTGTCGTGAAGACAGTCGCCCTCTGAAAATAAAGTTAAACTCTCTAACCACTTTAAAAGGTCTGATTAGCAACAGGTAAAGCTGAAGACAAAGATTGGTCCAGGAAGGAGCTTCTGAGAGTATCTAAAGAGAAATCACAGAAAACAGAGAAGTCCACCAAGGAGAGAATCAGCAGGACAAACCTTTGAAAACTGAAAAGGAGAAAGGCATGAAAGACAAAGCAGAACCCAAGGATAAAGCCCTAAAGGAAGAAAAGAAGAGCGACAAAAAAAGAGATTGGACTGAAGCTCTAGGATACCCCTTGGTGGTTGTGGCTGGTCTGAGGTCCCATTGGGTTTGAGTTTTGTATTATGTGGACACAGCCATGGGCCCTATTAAGGGGGCTGTTTGTGTTAGGTTTTGGGGGATTTTGTTTTGGGGGAGTTTGATTTGTCAGCTATTTCAGCCCCAATGAGTCAGAACAGAGCACGGTTCATTCACAAGGCGAAGCCTTGCAGTTAATGGTGGCATTTTTGGTTCTATGTTTTGGTTTATGTTTAATAAAGTTACGTTCTGGAATACTGGCTCTGCGTTGACGTCCTTCCCACACCCCGCCACCGTGACAATGTGGAACATTTTGCTGTGAACAGACAACATGCGGTCAAAGGAGCTCTCCATGCAGATGAAACAAGCCGTCCTTAAGCTGTGAGAACAGAAAAAACTCATCTGAGAAATTGCTACAATATTAGGAATGGCAAAATCTACAGTTTGGTACATCTCGAGAAAGAAAGAAAGAAAGCACTGGTGAACTCAGCAAAGCAAAAGGACCTGGATGTCCACGGAAGACAACAGTGGTGGATGATCATATCCATGGTGAAGAGAAACCACTTCACAACAGCCATGTGAACAACACTCTCCAGGAGGTAGGCGTATTGATATCCAAGTCTACCATTAAGAGAAGACTGCGTCAAAGTAAATACAGAGGGTGCAATGCAAAGTGCAAGCCACTCATAAGCCTCAAAAATAGATAGGCTAGATTGGACTTTGGACGAAACCAAGATAGTAAGACAGTGCAGACTTTAAGCTTTAATTCAGTTGGTTGAACAAAAAGATTGCATATGAATGTGAGGAACTAAAGCATTTTTTTAACACTATTCCTTCATTTCAGGGGCTCAAAAGTAATTTGACAAATTAAATGTTAATTTCTAATACTTGGTTGAAAACCCTTTGCTGGCAAGGACAGCCTGAAGTCTTGAAACCATGGACATCAGCAGATGCTGGGTTTCCTCCTTTTTAATGCTTTTTAATCCTCTGCCAGGCATTTACTTCAGCGGCTTTCAGTTGCTGTTTGTTTGAAAGTGAAAGTGACTACCTTTGTCATTGTGAAGCGCAGCACAGCACAAAACAAAATTCAACCTCTGCGTTTCACCTAAACACACATGTTTAGGTGAACTATTGACACACTATTGAAAGCACTCAGGGAGCAGTGACAGTACCTTGCTCAAGAGTTCCTCAGGGCAACCTACTGGTGAGGGAATCAAACCCACAATCTTCCAATCTGGGGCCAACTCCCTAACCACTAGGCCACCGCTGCCCCAGTATGTGGGCCTTTCTGTCCAAAGTTTAGTATATAAGTGAAATACTTGCCTACGGACCTATGGCTCATGAGGTCCCAGGGTCGAATCCCACCTCTGGCACTACCACCACTGGGTCCCTGAGCAAGACCCTTAACCCTGAATTGCTCCAGGGGGACTGTCCCTGTATTCAGGACATGGAAGTTGCCCTGGATAAGAGCGTCTGCTAAATGCTGTAAATGTAAATGCATATGCAATTGGATCATACTTTTTCTTGCCATCATTCTGGTAGAGGTTGATCTTGGTTTCCTCTGTCCAAAGAATGTTTTTCCAGAACTGTGCTGCACTTTTTTAGATGTTTTTTAGCAGTCCAATCTAGCCTTTCTATTCTTGAGGCTTATGAGTGGCTTGCACCTTGCAGTGCACCCTCTGTATTTACTTTCATTCAGTCTTCTCTTAATGGTAGGCTTGGATATCGATACGTCTACCTCCTGGAGAGTGTTGTTCACTTGGTTGGCTGTTGTGAAGTGGTTTCTCTTCACCATGGATATGATTCTGCGATCATCCACCACTGTTGTCTTCCGTGGACATCCAGGTCTTTTTGCTTTGCTGAGTTCACCAGTGCTTTCTTTCCTTCTCCTTTTTCCTTCTCCAAACAAATAAAACAAATCAACTCTTAAAAAACAGTCACTATGACAGAAGGAAAGATGAAGAGATGATGTGGTGAAATGGAAAGCATTGAGTCGTCCCATGCCCAGCAGCTCCGCGTGTCTAACCACTTGCCCAGTGCCGCCTGCCCTGTTCTGCTATTTGTGATGGATCTGGAGCGCAGAGCTGCTGCCACTCTGCCTGGCCCATTAGCCACTGATTTATGTCGTCTCTGTCTTGCTTTGTTACTGTTATTGAGGCACTTTAGTGCAGCATGAAACATCAGAAGGTGTCAGGCCAATGCAGTAATTGTAGGAAAATAGGCTTGTATGGACATGTCATTGTCTTTCAGGTTAACTAATGAAGTAACACTGGTCAATTTTATGTACTTGGCATAAGGTCATTCCCCTATAGCATTAGACCTTATGTGAACTTGTCATGTTAATGATGTATTAAGCTTAGTAGGTGAATAGAATGTCTAAGCTGCAGATCCTGCAAGTCTATTAGTAATAGACCATGTTTATGATATGATGAACGTATCTTTTTCATGATATCCAACAGAAGATTTGTAGGGTGCTTAAACCTTGGTCTTCCATTTTAGAGTGAATAATGAGTTAAAGCTGCTACAAAGCTTATGAAATAAGCCACAACATTGAATCCGTATTCAGATGAAGTGTTTAACAGTTTTTCATAACAATAGCGCCTGTGAATGGATGGTGTATATAAGGCAACCATTGAATAAGCATTGCTGCTTCAAAATGCACAAAATGTTTTTTTGTTTTTTTTTGCAACACTGGAAAGTATAACCCTCATACTATTATATACACTGCTCAAAAAATTAAAGGAACACTTTGAAAACACATCAGATCTTAATTGGAAAAAAAATCATGCTGGATATCCATAATGATATGGAATGGGTAATGTGTTAGGAACAAAAGGATGCAACATTTGATGAAAATGAAAATTATCAACCTACAGAGGGCTTAATTGGAAGTCACCAAGAAATTAAAACTAAAAAACTGATGCAGCAGGCTAGTCCAATTTGCTGAAATGTCATTGCAGCAACTAAAAATGGTACTTAGTAGTTTGTATGGCCCCCATGTGTTTGTATGCATGCCTGACAATGTCAGGACATGCTCCTTATGAGATGACGGATGATGTCCTGGGGTATCTTCTCCCAGATCCTCTCTAGGGCATCACTGAGCTCTTGGACAGTCTTAGGTGCAACATGGTGGCTTGGATGGACCTGCCAATTCTTGTGTTCTCTGGTAAATGCCAGTCGAGCTCCATGGTGCTGGACAGTGAGCACAGGGCCTTAGAGGACATTGGGCCCTTAGGCCATCCTCATGAAGTCTGTTTCTAATGGTTTGGTCAGAAACATCCTGTTCCTCCTTGCACAAAGGAACAGATAGCAGTCCTGCTGATGGGTTAAGGACCTCTGACGGTGTATAAAGCCAGCCCCCAATGAAGCACACCTGTGCCCTGACGAGCCAAGGAGCTCTATCAGAGCAGAGCAGAGCACCATCTACTGTGACAGAGTGTTGTGCACCACGTCACCAATAATCATGAATTTCCTTGTCATTGGTCATCTGTAATGGTGGTGGGGTGCGGGAAGGACGTCTGCGGTGAGCCAGGAGTCAGGAACATAGCTTTATTATTCATACTAACCAAACCAAGATACAAGGACTGCAGTTCTGACCAAAACAAGACACAAGGAACTGCAGTTGAGACCAAAACAAGATATCAAAACCACCATTAACTGTAGGCTTTGCCTAGTGAATGAGCTGTGCTCGGTTCTGACTCATTGGGGCTTTAATAGCAACCCCAATGAAGCACACCTGTGCCTTCATGAGCTCAGGTGTGCTCAGTCAGAACAGAGCGCCCTCTGTTGTACAAAACTGGAAACCCAACTGTGACATCATCCTACAGTAGTAAAGGGTTAGAAACATATTGACACTTTTTATTCTCATTTTAAGTTTCCATATTCCCTTCATACCATAAATAAAAATATTGGTAGTTATTTTTGTTTTAAGGACTTTATTTAACATCAAACCTTTAAGTTAAATTTCATTCATCTTGCAGAGTAAATTATTAGAGCTAGGCCAGGGAAATTCTTTATTGGCCCAGGAGCAAACAGAATGCCACAAAAGGTGGACAATTTGTTGATTTAAGCCAGAATGACCCCTGTGAGGGTTCCCAGGCTGAGATTTGAATTAGAGTGACCCATAAATGACTTGCAATATGTGGACACTAAAGTCCAGGGTGTCTACAGAACAGAGGACACAGTTGCAAATATGAGACCCATGTTGACAGTACAGTAAGGCATGAAATCTTCTAAAGTTAAATATAAACAGCAGATTGCAATCAGTTGCTTAAACCCCTTGATGTTGAAATGGAACAATGGTAACTGCGTACACCAAGGGATAACATCCCACTCAGATCATGGAACTTTTACACAGCCTTTTTAAAGACACAAATGTTAAGTGTTGCAACCCCTCCCTTCCAATCATGTTGCACCCATCCTTAGCTCTGAGACTCTTTCTAAGAAACACAATTTCCTAGAAAGCAGATAGGCAAGGTGGTTGTGTCCTTTAAGACTGTATGTCAGTTTGCAAAGTTTTTCACAAAAGGTTTTAACTTCTCTTTCTCTTTTTAATGTTTGCTTGCATGCTTCAAAATATCAACAGCAGTTGATGTACCTAATGGGACCATTCAGATACTCACCTAGTACATCCCTAGTAGTTGTTTGTCAAAAACATGGATGATTACAGATCTCTAAACCCTCTCAAATTATCTTACATTCAAAAAGCACAGTATTATGCAAGCCTTTCAACCAGCTCCAGTTTACTTACAGTAACAAGTATGTAGGCTCAGCAATAACTTTAATCCCCCCAGCACATTTCTGCTTCCCACTGGTTTTTTATGAAAGTGAAAAGTGAAAGTGACAACCCTTGTCATTGCGAGGTCAAAGCACAGCAGACAATGAACCACAACGAAACTGGACCTCTGCATTTAAACCATGCACATTCAAACACCGTGCAGCAGTGGGCAGCTATTGAAAGCGCCCGGGGAGCAGTGATGGGGACGGCACCTTGCTCAAGGGTACCTCAGGGTAACCTATTGGGAAGGGGTTTGAACCCTCGATCCTCCGATCATGCGGCCAACGCCCTAACCACTAGGCCACCGTTGCCCCTTAATCATTCAATTATCCCAAAGTCCTGGACCTCATGGTGCTTAAGATTTTTGAATACTGGACTACTTGAGATGCTTAATCTTGACTGGAGTACTAATTGGAGTATTGGATTGGAGATTGGAGTATTAATCAAGTACTGAGTGAAAAATGTGCTAAAAAAATATGATAACTGACATAACTGAAAGAGAATGTTTGTCATTGTGAGTATACTGCACAGCTTTAAGTGAACCATAATGGAATGCAACTTCTGCTTAATCCATACACTACAGGGAAGGGAACATCCATACATCCGGCTCCTGGGGAACAATGGTGGAGACAGTACCTTGCTCAAAGGTACTTCAGGGCAACCTGAATGGGATATTTTAGTTTTTTGCTGGTACTTTTTGGTACCAGATACCACAGCACACTTTCATAGATCTTGGGGTTGCATTGTCTTGATAGTTCAGAGCTGTTCAGGCTGCACAAGGGGGATCTACAAAATATTTGGCAAGTAATCTATATGTTTTGGCTGATTAATAAAAACATTATTATATAACCCAGCCACTAGGGATGCACAAGCCAGTGTATTTCTTCATGCTGTTCCGAAGCCCAGATAAATGGGGAGGGTTACGTCAGGAAGGGCATCCGGTCAAAAACCTTTGCCAAGTCAATATGCGGACAACCAAACAGATTTCCATACTGCCACAAGTATTGTTAGGCTACAGGGTGCTGGTAGAAAATGGGCTACTGTTGGCCAAAGGAGAAGAAGAAGAGAAGGATGAAGGCATGTCCAAAGCCAGGAGGAGAGAAAGAGGAGAGTGGAGGAGAGTGGAAGTGAAGGTAGGAACATTGAATGTTGGCAGCATGACTGGTAAAGGAAGATAATTAGCTGATATTATGGGCAGATGAGCAGATTATTGATCAGCTATTGCATGAAGTTATGGGTAAGAGTCGTGAAAGCTAGGTTAAGAGAAGAGGGGATGATTAGTGAACAGCAATATGATTCATGATGAGAAAGAGCCCTCACAACTGTGTTCCTTGAAACATCAACTCCAGTAGAGGCCAGGTCATCAACAATCAGCTTGGCAATGTCCGGGGCTCCTTGCTGACATCTCTGACATCTACGGCCACGGCAAGGTTTGTTTCTTACAGAATTTGTCTCCTTTTACTTGGCAATGATGCGTTCTAGGCACTGTGAATCGCTTGGAAATGGCAGTGTAGCCTTCCCCCTTATCATGAGCCTCTGCTATCTTCTATCTTCATCCAGACTGATTCCCTTTATCTTTGGCATGGTGAGTAACAGTAGTCCCTCTCATGTGTTCAAGTGCCCTTTTCCTTGGAGTCTTTTTATGCTGATTGAATGTTGTTAGGATGCCAATTGACTGCACAACTGTGGTTTCAAAGCTGATTGGTTAATTAATGTAGGTGTGTTTTGAAAGCAAACATTCGCATGGGGCTAATGTTTTTGACCACCCCATTTTTTACTATATTTGATATAAAGCAAGCCTAAAAATGTATTTTATATTACAAAATGTACCAAAAGCTACTAAATAGCAGTAGTGAATGTTTGCTTATATCAAGTTTCTTTAATGCTGCAAACATTGGGAAGAAGTTTAGAATAATGTTCCATAATACCTGGGGGGCTAATAATTTTGGCCTCAACTGTATGATGCAGGGAGTAGAGGTGACAAAAGTAGAAGAATTTAAATACTTGGGATCAACCGTTCAGAGTAATGGCGAGTGTGGAAGAGAGGTGAAGAAGAGAGTACAGACAGATTGGAATGGGTGGAGAAGAGTGGTTGGAGTGATTTATGACAGAAAGGTACCAACTTGAGTAAAAGGGAAGGTTTACAGGATAGTAGTGAGACCACTACTGAGACTTATGTTGTATGGATTGGAGACGGTGGCACTGATGAAAAGACAGGAGGCAGAGCTGGAGATGTCAGAGTTAAAGATGCTGAAATTTTCGCTGGGTGTGACGAGGATGGACATGTTTAGAAATGAGTATATTAGCTGGACAGCTCAGGTTAGACGTTTTGGAGACAAAGTTAGAGAAGCAATGTTGTGTTGGTTTGGACATGTCCAAAGGAGAGATGAGGATTATATTGGAAGGATGATGTTGAAGATGGAGCTGCCAGCAAAGAGGAAAAGAGGATGACCAAAAAGGAGGTTTATGGACGTGGTGAGAGAGGACATGCAGGTGGTTGGTTTGAAGCAGGAAGATGCAAAGGACCGGAAGAAATGGAGATGGTTGATCCGAGATGGCAACCCCTAAATGAGAGCAGCTGACAGAAAAAGAAGAAAACATTTTGCTCACTTGAAAATCTGGGTGGTCAGATACAAAGTGTGCAATGTTCAGTGTAATTCACATATCTAGATATAAGTACCATGAAATAAAAGCTGAAAATCTGATCTCTCATATTCATGTTCATATTCAGTGTTCATATTCATTCTTTGATAGACCCAAAGGCTTCAGTGCATAACAAAAACTAATGAATTGGCCTTGCATCTTTACTTTTTGAGAGTTGTATGTTTAACCTAAAGTCTTCTTTTCAGTATTTTATTCCATATTACACAGTAGCACATAAAAGGAAAGCAGCCATTTGAATGCCCTTCCTGCTCTGACCAGTTCCTACACCAAACTTCACTGGATGTCCACCTGCCACTATGCATGCAGAGAAGAAGAAAGAGTGCCAGTGATAGGGCCAGGCTATTTGGAAAGTTACTTTGAGGCCTCTGTGGCCATTGCTGTTTGACACCAGAAGGACCGGACTTTCATAGACTCTCCCACTCTGCACAGACACCCTCACGATGCCCACTGCTGCCATGCAAACAATGTTTTGACCTCCAGCTCTGTCCTGCAAGATCACATGCTTAGTCACAGCCCACTGACTACAGAAACTATCGCCAACAAAAATGAACCAAAGCCCCATCCTTACCGCTGCCAACAGTGTGGGAAATGTTTTACTACTGGATCTTCACTTAATATGCATCTTCGGATTCATACTGGAGAGCCAAGGGTGACTTACTAGGGAGTCTTATCCACTTGATGTGGTTTAGGACATAGTATGACTTACACACAAAAAAATGAGGCACCTCAGAAATGCGGTAGTTCATTTAGAATCAGTTTTAGTGGAAACGCTGTCGTAATATTAGATCCAAGATCAGCCTTTTCTGACCCTGGTGTTTTTTTAATTGGCTGCCTGTAGGTCATGACTAAATCTTTACCCTCCTCACATCTCTTTCTAAATGTAATTACAATTATCCTGAATGATTTATATACTAGAGTGTGCCTGCCTATATAGAAAAATGCTTGTTCTCCTGCTGGTGTTATTCACTAAATGAACACTTTATGGTGTAACATTAAATGTTCATAAAGCAAACCTGCAAAGTGCTCTAAATGCAAAATAAAGTCATTGCAATACTGATGTTGTTTAATTTTAATAAAATAATGTAAAACAATCTCGAAAACATTGTATGCTTATAGGTTCCTAATCCCAGTCCTGCAACCTGTGTAGACAACACTGTGTAGATTTTTTGTTCCTAGTGTCTCCTGGCACACTGAATTAATTTATTAATAAACTATTTCCTTTTTGGCTACATTGTGTATGTTCAGTAAAAAACAATGTACTGTTGTTGAGCAGTGATGTAAAGTCTGATCTTTAGGCCTGGGATTGGGAACCACTAGTGAATTATGATTGCACTGGGTCTTACCACCTTATTACGTTTAGTGTGCACTGTGTGGCTGTATTTCCTAGGCAGTACAAAAATCTAGAACTTGACAATATATTTAATTACTTGGAATGGGAGTGTGGAAAAAAGAATCAGGAAATGCATTGCCTGAAGTAAAATAGAACTTTTTTATATGAGCTGAATAGAAACAAAAGGTACGCACTGTAAGGAGGGTCCTCTACATGCTGTCTTTTTATTGTTCCCCCATTTCACTTTTATTTAATTAATTAATTTGTCTTCTATCACTGCTCCCTCGTTAATGTCCTTTTCTCCCTCCCAGTTTGGTTAGTGTGGAAAATGTTTCTGGCAGATCCTTCATCTTTGGGATCATGAGCGTCTTCACACAGCCCTTTGTATGCAGCTTGTGTAACCAAGCCTTTTTGTTGGTTGCACGTTTGGCTGAACATGCTCGAACCCACAGTGGAGAAAAATCCTACCAATGCCCATTGTGGCCTTGTGCTTTTTTCTCACTCTCCAAACTGGGCAAGCATCGCAAGACACATGGTTTAGCTGTGGGCAGTTAGCCCATCGCTGCTAAACTATAGTTGCCTTGTGCAGAACAGTAGGATGGTGTGGGCTCAGTTTCCAGACCTTTGGCTGCTTTACACACTGTTATGTTTGTCCAGTCAACAGAGACCTTGATTCAAGATACAGGCTATAATCCTGCTCAAAATGTCCTTTCTCCTGCACCTATGGTCTTTCTGCAGCCAATGGCTGGGAGGAACAACAAGGGATTTTGACACCTGTTCTGCACCATGCTGTAGAACTAGCAGTATCAGAGAACCATCATCCTTTGAAAGAAATGTTAGACACATTTTAAGAGCAAATCACAATGTAACAGGAACATGGAGTTAGCAGAATGGAATATTAAGCAAGTACTAGGGTTATTAGAAGGTGAGATAGGGGAGCATGAAAATTTATTAATGGAAAGATTGTGTGTGATAATGTTTAATAACTATACAGTAATGTGCAAAAGTTTTAGGCAGGTGTGGAAAAAATGCTCTAAACAAAGAATGCTTTCAGAAATGTAAATAATGATTGTTTATTTTTATCAATTTACAAAATGCAAAGTGAGCAAACAAAAGAAAAATCTAAATCAAATCAATATTTGATGTTACTACCTTTTGCCTTCAAACCAGCATCAATTCTTCTGGACCCCACAGAGCCCTGATCTCAACATCATCGAGTGTGTCTGGGATTACATGAAGAAACAGAAGGATGTGAGGAAGCCTACATCCACAGAAGATCTGTGGTTAGTACTCCAAGATGTTTGGAACAACCTACCAGCCGAGTTCCTTCAAAAACTGTGTACAAATGTACCTAGAAGAATTGATGCTGTTTTGAAGTCAAAGGGTGGTCACACCAAATATTGATTTGATTTAGATTTCTCTTTTGTTCATTCACTGCATTTTGTTGATTGATGAAAATAAATGATTAGCACTTCCATTTTTGAAAGCATTCTTTGTTTACAGCATTTTTTCCAAACCTGCCTAAACCTTTTGCACAGTACAGTAAATACTGGAAAATTTCTTATCCATAGTGTATAAGGATTCCTTCTTATATCTGATATCTGAAATTAAAAGGATGGTCATTACTAAAGCATTACATTTATATAGCATATGAAGGCTTGGTGACAATAATCAGAAGTAGAATGTTTCTGAGCAAATTTTATCAGCCATAACCTTTGTGCAATAAAGCTTTTGTTAAGGTTCACTGGAATATGTCATGCTAAGAAAACAGTGCATATGAGTTAGATAGCTTTGCCTCTCCTCTTTAGTGAAGTGAATCAGTCCCCAAGATGTCTTCAACAGAAAGAATGGGATATGAAGGGCCAATATGTATGTCTTTAGGTATTAAATGGACAGATTGTCATTAAAAAGCCACTTGAGAATGTTCCTAAAATATCTTTTATGAAGAAGGTATGTCATTATGACATAATTCTTTCAGTGTATGTAGACTGTATACATTATACACTTAATGTGTGCAGTGGTTGGAATATGTGTTTGCTAAATTTTGTTACATGCACAAAATGTCATTGGTTTTATTGGCAATAAAGTAAAGGCAAATAAATTAGCAGCTCTTAACTGTCACCATTACTCATCATTCTAGTGTAAATCTGTCAGACTAACATGTCACTTGTCAATTGGCCTTGCTGGATTTCTATACAGATTTGCTTTACAAATCCCTGACATTTAAATTCAATTGCAAACAGTATCACAGTGCCAAGGACAGCAGCCAGCTTATCTCCAGTTCTGATCTTCAGTTGTATCACTTTGGATACTGAGTGATTGGGGAGACTGTTTATTCCTGGAATATTATGGGATGGCTCGAATGTAGAGGGTTGGCAGCCCTTCTAAGAGAGTCAGCCAAAACCTAATGGTGTCAGATTTCCTCCTTCTAATGTCTAACACATTGACCTCAAGATGCTGCAGGTGCTGTATTTAGCTAGCTCCCTGCTAGTGTTCAATCCAGAGAGGTCTGCAATGCAGAGAAATGAAAGAGCAGTATAAAAAGAGAGGGGGAATTTTAAACCCAGCAATGACATGATCCCACAAAGCTCTGAGGCATCCTCTAACATCCTCGTTTATGACCGGCGCTTCACTATAGCAACATGGCATTACTTAAAAACTATTTTAGATGTTCAGCCAAATTACACTCACTCTTGCACCGCCTACCTCTCCTAAGGGTTGACAGGCAGAATTTTATTTTATATTTTATTTTAAACATGGGTTAAATGGGTTAAGTGCAGAGGTCTACCAGGGTAGCGGTGGCCTAATGGTTATGGAGTTGGCCATGTGATCGGAAGGTTGTTGGTTCAAACCCCTTACAAGGTGGTTGCCCTGGGTTACCTTTGAGCAAGGTACCATCCCCATCACTGCTCCCTGGGTGCATTCATAGCTGCTGCATGGTGTTCGTGTGCATGGGTTAAATGCAGAGGTCCAGTTTCATTGTGGTTCACTGTGTGCTGTGCTGTGACCTCAGAATGAAAGGCATAGTCATTTTCACCACTGAAATTTTGTTATTTTTTCTTCATGATACTTCTAACAAATCAGGTGTCTGTAGGTTCTTGTTAGCAAGTCATTCTCTGTGCTTCCCTGCTGCTTGAATTCAATGCTTTGCATTGTAGGTTATGGTGCTTAAATCACAGAGATTGTTGCTCATTTGATGGAACTGACAGAAGGAGAGTGGTAAGAGAAGAGGTCAAAACAATGTTTATTTACACTGAAGGGAGACTGAGGGTAAATAGGTGAGACAGAATATTTAACCTCTGCTTGGTTGCCAAGCTGGAGAGGCAGTGAATCACATGGGCGGCTGCTTCAGTGTCAGCTTTGATGTGTTGTGGGCATTGCTGACATTGTGGACCTGATGAATGGCTGAAAACTGGCAGCTGTTTTTTTTTAGCTTCTAAATAAAGCCATCAGTGCTGCTTTAGTATTTCAGTTAATAATTTGGTGTGAGTGAGCATTTTGCCAGTTGCAAGTAAATGAAGGAATTGCCAGCTCAAAATAGGGTATGTTAGTGACTTCAGCAGGAGCCAGTAAAAGGAAACAGCTTTTAGCCTATTCTGCCGACGACAGTGATGAGTACTGTAGCTTTAGAAATTAGATTAGCATAGACAACCTGCAAGAGACAAGAAAAACACTGAGATACATACCAATGGCAAATCTCATCAACTCTTCCTCCAGGGCTCTGGGCAGAGACAGGCTCATAAAAAAAAATCGTAGTTCTTGTTAATGATCTGAAATGTTTAACATGACACTATACCTTATATTCTACTTCTGGTCTTGAGCATTACCATGTAAGGCACTCTAATTATTAAATAAGTTATTTAAATAACACCATGACAAATCCTGTATTGATAAAGAAAACCGGTTCAAATGAATATTATTGTTGTTTTGCACTATGAATTATTTGCACTGTTGTGATATTTAAAACATTTGTTTATAGATGTTTGCTGCTGTAAGTTATACTACAGCCTTTAAAAATGTGTAGTGTTTCAACAAAGAACAAAAATTATGGTTTAAAAAGCCTTTTTGTTGGTGTAAAGTGCATTCACAGTGCTTCACTTTTTCCACATTTTGCAGCGTTATTCCAAAATGGATTACATTCTTTTTTTTTTACCTCAAAATTCTACACACAGTACCCCATAATGAAGTGAACAAAACTTTGCTTGAAACTTTTGCAAATTTATTAAAAATATAAAACAAAAAGAAATAAATATTCACAGCCTTTGCCATGACACACAATAGTGAGCTCAAAAAAGTGATGCATTCCTGTTTCCATGGATCTTCCTTCAGAAGTTTCTACTTTCAACTTGGTTGCTGATGATATTGTGATCTGTAATGAGAGTAGGGAGCAGCTTGAGGAGAACCTGGAGAGGTGGAGATATAACCTAGAGAGAAGAGGAATGAAAATGAGAAGGACGATGACAGATTAGATGAGTGTGAATGAAAGGGAGGAATGTGGAGTAGTTAGGATGCAGGGGGCAGAGGTGACAAAGGTGGAAGAATTTAAATACATGGGATCAACAGTTCAGTAACGGTGTGTGTGGAAGGGCGGTGAAGCCAGCACAGGCAGGTTGGAATGGGTGCAGAAGAGTGGCTTGAGTGATTTGTGACAGATGGGTACCAGCTAGAGTAAAAGGGAAGGTTTACAGGACAGTAGTGAGACCAGCTATATTGTACGGATTGGAGATGGTGGCACTGGCGAAAAAGACAGGAGGCAGAGCTGGAGGTGTCAGAATTAAAGATGGACAGGATTAGAAATGAGTATATTAGAGGGGCAGCTCAGGTTGGACGTTTTGGAGGCAAAGTTAGAGAAGCAAGGTTGTGTTGGTTTGGACATGTCCAGAGGAGAGACGAGGATTATATTGAGAGGAGTGTGTTGACGATGGAGATGGAGGAAAGAGGAAAAGAGGAAGACCAAAGAGGAGATTTACAGACATAGAGAGAGAGGACATGAATTATCTGTAAATGGAAGAAGTTTGGAACCTACAGGACTCTTCCTACAGCTGGCCTCCTGACCGATCTGAGCAGTCGGGGTAGAAGGGCCTTAGTCAGGGAGGTGACCAAGGGCTCGATGGTCACTCTAACGGAGTTCCAGCATTGTTCTGTGGCAAGGAGAACCTTCCAAAAAGACAGCCATTTCTGCAGCACTCATCCAATCAGGACTTTGTGGTAGAGTGACCAGTCAGAAGCCACTCCTCAGTAAGAACCACATGACAGCCCATCTGGAGTTTGCCAAAAGGCTGAAGGACTCTCCAGAAGGACTCTCAGACCATGAAAAACAAAATTCTTTGGATTGACAAAACAAAGATTGAACTCTTTGGCCAGAATGCCAAGCATCATGTCTGGAAGAAACTAGTCACCTGCACAATAACATGGTGAGAAACATGGTGGTGGCAGCATCATGATGTGGGGATATTTTTCGGCAGCACGTACAGGGTTGATCAATGCATGCAATGTATAGAGACATCCTTTATGATAACCTGCTCCAGGGCACTCTGGATATCAGACTGGGGGAAAGATCTTTCAACAGGACAACAACCCTAAGCACATAGCCAAGATAACAAAGGAATGACTTCAGGACAACTCTGTGAATGTTCTTCAGTGGCCCAGCCAGTGCCCAGATTGATTGAACATCACTGGAGAGATCTGAAAATGGCTGAGTACCAACGCTCCCCATCCCTACCTGAGGGTTTGCAAAGAAGAATGGTGGAAACTGCCCAAAAAAAGATGTGCCAAGCTTATAGCATCATACTCAAGAAGACTTGCAGCTTTAATTGCTGCCAGTGGTACTTCATCAAAGTATTGAGCAAAGGTAGTGGATACTTATGTACATGTTTTATTTTTTTATTCTTAATAAATTTGCAAAAGTTTCAAGCAAACTTTTTTCACTTTGTCATTGTGTGAAAAAATCAACCCAAGAGGGCGGCGCGGTAACACGCAGCAGCCGCTCCGGGGTCCAAACTTTGGTGCAAAAGTCTGTAAAAAGTCTTTCATCCGACTATTTTTCACCATAAGACTTGCACATGAGAGTCACATCTGTGAATGCTCTTAAATTTAACCGCCAAACACTGCTGGAGCTCAGGAATCAGCCAGGATTCAGTCTTCCAGCAACTCTCCGAACAACGCTACGGGAGCTCGGCGTGCTGAGAAGACCAGGCCTTCAGTCCCCGAGATCGCCTGCTGAACCTGGCCGACTGAGAGGACATAGGAAGCGGTGCGAGAGGAAACAGAAACGCGGCAAGCGTGCTGGGGTCCGGGCTCAGCTCAAGGCTAACGCTAGCTGACCGGCTATCCCGTCCATCCTCCTCGCCAATGTCCGCTCCCTGGATAATAAACTGGACTGTATACGACTCCAGCTGAACACCCAGCGTGAGTATAGAGACTGCTGTGTTTTTGTTTTTATGGAGACATGGCTCAGCGACAGCGTTCCGGACACCGCCATCCAACTCACCGGACTCTCCGCGTTTCGCGCGGACAGAAACTCCGCTCTGTCCGGAAAGACTCGCGGAGGGGGGCTGTGTGTTTACGTAAACACACAATGGTGTACAAACGTTGTGCTGGTCTCAGTACACTGCACAACACTGCTGGAGGTGATAACAGTCAGGTGCAGACCGTTTTATTTGCCCAGGGAGTTCTCTACAGTGTTTATTACGGCGGTCTACATCCCACCCAGCGCTAGCGCTAACAGCGCGCTGGCTGAACTTTATGGAATTATCAGCGGACTCCAAAACTATAACCCAGATGGATTGTTTATTGTTGCCGGAGATTTCAACCATGCAAATCTCAAGTCAGCTCTCCCCAAATTCCATCAACATGTGAACTTTGCAACGAGGGGGGAATGATGATACAACCGTGGTGGGTCTGATCAGCGGTGGAGACGAGGCAGCTTACAGAGAGGAGATACAAGAGCTGACGGACTGGTGCAGAACCAACAACCTGTCTCTGAACGTCGACAAGACTAAAGAGATGGTTGTTGACTTCAGGAGATCATGTCGGGACCACACTCCACTTATCATCAACACCTCACCTGTGGAGATGGTCCAGAGCACCAAGTTTCTTGGTGTTCACATCACTGACAACCTCACGTGGTCCCTCAGCACCAACTCCATCACAAAGAAAGCCCAGCAGCGCCTCTACTTCCTGCGCAGACTGAGGAAAGCCCATCTCCCACCTTCCATCCTCACCATCTTTTACAGAGGAACCATTGAGAGCATCCTGAGCGGCTGCATTACTGCCTGGTATGGGAACTGCAACGTCTTAGACCGCAAGTCCCTACAACGGGTAGTGAGAACAGCTGAGAAGATCATCGGGATCTCTCTCTGCCCTCTGTACAGGACATTTTCACCACTCGCTGCATCCGCAAAGCAACCAGCATTGTGGATGATCCCTCCCACCCATCCCACGCTCTCTTCTCCCTCCTGCGATCCGGGAAAAGGTTCCGCAGCATACGGGCCTCCACTTCCAGGATGGGAAATAGTTTCTTCCCCCAGGCCATCAGACTCTTGAACTCTGAAACCACCAATATCTTGAACTCTTAAACCCAGTCCACTTTTCATCCTGTATTTATTTATTTATCTCGTGTTGCACTCTTGCACTTTAAATTCAGTAACACCGCTCCACCACACTGCTACACCATAATGTACCTGGGCTGCTTTGTTCCACAACACTGCAGCCCTCTACGGATGAATGTATGAATGTCTGTCGTGCCGTCTGTTGTTGTCTGTCTTGTCTGCACTTGTTGCCCCGTGTTGTGTCTTATGTTGTCTTGTGTCTTGTCTTGTCTTGTGTCTTGTCTTGTGTGTAGCACCAGGGTCCTGGAGGAACGTTATTTCGTTTCACTGTGTACTGTGTATATGGCTGAAATGACAATAAAATCCTACTTGACTTGACTTGACTAGAATTTTGAGGTAAAAATGTATTTAATCCATTTTGGAATAATAATAAGGCTGTAACATAAAAAAATGTGGATGTTGCTGTGGATACTTTCTGGATGCACTGTATGTATATAACTATATATATAACTAAAATTGCATCTAGAATGTTTTAGAGTGCCTACAAATAAAACAGAACAACTGGCAAATTCTCTAACTTGCCAGAATCTTACATTTTTTGCATCGTTTCTCATTTAGTTTAATAATCACTAATATGCAGTTTGTGGGGTTAAAAATTACTGTTTGTGACCATGGTCTGTAGTTCTTCCTAAGCAGCCTAATCTATTTTCTATGTTTATGCATTAAGGGATTTTGGTTACATTAAAAATAGATTAAAACAATTTTAACAATGCAATTATTTTTTAATTTTATCAGTGTTTGCTGTATGCATCTGCAACGGTGGCGGGGTGTGGGAAGGACGCCAACGCAGAGCCAGGATACCGGGACATAACTTTATTGAACATAAATCAAAACCAAAAGTGCCACCATTAACTATAAGGCTTCACCTTGTTCATGAACCGCGCTCTGTTCTGACTCACTAGGGCTCAAATAGCAGCCCCAATGAAGCACACCTGTGCCTGAATGAGCCCATCCCGGCTTTTGGTTCCATTATGAGAAGTTCCACATGGACTCCTCCACCGGCCACCTTGTTCTGAGTCTGCTGAATTGTGAGGGTAAACCGAAGGTAGGGTGTCTTTGATTGTGCTCTGAGCACCATTCTCAGAGTTCTCACGCAGCTGCTCAACCTCTGGAATCTTTATCTGCTTCTTCATCAGACTGTTCCTCAGTTGCTCCGCTCTAGCATTAACCACCAGGGTCCCAGCAGGCACTGGTGTCTGTGGAGGGAGTCGAGATTCCAAGTTCGCCAATTTTGCTTCCATACCTCTGACCTGCTTCTCCAGCTCAGTGAGCTTACTGGCCTCACTTCGGGCTTTTCTCAGTTCAGCTTGCAGAGCGACATTGTGGTCTTGCACCTGTTTCAGCTCTGCCCTGGTCTGATTCCGCTGTTCTTCCATAGTGGCTACTTTAGCTTCCCACTTCTCCTGACCGGTTGGAGCCTCTACTCTCCTCGTTGCCTGGCATGCAGTTTGGTCCCTCTGTTCATCCGTTCCCTCCAGCCTCTCTCTTTGGACATCCATCACAGCTTGCAACTTTATTCTGGAGACCTCTCTCTCTTTTCTGAATTTACTGCTCTTTCCGTGAAGCTCACCTTTGTCTTGAGCCAGAGCTTTTCTTTCTGTTTCCATGGTTTCGATCTCCCTCTGACAAATGGACAAGAGTCCTTTGGTCCTTTCAAACTGAGAAAGCAGATAGGTGATCCTTTCCTTGTGTTTCACCCTTACGTTTGTGACAGAGGCATTCACCTGTAGCTTAGAGGCTTCTTTCTCCATCAGCTGCTGGTGGAGCTTTGTCAGCAACTCCTCCTGTTGAGTGATCTGAACATTTATGCAGCTGATTTGTTCATCTCCGAGGTGAGATTGGATTGTCCCTGCAGCTCTGATCCATTCGGCCAGGTCCCTTGCCTGCTTTCCTCTGAATGACTTGCAAGCACATTGCAGCATGTTTGAACAGTTGATACCTCTGTTTTTGGGGATGTCCAAGCTTCCACCTCCTCTGAAGTAGACTTGCTGCCCAGCACTGCTTCTTGAAAACAGATCTTTGCTTGTGCATTCTTACTGCAGCCTGGATAATGGTAGCAGCTTTTTGCATTGCAGCAGCATTCTTTCGAATGGAGTAACCCCTAAAAGCTGCCTGAATACGTATCACAGACCTTTTCAACATGTGGAATTTCTCATGGTCACATTTACTCTTAATGTAGGACCTATAATGTCTTTGAATGATGATGGCTGCCACCCTTATGGCCTGGTACTTTACTAACTCTCTTTGTCTTCTGAACGCAGCCTGAATCAGGGAAGCTGCCTGATGTTGCAGGATAATCTCCCTTCTGACCCTCTGACCTCTGAAGCAGGCTTGCAGGAACATTGCAGCAGAGCGCACTTTCAAGAATTCCTCCCTCTGCTTTCTGGCATCAAGTATGGAACGATTCCTAAGCTGGATGGCAATAGCAGCATATTCCATGCATACATATCACATCCGAGCACAGTGAGCCCTGTTAGCACATTGTATCACAGTGGCAGCCTGGTGCTTCTGTTTCAGAGTCTGTCTGGTCTTCATCCCTCAGAATACGGCTTGCAGAACAACAGCAGCATCTTTTTCTCCTTAAAAGACTTAATTTCTTGCTACATCATCTTATTAGTTCGGTAATATCGCTGAACAGTCCTGGCTGCCCATAGTAGCTTCAGGTAGTATTTTCTGCTTATGTACTTCCTTACCTGCGACTGAATGGTTATTGCAGCCTCATGTTCAATTTGCATCTGCACCCAAACTTTCATTCTAAACTTCCCACTAACCTGGAGCTGCTCCTTCTCTGCTTTCTGCCCGGCAGACGGGTTAGTGGTGCTGGGTTTGGGGGTCGACTCCTTAATGCCGCTTTCCTTGCTGCGAAGGGCCTTCTTGGTCGATCTCCCCGGTTGCACGATGCAGGGAGAGGTCTCCGCTGTCTTCCTGCTCTCTGTGTCAGGGATGACCTTCTTTGCCACTGTCCTGCTTCTGCTGTGGTGGGTGGCCTTCTTTGCCGTCCTCTCATGTTGAAGGGCGCAGGGTGCATTTTCCGCTGTATTTCCATGTTGAACAGCGTAGGGCACGTTTTCCGCTGTATTTCCACGTTGAACAGTGTAGGGTGCGTTTTCCGCTGTATTTCCACGTTGAACAGCATAGGGCGCGTTTTCCGCTGTATTTCCACGTTGGACAGCGTAGGGCTTCTGCGTTGCATCACACCAGCTGTCAGCGAAGCCCCGCCTTCCATATCGCGTGCGGAAAAAGACACGTGGTTCAGCGTGTTGAGGTAGTGCTTTGCTCTTGCAGCCATGGAGACCAGCATCCGGAGACAAAGCGCGAACCGATCCATGCACAGCTCGGGATCCGGGGTGGGATCGAGTGGGAGCAGCAATGTCACATTCTTCAGACGGCGCTCGAGCTCCTTGGCCGTGGCCGTCGGCGTCCGTCGCACTCACTCCTCACCCTCCAAATGCTTGCGGAGGTCCAGAGAAGTTGCCTCTATCTCACAGGTCTTTATCAGCTGCGCTCCTGCTCGCCCTCATGGCTCGCGACGTCCAGGTACTGGCGGTTCATTCTGTAACGGTGGCAGGGTGCGGGAAGGATGCCAACGCAGAGCCAGGATACCAGAACATAACTTTATTGAACATAAATCAAAACCAAAAGTGCCACCATTAACTATAAGTGTATAAATGGTGTTCTGACTCACTGGGGCTTAAATAGCAGCCCCAGTGAAGCACACCTGTGTCTGAATGAGCCCAGGTGTGTCAAAACAGAGCGCCATCTGTCATGCCCAGCCGGAACCACAGGCACAACAGAATGTGACAGCATCATATGTTTTGAAATATGTATCATATATGTTAATGTGTCTTTATGCTGTATATTTGCAAGTTATAGGTTAAGGACAAACTATAGACTTATAATTAGTCCCTATTGAATACTACTGCTCCAGGTTTATTGTTTTATTTTTTGAACCAAATAAGAGCCAATGGGAAAAGAGGAGTTGTTGGAGACAGGAAAGATTTTCTACCTTCTCTTAACTATTGTGCTCCCTCCACCAGATCTTTACGCATGTACAGATGATGGATATATTCTGCAAGCTCCCTCTGTGGGCTATGGTACCCTCCACCAATTTATCTCATATCTCCTTCACTCACTAACTTTCTGATTAACCTACCCACTCATCCACACATACACACAGACTTCCCTCTGCTCAGGCATACTCTGGCACTCCTGAGATGACTGTTTCTTGTGACTTTGATAAAGAGTAGCTGTATGTACACTTACAGTTATTTCTAGACAGAGCAAAGGAAAGTGAGCTTGATTTAATTGTGTGCCTGTGTATTTTTGTTTTTAAGTAATTTAAACACCTAGGTACCACCTCTTGACAGATAAGAGAATGGTGTCAAATGCAGCTGTAGGGTAAGGAGTAATGAATACATGTAAAAAAATATTTGGTTACCATACCTAAAATACTGACAGAAATACAGCTATTGAAATACAGTCTTTGAATATTCAGAGATGAGATAGGGCTGCTGAATAACAAAGACTACTGGGAGTGTTTTAATTAATCATGTTCGATGACGTGCTGTGAACACTTAAGTAAATGAAGGAGTTCCATTTTTTTTTTTTATTATTGATTTGCAAACCACAATTTACAAATCTATGCCCAGGCACTTAAAGGATGCAATTTATTGTGGTGTTCTGTGTGCTGTGCTGGTTTCACAACAACAAAAAGTCGCTTCAAGTCTGGTTAGTGGAATTGCTTCAATTCAAGGGGCTGACCACTTCATGTGGGTTGTTGGTGGGCAAGGGCTCAGCAGTTGTTCTTTCTTCATGCCTCCTTTAAGAAAACTCTCCTGACAGTTCACCCCACAGTTGGTGTCCCATGTCTCCTGCCGTGCCATGGACAGTGTAGACTTGATTGCCTCTGTGACCTTGACCTTGTAAACTGCTTTTGGGGTGGCACTGTGGGTAGCGATGTGGCTTCACAGCTCATAGGTCATAGCTTTGATTCCTGACAAGGTTGCCTTGGGGTTCTTTCTATCATGAGTCATGATGTTTTCCCTTCTTCTTTTTGCCAGAGGCTCTGGTTTCCTCATGCCATCCAAAGATATATGTCAATTTAATTGGAAGAGCTAAATTGTCCCTATGTGTGACTTTGTGCCTTTTTGGGCTGTCTGTGTGTCTGCCCAGTGATGAAGTGATAACCTATACTGGGTGTTTTTTTGCCTTTTATAGTTTGAATAAAATGTAGAGAAATATGTAGCGAGCCATAGTTTGGTAAGAGAGTTTGGCTAGGTAGATAGAAAGATGGCAAGATATTATGTATTTTCCACCAGTTCAACAGTCTTAAATTACATTGTCTTTATTTATCTAGTGGAAATGAAGAAAACAGAAAAAAAGGAGCTTCCCACTAGAGGTGGCAAATGAATGGCATTAAGGTAGTCAGTGTCCCAGTTTCAGTGGGGCTTTTTGGTTGAATTTCTGTCGTTAGAGAGAAGACATTGGCTTGGCCTTGGGTTGTGTGGCAATTGATTCTTTTCTGGCTTAGATTCTGCTGAGTACCCTGTAGGGGAAAAGCTGAAAGAGAGCGAGAGTGAGAAGCATCAGAGTTGCTGTCCTCAGGTTACTCTCCAAGTGTTGCAGTTCTGGTGTTATACTCCTGCCTGATGACATTCAGCTGCAGCTCATCAGAAAGCCATATAATTGGGGTAAAACATGCTAGCCTGCAATTTAATACAACACTAGAATTTGACAAGGGTGCATTCAAATGTATGCATACCATGCTATAATATATTATACATGTAATGGACACAAGCAGGTAATTTTTTTGCAAAAACAATATCAGTGTTGTGCATATTAAGATGATTGTTGCTATTTCCTTAAGATTTTTTCTAAGGGAATAATCATGACTGGGGCTATGGGGATATGGGTGTGGGATGGTGTCTGGGTGTTTTGGGTGGGTGGCTGTTCTAGATCTACCATAAATCTTTATCAGTCATGCTCAATGGTGAATTCCCATGTTTGGCATCACTATGTTTCAACACCCCATTCTTTTAAATTTTCCTCCTTGTTTCATGCCACGCTTTAAACCATCCATACTCACCTTGTTTCTCCCCCTCTGCATTCCCTAATGCCCCCCCCCCCAGCCTATGTGACTGGAATGTTGAAGTACTAATCACCATTCTACAAGCAAAACCCTGGGTTGAGACAGAATGACAGTTCTTGCTTTCCTTCTCTCTCTATGAACAGAGAAACCACACAAGCAGCTTTGTGAGAAATACTGAATGGATTCAGCGATTCACACACACACACACACTCATGTACAGACACACATACAAAAATATGTAATAAATGTGTATAAAGCAAACATCAGTAATACACCCTCTATATGACAGCTTGCAGTACTAAGTGATCTTACATAATAAACTGGCTTATTGCAAAATTAAATTTATATCAGCCAAAAGTATTGAAACAGTATTGGAACAGACAGTTCTGAAGTAAATTAAATCACAAATTTCCTCTTTAGAATATTAGCATTTTCAATTTGGCTAAGTTCTGGTTGACTGACTTGTCTAGTACATAATATTTTACTTTTCCCTCCCAATTAAGTTTCTTGTTAACTTTTCAGTGTGTTTTAAATCATTATCTAGCTGCATGAAAAAATATCTCCTCATTAGCTTTGATGCATTTCCCAGCAAATTGTTTCAGTAGACTTCAGAATTCCTTCTGCTGCAACCATCTTTAGTTACATCATCAATAAAGATGATTAAGTCTGTTGCAGAAAAAGTCAGGTAAGCCCAAGTCATAGAAACACTTCCACTGTGCTTCACAGATCTTAGAGGCATTTTTTGTATGATTGTATGTATTTGTATGTATTTTTTCCAAAACAAAAGTGATATCAAGAGCTATTTACAGTTTAAACAGCAGTCTGATGCCAATACATTGGATAACTCAAAAAAACAAGTTGTCATATACACAAGGTACTTTCTTTGTAAATATTAGTAAATACCAGGAAATAAATGTAGCAAGTCTCATATCTCATATTCTTGTTTTCATCTCAAACCCAAATATCCTCTGTGCAATGTGAAAGCAAATGCATTGGCTTTGCTGTTTCAATACCTTTGCAGTTGAACTCAACAAAAAGCAGACTATTCTAACAGACCTAAAAAGACAGTTATTGAAATATTATCTGTTGGAACTCGGCAAAAATATCAACCTGTTAAACATCAACCTCTCAAACTCCAGTGAGCTGCCATGCCATTGTCTTTAAATGGAAAGAACATGGTACTGCAGCAAATCTGCGAAGGAGTGGCTGTCCTAGCAAAATTACTCATGAGCATTATATGAACACACAGAAAATTTGAGAAGTTTAAGAATTTACAGAAGAACTCAGCGGTGAGTTGGTGGTAGGATGCTTGCCTATGGACCTTTTACAAATTAAACATTCACAGAAAACATACTCTTTTTGTAATCTTTCTATAAACTTATTAATATATATTTTGATGCTGTTTGCTTAGAAAGTGGTTATGTGGGAAAGGTGAACAATTATATAGTTAATAGTTAAAAATTACAGTTAATAAACTTTTCATTATTGTATTTAAATTTTTTCAGTATTTTCTCTACATTTTTATTAATCCTATTTTTATTTAGTTTTGTCTATATGAATTTTTTCACATAGGCTATTTGTAACTATTTGTAACTATTTGTAACTGCTACCCAGGGAGAATGAGTAGACTGTGCCAATACTATTGAGTTTTGGTACATTTCTCTCACCTGCCTATATGCCATGCTTTAAGTGCATTTCTTTTTGTCAGTTATTTTGAAGATAAGAAGTTAAAAGCATTTAAAAGCAGTTCAGATGAATACAACAGAAGACACACTCTAGTATGTATGTATTTGAGGAAAGCAAAGCAAGCCAAAGAAACAGAGAGTGAATGGAATTAAAAATGTCATAGACACAGGATGCACGGTTGCCAGTTCCCAGCTCGGTATTGCTTTAAGATGTCTGGGAAAGAGTAGCGATAAATGGTATTTATTGAGAGAGACCGTACTTAAGACACTCTTGTCATCAGAGAATTACGTCTGAGCCTCAGTGTAAGAGCTGTGATCATACACTCTCTTTTTGTACTACATACATGCCCACTTCTGAATAAAACCAATTACTGCACTGAATTCACTTACAAATGTGATTGCCTGTGTTTATCTCTGGAACTCAGTTTTAATTTATTAGACATTGTTAAGGGTGTATGTGTGTTGGGTTCGGTGAGTGGGTTAGAGAGAGATCGATTTAAAAAAAAGGAAATCAAACACTGTTGGTTTAACAACTAAGTGGAGGCTGCATTATTATACCCATGCAGATTCATAATAAATTATTTAAGAAAAAAATATAGACAGATATTCATTGTTCTGAGAGAGTTAATTGATATTTTGCTGAAAATTAAGCATCTATTTTATACATTAGTGTGGCCATTTAAAGTTAGGAGGGTGTTAAGGAAAGGGGAAAAGATGAATGTCAGAGAGAAGATTTATGGATGTTGTGAGAGAGGACATGCAAGCAGCTGGCTTAAAGGAAGAAGATACCGGAGGACTGGAAAAAATGGAGACAGGAGCAGCCAGAAGAAGAATAATAAGAAGACAGTAATACCTCTATCATGAGGTATGGACAACTACAATTCTTCTTGTTGAATCCACAGTTCCATCAGATGCTCCATTAGTTTAATGGTCAAAATCGTAATTATGACCTTTTAAGGCACGAAAGGCTAGCAAATACATATGTATTTGTTAATAAGGAACAAATACAGTTCTTATTACCATATTTGCAAGCAAACCATTGATCCTGGTTTGTAAATGTTACTCTGAAACGTAGTTCTTACCTTAACATTGTTTCACATCATGTATTAATGGCAGTGGTCTCTTTAAGCAGGAAAATGGCCCCTGTCAAACTGCAAATTGTTCTACAATGGTTTGGGAACATATAAATTAATTAATAAAATTTTTTTTTATAAAAAGTTAACTTTGTTGTTAGCCACTCAATTCCTCTGATCCCATTTGTGGGGTGCATGAGCAAACTGATTCAGTCCATGGAAGCCTGCAGGCCATGCAGTATTTACAGATTTTGCTGAATCAAGATAGCACAGCACACTTTCAGAGAGCTTGTGAATTTCAAGCAGGCCTGAATTGTTTTGTTAACACAATAGGGACCAGCACAATACATGGTTAAATGTTATGGCTGACTGTCAAATGTGGTATAGGGAGCAGACTTAATCTCTCAAAACTCTGGGACTCAAACAAACCACCATATCAAAAGGGAGAAAAATGGGACAGTGGGAAATCTGGCAAGGAGTGGCTAATCTAATAGAATTTCTTCATAAATGCACAGAAACATTATCTGAGAAGTCACATAATGTTATCAAAGTAGCTGGAGTCCTCTCTCAGCACTTTAATGTTAATGATTTCAGGATTTCACTGCTAGACAAAAATACTGTAATTGCTCGATGGGCAAGGTAAAAACAACTGCTAAGCAAGAGGGACATAAAGGCACATTTAACCTGTCAAAAACACTCCCAACTTTTTTGGTACGTTCTGTGGACTGATGAGGCAAAAGTCAAACTAATCAGAAGACACAGGGGTCGAGTTATATACAGTCATATGAAAATGTTTGGGAACCCTTCTTAATTCTTTGGATTTGTGTTTATCATTGGCTGAGCTTTCCAAGTAGCAATTTCCTTTTAATATATGACATGCCTTATGGAAACAGTAGTATTTCAGCAGTGACATTAAGTTTATTGGTTTAACAGAAATATGCAGTATGCATATTAAAAAAATTATGCCTTACGTTAAAAAACGTAAAAAAAAAAATACGTTAAAAAAAAAAAAAATACGTTAAAAAAAAATATGCATCATAAAAAAATTAGACTGGTGCATAAATTTGGGCACCCCAAAAGAGATATTTCGAACTGTGTTTTGGGTCGTTGTCTTGTTGGAATATCCAACCCCTGCATAACTTCAACTTTGTGACTGATGCTTGAACATTATCTGATCATCTGACTGATGCTTGAACATTAGCATAATTCTTATATTATAAGAATTTGTTGATATTGGGTTGAATTCATCCGACCCTCGACTTTAACAAGGGCCTCAGTCCCTGAACTAGCCACACTGCCCCACAGCATGATGGAACCTCTACCAAATTTGACAGTAGGTAGCAGGTGTTTTTTTTGGAATGCTGTGTTCTTCTTAGTGAAAGTGACAACCCTTGTCATTGCAAGGTCACAGCGAACCACAACGAAATTGGACCTCTGCATTTAACCCATGCACTCAAACACTGTGTAGCAGGGGGCAGCTATTGAAAGTGCCCAGGGAGTAGTGACAGGGACAGTACCTTGCTCAAGGATACCTCAGGGCAATCTACTGGTAAGGGGTTTGAACCCACAATCTTCCAATCCTGTGGCCAACTCCCTAACCACTAGGCCACCACTGCCCAAGGTGGCCTCTTCTTTTTGTTATGACCAAATAACTAAATGTTTGTCTCATCAGTCCAAAGCACTTTGTTCCCAAATGAATCTGGCTGTGTCTAAATGAAAATTTGCATACAACATGTGACTCTGATCCTGGGCAACTCCCTAACCACTAGGCCACCACTGCCCCTGTTCAAAAGCCTGTTCATTGTGAGTGATCTGCCTGTGCCAAGTAAATAAGTAGACTGTAAACGAGATCCCTACTGATGGAAATGCTACCACATTATATATGCATCATTATATGTAAATGATTAATATAATTATCACTAAATGCGCCTTTAGCATAGTGTTGTTGTCATTCAAATTTTTATTTCTAACTTCAATTTTTTATTTATTGCTGTTATACTCAATTTTGTGTGCTCCTGAATTAATGTAACAATGTTAATACTTCTGCTGCTATCCAGGAGTCAGTAATTATCATTAACACAGCCTTTGTAAACATCATACTTTCAGTTGATTAACAGTGCTTCTGGGTCCATGTGCTGCTAGCTGGGATCATGCTCTTCTATGTATGATTCACATAACTTGTAGCGTAAGGTCTATGTTCATGTTAAAGTTAAATAAATTATTATTTTTTCTTATGCCAGGCAGTCAAAAAAACAAAGAAGAGAAGTGGACAAAAGTATTCTCCCAACAGCATAATTATCCAGGCTTGGATGATTAAAAATTATGATAATATAATACTTTTTAATTTCCATAGGTGGAAAACACATCCATAGGTGTGTATTCTGGAATCTGATATTGTTCCTCACAATAATAGTTGCAGTTGTAGATACAGAAGTTGTAACGCAGTCAATCATGATGAAATATAAAGTGATTTGATTTAAAGTTTCACTACGGTGGGAAACTTTTAGCACTCCCGTAGGTACTTATGCAAACATTCTTATTAAAAATGTTAAAATGTAGAGCGTAGTAATTATTCTATATGTATTATATGTAGAGTATAATATTCATAATAATAATTTCATAGTACTTGCAATCTTAAAACACAATTATTGCAACTTCGACATGTGCACCACCAGCTGGCAGCACTGAGAACAGCAGATGCCCTATTTGTGTTGGTGGAAATTTGCTACGTTACCAAACATTCTCTAACTCTAAAATAAAACTGGCTTTGTTGTAGTGATTGCATACAGTTCAAATATTATCCATATGGTGTCTAAAGAGGCATAATTAAGAGGCAGCATTATCCCATTTGCAGCATTTTAAGAGATCCTTTAACCATTCTGGGCCCTAAACATTTTTGTTTTTTTCTTCTCTGGATACCAAAACAGAGTTTTGATTGAAATTGAAACTAAAGTTTTATGAAGTTTTATTCTTCATAAAATTTCTCATCTACATTTGAGCGGAAGGGAAAGGAAAAGGAAAACATGGAGTTTCCTGACATTTTATCCATTTTATTTTTAACTGGCACTGAACATGCTGGCAAATATTCTAGGGAGTCTCTCAATGCTCAGCATCATCTATTGGACTGATCAGAAGTGCACAGAAAAAAGTTTCTTTCCAGCAAACAATTCAGCAAAGGTTGGCCACAACACATACGGGAATCGACCTTACTGGGAGGCCTCCTGTGGATTACCTGTCAGTGGCTAGCAGATAGTAAGTGATCTAGACATGAATAGCTTTTTGCATCCTCCCCCAGGAGGTAAAGGCAACACTGGGCTAGTGAGTGCAATTGACAGCATGTAGAACAAGCTCACTGAGCACATTAGAACTACTCTCTGCATACTCCATCCTCCATCCATACTCCTCCATACTTGTCCAATGGGGTAATGGATTTGATGACATGGATGTCCCTGCCAAGTAGCTTCTTACTGTTATAGCGGTTTATTTTACAGTATTTTTGTGCTTTGCAGTATACTACTTGAAAAGATTTTTTCCTAAAGGAATTAAAAAGAAGTCAAGAGAAAGATGTCACCCTTTTTAATGTAAAAATTAGAATCATTTTTGAATAATAATAGAATAATATTACATAGTATTAGACTGTAATATGCAATCTAATACTATGTATACTGTGTAAAGCACAGACAGAGCTGCTGTTGACTCCTCCTGAAAGTATTTGGAGTGTTATGAGGCTAAAAAATAGTCTGTTGTACTGACTGAATGAAAATGAGAATTTAGAATTTAGAAACACCACTAAAATACAATGTAAGCTCTCAGCAACATTAGAGGCTCTAGAACTAACTTACAAAGTTAATCAGCCAGCAAAGGGCAAACAAAAACATCCCATCATATAAACTACATTAAAATGCTCGAAACTGAATAGCTATATTTGCATTAGCTAACTAATTAATTCACTGATAGATCATGAACTACAGTTTGTCTTGGGTCCCCACAAATTTCTAATGGGTCATGAATATCTTCCTGAAACCACTTCCATTCTTGACAGTTATTTTTATTGTGTTCTGCTCAGGGGTGCTCATAGATTTTTCCTCTGGTAATGAAAAGCACAGTAACACTCAGGTTTGGGTAATGCCAAAGTTTCTGTCTGCATGATTAAATAATTAAAATGTGAATAAAATAATCCTAATAAGCAAGAGAACACATGCACACCTTCTGTAAAAGCATGGCTTATGATTTTGTTTTATACTGGAAAGAATAACAAACTTAAAAAAAAATTTTTTTAATAGAATTTTGAAAGTTTAGAGATTTTAATAAAAATGTTGTAAAATTTTTTTTTTTATTTCATTGTAATTATTATTTGAATGTTTACAATAAATAAAGACTATGTGATTAATGACTGTATGTGACACATGAAAAAGTTTAAATGGATTGTCTGATTTCTGGGAAATTGTTTTAGAAACTCTTTTCTAAAGAAAAGAGTACTGTGGCAGGATTTGAAAATATTTTTAATTATTTCAGTAAAAGAAACAGCTCACTAACACACATTTAGATTTCCTAAAAAGCAATAAAAGTTTTTATTTATTTATTTAGAGAATCTTACAAAGAAATGACGTTTACAGACGTTTACAGAAATGGAAGGCAGTATACCATTGACTGGAAAGAGGGTGGTGTGTTGATACAATTAGAGGCAGAAAGCACAAAAGGGAGGCATGTGTAAAGTTTACATTTTCTCTTATCTTTCAGAAATTAGTGAGCTTTTGGATCTACCTGGGAGGACAGCAGCAGAGATACCAGTAGAGAGATCTACCTGAAGAGAAATGATAATTATTTGGCCATTTTCTAAGAGAAGCATTGAAGGTTATAGATGGAAAAGATACTCAGGGAGGGGAGGAGGAGGAAAAGCAGTCAGCAGCCTTTCTGATATCAACCGCTTGTGGAGCTTACTCATCATGCTGTCAATGCCTGTGTGTCTGTGTGACGGGTGTCATTTATTGTGCCACCCAGAATAATCAATGCTTTTTTTTTGTAAGTTATTTGGCTTTTTTGCTTACAGCCATGATCAATGAACTATGGTGCTATGCAAGTCATTGCTTTTCTTCCTTTTATTTAAGTTATTATTATTTATTATCTATTCATCTTATTATTATTTTTTTTTTTGTCAAGGCTCTCTTGCTGTCATTTCTGCACTACACTGGCGCACACTCACAATAGCCCTCGGCTGAGAGCTCTCTCTCCCCTCTCTCTCTCTCTCTCTCTCTCTCTCTCTCTCTCTCTCTCCCTCCCTCTCCCTATCTTCCTCTCCATCTCCCTCTCCCTCTCTCTCTCTCTCTCTCTCTGCCAGCACAGTAGGCTCAGCACAGTAAGGCTCAGTCTTGGCTGTGGTGGAGAGGGGACAAACATGGGTGAGTGTATCTCTTTTCCTCTCATCTCTATTTTTCTTTTATTCCTTGTCTCTGTCCCTTTTTCATCAGCATGACACATTGGTCTATTGTTCCCTGAATCAGGGTGCTAGTTTTTTTTCGCTTTCTTTCTCTGCAATGCCGGCTTTTCCAAAACCCCCATTTCTGTTGTCCATCAGCCATTTTATCCACCCCCATCCCTCCTCTCACCCTCCCTCCTCGCACCCATTTCTTTTTTTCTCTCCCCTTCTACCCTCATCACTCATGTCCCTCTCCCTTGCACTCCTGTTCATCCCATCCACCCACAGTCATAAACCCCCATGTGTGTCATAGGACTGTTCAACCTAAATCAAGGGACCTGGGTCAAACATATCAATGCCTCTTGAATTCCCAATCCATTCTTTCACATATGAACATAACATGCTGACATTATTACTGCGCAGTATATGCCTATGAACCCTATTTGTATTTTTGTTAAAGCCAGGCCAGTGAGTTACACATAGGCTGCTATTGATTACTGCCAATATGAATACTTACATTTAGGCAGTTTCTACTCTATGAAAGAAGGAAGGGAGATTGTCTATGTGAAGGTTATTAACTATTACAACTAGACTGCATGTAGTGGAAAAAAGTGGGGGTGCAAAACCTGCTGTGATGTATTGTAGAATGCACACGCCTTCTAAAGGACTGATTACTGATTAAAAACACTATTATATTGTGAAAAGCAGGTTGTTATGCTTTACTTACTTAAATGGAAATAAGCTTTTATACAGCTGTCTAGAAATAGCTGATACATCATCAGAAAACTGCATGCTGTAGATTACATTGACAAAGTTGTATGACATCAGAAGAAAAACTCTAAGGCCCACTTTTTGTTACATAGATAATGCAGGCTGTTTGATATATCAAGGAGAAGCATGGGTTATAAATAATTTTTGAGGTGAGTGACCTCAGATATAAGGGGGAAGGGAGGAAGGGAGGTTTAAGAAAGGCTGTTTGGTGTCATATTTAACCATCTTGAATTTTGTCATGGAGGGAAAAGTGAATATCTAGATTTCTACTTATTTCTTCTCATACTGCCATCATTATTAGTATACTATAGTAATAGTAAATAAGGCTTCTTTAACTCTATAGAATTCCCTGAAATAATTGTTTTTGTTAATTTGTATAATTGGGCAGTGGTGGCCTAGTGGTTAGGGCGTTGGCCTCATGATCGGAGAATCAGGGTTCAAACCCCTTCCCAACGGGTTGCCCTGAGGTACCCTTGAGCAAGGTGCCGTCCCTGTCTTGCTCCTCCCTGCGATGGGCTGGCGACCTGTCTGCATCCCCTGTCCTCACCCTGTGTGCGCTGGGTTGGACACCAGTGTAACCCCGTTTGGGACAAGCAGCAGAAAATGGATGGATTTGTATAAGAGATTTAAGTGTGTCTACTCCTACCTGATGACTAGTCACCCCCCATAAGTCTGGACTTCTCTATTTCTAACCAGTAGTACTGTAGCTAATTTATTTAATCCTAAATTTCATGCTCTAAATAATTTGCCACATGAGTTATATGCACATGGACATGTCAGGAATAATCACTGTTCTGTGAAGTACCAAGTAATAGTGAACACAAGAGACTAAGAAAGTGTGGGATAAGATAAGGGACAAGAAAGTGTGAAGTGTGATAGCTTATACCTTCTTTTATTGCTTCATCCAGTTATGATGCCCTGGCACTTGTAGGCACTTGCAGTGATGGAAAGGAGTTGGTATGGCCTCGATGGCTATGCAACCAAATTTCGAAGATGAAACAACCCAGGACTAACTTATCCCAGCACTCAACCATACAGCACACTTTTGTCAAAGTTACTCAGATCCTTTCACTTGCTCCTTCTGGTAATTAGTTCGCTTCAATAACTGACTATTCACATGCTGCATAATTAATCTCACCTCTTGACAGATTTAAAACTTTATAATTTAATCTGTTATTCACTTGATCTGAGTAAATGCAGGATTTTTATATCTGTCTGTTCTTATTTCAATGCAAATCTGATTTAGCTCAATTTAGTAGTAAGCTTACTTAAAGTGCCTACAAGGCCTTTTTATTATTGAATTGAGTATCACTCAGCAAAAGCTTTATTTTGCAATGGTTATTAACTTTTATTTGCTGTACTACCAGTACACAGAACTAACTGTGTGGCTAGTGAAATGCCTAATCAGTGGATGCTTTTCAAGAGTGCCTTCCAAAACTTGTTTTAATGACAATTAACAAAACAGTCTCATCTGTCACTGTTATTTCAAGAGTATTTGTGCAGTGTGGGTGTGTGTGTGTGTGTGTGTGTGTGTGTGTGTGTGTGCGTGCGTATATGTGCGCATGCATGCATACTTGAAGCACAGTGTTGGCTGGTGGATTGATACATTTAGAAACATGGCAGCCACTTGACTGCCCTTCTCTTTTTCACAGATCTCGCCAACGGGCCTCTATGCACCAGCTGAGGCTAATAGGCTTACATAACATTCCAGTGTGCAAGAGTCAATGTTGCAGCAATGTTTGTCACCTAACTTTCTGCTTAAATGCTTTCATGACTTTGAAAAATGCTTTTTCAACTTTTATCTGTGCAAAATGCCAGTGCTGTACACCTGTCTTCAGTCATTTTTGACGTTAGCGTTAAAGTAAACTTTGTATGTTTGGTGTAAATGTTAAGTATGGTAAGAAATTAATAGGTTTAAAGGATGGTTATTGGTTGTATTTTCCCCTTATATAACATAATCAATTGAATATAGGTTGAGAAAAATAGTGGTCACTTTAGCATATGTTATGAATGATCATGAGGACATAATAAGGCACTGAAAAGCAAGAAAATAGCATAGTTTATCACTCACAATCCAGACTTATCCAAGATACATTCAATATATCAGTACATTGGTGTCTATTTTTTCTCTTTAGTTTTTTACTGGAGGTCAATATTCGCATAAATTGTTAAATGTACATTCCCAACTCCTCTCATTTCACTCATACAACAGCTTTATTGTAGCAAGACTTGTGGATGTGAGTAAAGACAAAGTATGAACTATTTCAGTCTAAAAACATTTATGAAACTTCCCCAGATCCCCCTGTTTCTTTTACAAAACTGATTCCTGATCAGGCCTCTTCCTGGAGTTTATTAGGAGTAAACACCATACTTACCCTCCATCCATCCATCCATCCATCCATCCATCCATTTTCTGCCGCTTGTCCCAACTGGGGTCGCGGGGGGGTGCTGGTGTCCAACCCAGCGCACAGACGGGGACACACCCTGGACAGGTTGCCAGCCCATCGCAGGGAGGAGCGGGACGGGGACGGCACCTTCCTCAAGGGTACCTCAGGGCAACCCATTGGGAAGGGGTTCGAATCCTGATTCTTCGATCACGAGGCCAACGCCCTAACCACTAGGCCACCACTGCCCCCCCATACTTACCCTGATTATTAATATAGAGCTCACCACATTGTTTGCCACCATGATAGTGATTTGTTCATTTTTTTTATTCACAAGATATACTGTGTGCTAAATCACATCCAGAGGCCTGTGGCCTAGTGGTTAGGGAGTTGGCCCAAGGATCAGAAGATTGTGGGTTTAAATCCCAGACCAGGAGGTTGCCCTGAGGTACCCTTGAGCAAGGTACCATCCCCATCACTGCTCCCTGGGTGCTTTCAATAGCTGCTCCCTGCCGCACAACTTTGTGTGTATGGGTAAAATGCAGAGGTGTAATTTCGTTGTGGCTCACAATGACAAGAATGGTCACTTTCACTGTGCAACCTTAATAAAAAGATAAATGTAGTTAGATATTTTTTGTTAATCCAACTACAAAATTTTGCTCCTATAGACTCCTTACAGCACGCAGAGCAGATTACTGCATTACTGTCTTTCCCATGGGGCAGAGGTGGCCTAGTGGTTAGGGCGTTGGCCAGAGGATCGGGGGTTCGAACCCCTTCCCATGGGTTTCCCTGAGGTACCCTTGAGCAAGGTGCCGTCCCCGTCTTGCTCCTCCCTGCGATGGGCTGGCGACCTGTCCAGGGTGCGTCCCCCGTCCTTTGCCTTGTGTGTGCGCTGGGTTGGACTCCAGCTCTCCCCTGCGACCCTGTTTGGGACAAGTGGCAGATGAATGACTGACTGATTTTTGATTAAGAGATTATGACTAACAGTCCATATATTAGTAATAGGAGATGCTGAGGCTGAGACTAGTCTTCATTTTGGACTCCCAAATATAGTTCACACCCAAGCATCTTGTGCCAGTCTGACAACACTGGATGCAGTTTCAAGGGAAGATTGAAAGAGAGAAAAGAGCCAAATAGAAGGAAGAAATACAAGAGTGCTGAGGCACATGAAGTGGACAGTGAGTGATGGCATAAGTATTCTCTAGAAGGTTGTAGGGATGTGTAAAAATAGTATGTGGGGGACGGGAAGAAGAAAAAATGAGGGATGGGGGGCTCACTAACATCTCATGCCCATTCCCTCCCTTGGTCGTCTATTTTCCTTTTATGTTTATTTCCATTGACTTATCCATGTATCCTTTACAAATAAATTATTTTGCTGTGCTGTTGGCAGGTTGGAAAAGCTGTATGAAACATTGCCAGATTCTATTACATAACCCTAAATTAAGTGAATTTCAAATGACGAGTGAAACATCATACAGTTAGACTATTTATATAATTGCTTTAAACAATTAAAACATTATATAATTTGTGATAAAGGGTGTCTACTTTCAATTAGCAAATCTGAAATCTTAGCATCAAGCTGGAATGTAAACATTATGTAATTCAGTGTGATATATATATTTTTGACATTCTGTCAAACTTGACAGCAGCTGCTGCAAAGGACTGCATTTGAGGGCGAAGTCTTTAATATTGAAATAAAATTATCTCTAGGATTTGTTACTAGCATTTGTTTCTTCTCTCTCTCTCTAACTCTCTCACTCTCTCTCCCTCTCTAACATTCAGGTTTTCTCTATAAAGGCTTATTCCTCTGACATTGTATCGTCTCAGCTCCTCAGCTTGCTAGCTGTTAAATCTCCCAGCATCCTTCACACCTTCCTAGAGGAATCAAGAGCACAACTGGTTTCCTGCCAGCATCTTCACTCATAAATATGCTCAGTCACAGGAGCATAGTGATGTAGAGGATTCTGAATTATTTTTGGTGTTAAAGGATCAGACATGACTCTGAATTCTGGAAAAAAAAATGGAATGATAAAAGTGATTTTCCAAGTGATTATCTTTTAACTCTGAAACCATCAGCATTTTTAATTTGACCCTTCGGAAAGCAAGAGGACAAACCCTGTCAAATTTAAAAACAAATTAACAAACAAAAAAACAAACAATAATTTCCTAACCAGCTGTGTCATTCAGCCCAAGATAATGGAACTTTTTGTTTAAAATGATGGTCCAGATGTTGGAAATGTTTTCCTGACAAATATACTGTGACATACAATTTCTTAATGTGTTTCAGTGTGTTAAAAATTGCATCTAAGTGTGCTGTTCCTTTTCTTTCAACATAGAAAATAGATTATGCTCTTTATTATTTTAGGTCATTACAGAATTTATTCATTTAAGAGTTAAATTTAAACATCTTCTCATCAGCATCAAGGTAACAGAAGGAGGAGTGGAATGAACTTTAAGAAATGAGGAAAGCTGTTGGTTTTATTAGTATATTTTCCTTAGAATGGCCTTTTTATAGTGAGAGGCTGAGATAGAACAGACAAAATAAACACTGCACTTAGCATTGCACCTTTGTTCAAGTGTGCTGGAACAAATTAATACACTTGATTAGAAGCCTTAAGCTATTTAGAAGAAGAAAGTGGGAAAACTGAGGAAGGCAGCAAGGGCCATCCACTAAGGACATAACGAAGGAGATCAGGTGCCACAAAGCTTTGTCTCCTCCTTCTTCGACTTTTTCTCATATTTTGTGCCCAATCCACACCTGCAACATCCCACACCCCCCTGCCTGTCGACTGCCCTGACAGACTGCAAAGGAGATCATCACACGTTGCAGTGTGAGAGAGTGACCAGAGAAAGGATATAGAAGTGGTCCTTTTCCCCATTCAACAGAAATAGAATGCTCTTTCCTTCCTGTTTTTTTCATAGTTGAGCTGGCTGCCCTTTGTCCTCTTTATCGTCTCTTTATCCATCCTTCTGTTCCTAAAGGAGAGGAAGAGACAGAGAGTGTGGAGAAAAAATAACGAAGAAGGAATTATTTTTTCACAGCAGGATATTAATTTTTCTTTGACAGATTTTTTTTTTTTTTTTTCCCTGACACAAAGGGATTGTGGTATGTGAGGTCAAACCAAGGAATCTAACTCTGAAGAAGGTACTATCTTTGTTGAAAGAAGAGCGGAGTGGGGGACTAGGGGAGGTAAAATGAGGAAATCCTCCAAAAACCAGAATTCCAATTTTCAGAAGGCATAGGATCAGGATCTGCGTGTTCCCCTCCCTTTCTTCTCAACCCTCTCATGGTTTTCCTTTTGGAGGGATCCTTGGATATTTGTCTTTCATCCTGTCATCCTTGGATTCTGTCAGCATTCCTGAAGGGACGCAGCCGGCTTGCATCCGTGCCAGTCCTTTGCTATTAGCTGCTGGTGTCGTCTGCTTCATTCTGTGAGTAGAAGCGCCTGCCTCTGCCTTTGTGTGTGTGTGTGTGTGTGTGCGTGTGTGCGTATGTGTCTGTGTGTGTGTGTTTGTGTGCACATGTGGGTGTGTGTGGTTCCCTTTCCATATGGTACCCATTAATGATGTTGAAGCATGTCTGCTGTGTTATGTGTGTGTGTGTGTGTGTGTGAGACACACTCACATACACATGTGTGAGCATGTGCCTATTAATTCAAACTGGTTAAAGCCTTTGTAACGGCTGGAGCTTTTCTGTACATGCATATGAGTATATTTCTGCTTAACCTAAATGCTGGGGAAGCCTATTTCAAGATGCCTTGCCATATTGCAGCTCTATTGTGTGTTGTTTGTGTTTATCTATGTATTGTCAGTCTGGGGTCCTTGTAGATTTTGTGTTTCTGTGTGAGTACAAGCATGTGATGTGGTGGTGGACTGATTTTCAGTAACAGGAGTTTGCCCCCAGCAGCACTCCACCAGTGAGTGTAAATTGATGGAGACACACTCAGCGAAAGAAAGACAGCTTCTTCCTTTCATGAGGCGAGTTGTGGACCAGGCTTAGACTAGAATTATATATTTTTGATAGCCCACAACTGCTTAAATTGCATGTGTAGAATAGCTTTTTTAATTATTCTTATCAAGATGGTAGTATTGTGATAATGCTACAACCTATTGTAACTGTGATATGACTTTGATATGTCACCATTACAATTCATAGCTTAGCATATGTATTTGTGTAATGTATTTATGTAATCCAATAAAAGGTGCATAAAGATCTTTGGGCTACACCATATCAAAGAAAGAAGAAGAGAAAGAAGGAGAAAGAGAGATTTTAAAAAGTTTTTATTGTATGGGAAGGCCTATTCTATCCTTATTATTATGTCTGGAATTGCCTCTCTAAACAATAATAGCTTTTTTTTTTATCCCTCTCTCTCTCTCTTTTTCTTCTCTGTCTGTGTCTCTATCTTGTGTCTTCAACATTGTCCAGCCCTCACTTGGTGCTTGCTTATAGTTGAGAGGCCATATTGATATTCTGCTTTAGTGAGAAAGTGGAAAAAATATTTAAAGTTCTTATTTAAAGTTAATCATTGTTCAAGGAACAATGCCCTCCTTTTCTTCAGAGAATGCTTATCTCAGAAAGAGAGAAAACCACTTCTGAATCCTCCAGCACAATGCTTCCAGCATGGTTGGACAATGACCAAAAAGCTCAAGCATAGCTTAATGGCTTGGTGGAGGTTAATAGTGATTTCTTAGCAGTTTTAGAGTGTGAGAGTTCTGAGTTGTAGCTGTGTAAATAAAAACTCTATTTATTTGGTAAAACTCTAAGCTATGATGTGGGTATGGTTGTTGACAGATGACGTATATAGTAAAGTCTTATTTTAAAAACTTCTTCTGAAAATACTTAGGTTGCTATAGGGGTAAGGGTGGGTGACATCATGCTATATATAATTACTTTAGCAAATAACCATAATAAGCATTATGCAGCATGATGCTTTTACTAAAGAACATGGAATTCTTCAATATAAAAAGGACCATTTTGAAATGCTAATTTCTACTGTTTGGGCAATATTAAGATTTATCAACTGGGAATTCTACAGACTTGCCTGGAAGCAAACTCAAGTTTATTTTGTCTCCACAAAGAGTGAGTTTTAAAAATTTTAAATATTGGGGTTCTCAGAATTTTCCTCCAGAAAAAAAGCTTTTTCTATCAGAAAATTACAAAACCCGGTTGGGTGAGCTGTAGATTAGAGTGCAAAAGAGAGGACCTAAGAGCCTGTATGATCTTGAGGGATTCTGTGAGGAGGAATTGTCTCAGATGTTTAAGTGGCAAAAGGATAACTGTAGTGAAGTATTAATTGCAGGGGTTCCAGTAATTGTTGAAAACGTGTTTTTGTTTTGGGATTTGTTTTTTCTTCTGAATACATTTCTCTCAACGTAAAGGTTGGAATTGGAAAGGCGTTTGATTGATATATGAAACAGATATCTAATAATTTATCACACTCTGAAATCATGACTGTTTAGCAGATTAGAATACAATTTTAAATGCATTCATGTTTTTATTTTACTTATGTTTAACTATAGAAAAAAATGTTGCATTCAATTTATAATTTTTCATATTCAGTTGGACGTATTGACAATTTTAGCATGTTATGACAGCATTGGAGTAGTCTTGAACTCTTGCAAACGATCATATGGAGCTCTATGAGCCTTTCACTGAGCTGAGGTGTTTTGAGACTGCCAAGGGAGCAATGCTTAGTCAACGCTGTTCCGTTGAGCGAGACATATTTTTACTGCAGCATGCTCCCTCTTCTTCTCGCTTTAATTACTTTTTTTCTCTCTTCCATTCTCCACAGCTGCTCCTTCCTTTCTTTAACTAATTTCTGGCTCTCCCTTTTCCTCTCCCTACAATCTCTTTCTCCCTTACCCTCTCTCTCTGCTCTCTTTACCTTTCTCTCTCAATGCCTTATTATCTTTCTCTCTCACTCTCTCGCTCACAGATACAAACTCATCATCCACAGCTTTGCAGCATTCAGGGTTCAGTGGTGCTTCTGTCTTGCTCACATTCTGTAGAACTCAAAAATGAGGGAGGAAGAAACAGACAAAAAAACTGAGGGAGGATGGGAATGAGAACTCATCCATCAGCTCTGTCACTGTTTACTTACTTTGTGTAACTTAAGAGAGAGGAATGGGATGTTTTAAGCAGATATTAAATAGGCAAAATTAGAAGCATACACAATATCCACAGTATGCATGAGCTTCCACAAAATAAGGGCAGCTTCAGCTGACAGGGAAAATAGGATGTTTCCCAAAGTTCCAAAAAGCAAGCATTTTTCCCATCATCAGCCGATCTGCAGCAAACAGTTAATTGTTGATAATTTTGACACCCCTTTTCTTAAAGAACAATTGACGTAAAACACAAATTAGAATAGAAGACAATTAGAATAGAAGACAATACATTCATGTATTTTGTATCAATGTATCAAAATACATTCAAGATTTTCTTATCCTTTTAAAAAACCCTGGGGAAATAGTACCTCTTTCAATTGAACAATCAAAAAGAACTGACCCAAAAGGGAAGTAAAATGAGAACTGGCTCCCATGGATAACCCACATTGCAGCTTCAGTATCAATATAACATTAACACATAAACAAGAATCACAAAAGCCTTAAAAGTAAAACAACCCTCATTTGGGTTTATGTCAGCATCACACTACAAAACACCGTAACCAGACTGTTCCTAAACAATGGAAAATTTCACTGAACTCAAAGCAGACTGTTAAAATGCATATGGTGCTATACAGTTCCTGTTGCCAGTGATAATAAAATAATAATGTAGAATTCCTCTATAATTAATTAAAACAAAAATAATAAGCTTGTTTTGAAAATGTAGAAAGTATAGGTGTTTGTGTTAAAATATAGTTAACTGCACCACATTATTGGTTTCTTCTTTGGTTAAAGTTTTTCTTTTAACACAGCATCTTTTTGCAGACTGTTGTTTGTTCTCATCTTCAGGCAATAAAATACATGCTCAGTTTGAGATTGGCTTTCAACTTTCTCCTCCTGATGAAATCCTTTTTCTACTTGGCAGTGTGATTTGGATCATTGTTATGCTGCATGATAGTTATTCCTAATTAGCACTGATGCACTTCTCTGAAAATTGGCAGACCAAATATTAGATTATGGACTTTTGAAAGTTTTTGCTGCTTCAATGCTACACCAGCAGTAAACTGGCTTGTTTCAGAAGCAGTTATGCAATCCCAGGTCATGACACAACCTTCAGTGTGCTTCACAGACGAGATTATATGTTTTGGATTTTGAGCATATTCTTACGTTCATCACACTTTAGCCTTTCCATCATCTTATTAAAGATTACCATTTGTCTTATCAGTCCATAACAGTTTATTCCAGAATTTATGCCACATCTCTGCTTTTTTGGTTTTTTTTTCAGATTTTTTTCTAATGAGTGGTTTGTATCTGGTACCTTGATGTTTCTAGTAGTCTTATTCAAACAGTAAGCTATGATTTCTCCATCTCAGCCCAGTGGAGGTAAACCGTGATGTCACTGACAGTTTTTTGAGATATTTCTTTACTGATTCTCATGGTTGATCTGTCACCAGCTGTTGTTTTCATTGACCAGCTGAATTGATGTCTTACTCAGTACACCAACGGTTTCCTTCTCTCATTCCAAATAGTTGTACTAATGTTTGTGAAATGCTACTAACTATTTTTTCCACCTTTCTGAGCTTTAAAATGACATACCTTTCCCTCATGCCTTTCACTTTCTGTTATATATTGATTATTAGTTTTCCTTTTTAATCTACGAATTCAGTCTTCACAGGTGAAATTCAAAGTTTCAGCTGAGAATAGTGTATAGAATAGTAACCATTTCTTTTAAGATTGTTGGCAGTGGTAGTCTTCTCACTGAGTGTGCAGAGAGATGTGGGTTGGCTTTAATTACACCCACAGTTCCCAAGGCTATGATAACCAATCACCAGTTCATCTAATCTGGCCTTGGAGTGCCATTCATCTCAATGTGTGGAAGCACAGGATGGAATGGGGGGGGGGGATGAGTGAAGAGAGGAGCAGAAAGTTAAAAATCAATATGTGCTGTTTAATGTATGCATGACCAGAACACCTCCCTCCCCTTCAATGCTTTAGCTGAGGAGGATCAAAGGACCTGGAGAGACGAATGTTGCCTCCTGCTCAGAGAGGATCAGGGGAAAGGCAAGAAGGAAAGTGTGCAAAGGATGAGCGTGGTTGGACACACCAATTAGAAGTTCTATCATGAGCCTTTTGTTCACAGACACACGGTTTGGAGCAAATGATTGGCAGGGGCATTGAGGTACTCTTGCTGGGGCTTTCCAGTCAAAGAGTCTCTGTGAGCTTGAGTGTTGGCGCATTTAAATGAGTTTAACCCTAGTTTGCTTTATTGCAATTGATGGTTAACTCCATGTGTGCGTGTGGTGGTGGTGAAGTCGGTTGATCTAAATGAAATGAGCACAGCTCTATTTTATTGCACATTAAGTAACCATTAAATTGATGAATACATTTATGTTGCCTGTGACATTCAAATCTGATTCTTTACTGTATATTGGGAATATGGATCCATTCCTCTTGTTTAGGTCACGCAATTATATTTTGGTTTTATATATGTTTGGTTAAACGTTAAGATGGTTTTATTTTAAGCCTGCTATGAAATATTAGATGGGGAAATATGGGAAATGCCTGTACAGTTATAACAGATCCTTATGTACATTCTCAAACCCACACACAACAGAGATAGGCTGGAACAGCACAGAAAAGAATAAACAGAATAATAATAAAAGAAAAACTTAACCCCCTACCTGGGGTACGGGGCCTTCTTGTAAATTTCTTGTAAAATCTTGTAAATTTTAATCTTAATAGCTATAATTCAATTATCTGTTGTCTATTTATGTCAACAAATGTCAATGATTCCACTTTTTAAAATTTTAATACATTATAATTATTTTATAGATGTTTATAAATACATTGTGCACATAGATATAGATATAATAATTTGTAATTCATAACTGAAGTAAACTGTTTGTTGAAAGATTTTGATTTTTCCCAATCAATTAAAGATATTTTAAATTCCATAAATAAATTACTTTGCTAATTTATACATTTATTTGTATTTATTCAATCAAAATGAGCGATAACTTATTCCAAGCAATATGATTCAGCAATTTGTTGGTAAATGGCAGTGATTAGAAAGCTTAAAAAAAAGTTATTAAGTAAAGGACTATATTATACTTTTGACTAATCTACTGATCCAATGAGAATAGTCTGAGTTTATTGACATTTGGGATGATTTTTGGAAAAGAACATTAATTACAACATGGACTGCAGAAATGGATTGCATCCAAATTGTAGTGACCCACTGTTTTTTTTTGTTTTGTTTTGTTTTGTTTTGTTTTGTTTTGGAGAAACATGACATTAAACATAGTTTAAATAGCTTGGCGGGGGCAGTGGTGGCCTAGTGGTTAGGGCGTTGGCCTCGTGATCGGAGAATCGGGGGTTCGAACCCCTTCCCCATGGGTTGCCCTGAGGTACCCTTGAGCAAGGTGCCGTCCCTGTCCCGCTCCTCCCTGCGATAGGCTGGTGACCTGTCCAGGGTGCGTCCCCCGTCCTTGCCCTGTGTGCGCTGGGTTGGACACCAGCACCCCCCCGCGACCCCGTTTGGGACAAGCGGCAGAAAATGGATGGATGGATAAATAGCTTGGAAAGAAATGGGTAATTAACAAAACTACCAGCAAAGAAGTGTACTTTCTCCTACTATTTCTCCTATGTTATTTCACTACTCCAAAACAAATTCTCTCAAAGGTCGAACACTGTCCAACTTGATTAACGTTAGCTTGAAGCTAAGTGTTCAAGAAAAGAAAGCCCTGTAGAAAATCTTAAAATGGCCCTTTAAATACATTATTGCTTTGATAAACAGGACTTTTATATGAAATGATTTTATGTATGACCAAACAACTAGATTTTATGTTTTATGTACAGAAATTCTGGTCAACGCACAGGAGGAAGCTTTCTTTATTGAAACTGCTCCACAGCAGTTTCTACCACTTTATAGAAGACAAGAAAACCATAGATTTTTTTAAACTAAGAATCCATGGGATTAAAAATCCCACCCATAATGGAGGACACACGCTATATTTGGTTGTCATGTGACTTTTGAAATTGTAAGTTAGCTGGTGTATGTTTTAACAACATTAATTATACAAAACAGTTAATCAAATAGTAATGTACATTTTATTTTCTAACGCACCAATTTTGAATTATTTTACAAATGTTTTAAATAGTTAAATTGAACCTTTATTCAAAAAGAAGTTCATAAGATGGTTGGCATGTTTAATTTGAGCATAAGATCAGCTTTAGATATCTATATATGAAGAAAAAAAGAAAGAACCTGTTTTTCTAAAAGTACTGTAGAATAGTGAGCAACAACAGCTACACACAATGAACCACAAATAAAAAAGAAACCAAAATAAATGTACATCACACTGTAACGGTCTGGCGCCAGTAGAGGGCGCCCTGCTCTGATTGTGCACACCTGGGCTTGGGCGCCAAGCAATTTTATGTATAACAAATTTCAAACTTAATATATGTTGTCAGGCTTCATCAGTCTTTGTCAAGAAACATTTTGACTTAGTTGAGCTTTGTTAATTTATCATTTACTTAATACATTTGTATATTTTTATTTCTGCTCTTTATAAGCTCTGCAAAGTGTCTAAAATGGCGCATGATCTGACAGGCCTTGGGCCCAAGCTCTAATCCGGGGAGGTTATTCCAAGGATGTTCAGCTGCGGCCAAATTTCCCTGTGGCCTCGTCCCCTCTTTAAACCAGGGCCTGACAGAGCCTTGATGGAGTCCAATCAAAACGCATCGATTGGCTGTCAGAACGAAGCCTGGCTGAAGAATGACTGGATTTTAGATGACTGGAATTGCAGGTCTGGGCTGAGTTTGGCTCGTGGTGTATATTCAGTAAAAGTATGATTGAAGGCTGCTCTCAGATCAGAGCCTGAAGCCAGAGTCAACGTCTGTTTTGTGAGTGATGGCTTTTCCTCACTCAAAGGATATAGGCTATCAGCTCTGGTAACAATATGGCAGTAAAAATGATCAGAAATTATAAAAATCTTATGACCAGATGGTGACAAAAAAAGATTCATATTCACCTCAAACCCTGCTTTCTGGCGGCATATCCAGCAGCTCTCGCTGAAAACAAACATTACCCTCTGTTTCCACACAAAGAATACTGAGCTGTTTTTTAGGTATCTGACCATAAACCATAAAGGCAGCAGTAGCCTAGTGGTTAGGGAGTTGGCCACAAACAGTAATAAACCAGGTGTATTCTGAAAAAGAACACTTCTGAATGGTTAGTTTTGGTAATTGCTTTTATATATTTAACTCATTGATCTGTTTGCCAGACTTCAGCTCTGTGAAAGTGTGTGGATTTCTCTTGTGTCCAAGGGCATTATGGTGAGCTGAAAATGATGTAGGCTTTTAGCTGTTTGGTTTTGTATTATATTTGATGCTTTGTGTGATTGCTTATCAAAAAAATATCTGTTAGCCTCTCTCTGGTTTGTGCAAACAAGGATTGTGGCAAAATCTTTGGGAATTAAGTCAGGATTATTATATTCATTTTATTCTATATATATTAAATGTTTTCTTGCTAGTCAATTAGTCCCCTATTGGATGTACATTATATGCTATGACTTCTTTATTGGCAGATGTTATCTTACATTTACATTTGCGACATTTAACAGACGCTCTTATCCAGAGCGACATCCATGTCCTAATTACAGGGACAGTCCCCCTGGAGCAATTCAGGGTTAAGGGTCTTGCTCAGGGACCCAGTGGTGGTAGTGCTAGAGATGCTTCTTGAGCCATAGGTCCATAGGCAAGCACCCTACCACTAGACCACCGCCACCATTAATCTTATGGTCTTATAGCTTTTGCTGATGTGGGCAGTTATACAGTGTTCTAATAGTACAGTGTATTTCAGTGTGGGTGGTAAAACTTGTGTCTCTCATGATCAGGCTTAGTAAGCATAGCATGTTAGCTTTTTATAGCTATAGTTCCAAGTGTCGAAAGGGAATTCTAGGAGTTCTGTAGGGCTGTTCTTGTCTGAAGTTCTGCATATTGGCATATCCTGCATAAATATGAAGTATGTTTGCTTTCGACATTAGGGACTTTGTTTTTGTATGCCTATGTATGTGCATCTTTATGTTGATCAATTAAGTCAGATCCCAGTGCAGCTGAATTGCTTGGAAAAATCAATGGATGGTGCTTCAGCTTTAAATCCAAGTGACTAGTCTTTTGAGGAAAATTAACTTGACAATTATAACATTTCCACAAAACAAAAAAGGATTTTTTGAGTCTAGCCATGACAAATTGTAGACCTACTAAATTGTACCACGCGAGTTTACCTCGTTCACAAGCTGTTCAGATCTATGCATGTGAGTAGCTGCTTTGCATTGATTCTTTTTGGCAGTTAAGGAGTCTTTAGATTTTGGGATGTGTTGATTTATCTGGGTTGCTGCACTAGTAGGAACAACACTGAGTTCTGCATTCCGCAAGGCTGTTTCTTTTGAAGTGCTTGTTTGGAAAGAGCATGCCCTGCTTTTGAGGGATCTAGGTACCTCTTAGCATGGTTTCCCAGCTCCAAACTGCGGCTAATCTTTGAACAAGACAAGATCTTACAGTGAAGAATCTCCTTTTCATCTTCTAATAACCCCAAAGTTCTGTGTCCCCAAGAATGGGTCACCTTATGAAAATGACTTGATAAACTGATGGACAAAGGCACTCTACAAAGGGTAAGGTTGCCTTGCTAAATATGGTATGGTCTGCAAGTCACATGGACACAAATTTAACAGTCGTGCTTGTCAAAATAGCAGGAAACAATAGTCAATTAGCCGTCAAACCCATTAACCATTTATTTAGCAGTGATTTATGACTGCTTATGTGGAGCACTATTCCAAATGTTAGAAAAGCAGTCATACTTTCTGCTCTTCAAGGAAAAGCTTAGCTTTAAGAACCTTATGTTACCAGAGGTAGAGTCAAATCAGAGGCCTGTATTGAGCATAGCACTGTCAAAATCTGCAAAAGTGTTCAAAATCAAACATCAAGTGACAGCTTTGGAACCATATTTTTGTGTGCACTATATGATGCATGTAAACAAACATGTTTCTTGTCACAACTATTGTTGTGCATGTGCACCAAAACTCTAATTTGATTATGTAAAAAGTGCACTGGAGCTTGTATTACGTGTTGAATAGTGACAAAATTTTGTCCTCTGAGGCTAGACTGACACTTTTCGTTTAAACCAAAGCTTGCCCCAGGTTAGAATGAAGCTATCAGCAGTAAGCCTAATTTGAACACTTCAAGCACTGCACTGTCAGTCTTTGTAACCACCTCCCCCAATCCACCGCACAAAGTCTTTCCTTAATGCTAAGATTAAGCTTTGATTAAGAGTTGTGTTTTATCAAGTGAATGAATGACAATGGAGGCATTTATACTTTTTCTGTATTAGGCCTAAAGGCTTGCAGCTTATTGTGTTAAACAGAAAATTGTAATGCTTTTTTCTATCTGGCAGTACAAGCTGATTGTGTAATGATCCATTTTCATATATCTCTATAGTGGTGGTTTAATAAACCACTTTGATAGTGGTCCCTATGAAAGAGGTTTGTTTTCCAACCATTCCTTTTTTGGGAATTTGCTGGAATTTAATATATATCTCCACTTTGGTTGAGCAATACCCCAGCTGAGTAGCAAAAGAACAAAAGGAAGTTGTTCCTTCAAGCTAAAAACTAGATGCTGTGCAATCCCATCACCTGCAAACCTCATCATATCAAAAATGCTAACTGTGCCACTTCTGGAGAATTATTAACCAGTGACTATGGGAGAGGGATAAGATAATGAACATGTGTTTATTATCTCATGAGAAATGTATTCACAGAGGGAAATTAGGTCTTAAATTGGAAACATCATCTGAGGATGCATAGATGGCAATTCAGCTTCAAATGCTAATGTAAAAGATGTGGGGGAAAAGTGACAGACACCTCCCATTCAGGCTGAATGAGTCATCTGTCACTGTGGGCATCCTCTGTACTGTACCATCTGAATTTAACTTTCATAGTCTCTTTTTTTGCCCCTAAATGTGCATTCTGTCTTTTTTTCACTCTGGTTAAGGAAAAATTGTTGCGACTCTTTATAAGAGTGTGTTGCTGTGTGTCATCATCTTTGTGTGTGGGTGTAGGTATGTTCCCACTGTCTCTCTGATCACTGGTTAACATGGAGAATGAGATATAAAATGGATTTTTGTTACATCAAACTGCATACCAGAGTGAAAGGTGCAACTTGATCTTTGGCCAGTGGGAAAAGCAGCGTCAGAGAGACAGCCAGCCAGAGTCTGTCGTAATTAGCTGACTGACAGGTGTAATGGTGATGAGTCGAAAGACACTACGTTCCTTTTTTCAGAATTACTGACAGATTATCATCCAAAAGCATATGGAGCTTCAGACATGCACATGCATGCTTACAATGAGTAAATGTGTGTAACTGTGTGTTTGCATGTGTTCCAAGCATGTGCCAGCTCTCAACTGGGACTTGGCACAGGACTTGTTGTCATAGAGATATCTATTGTGAGTGACTGATATGCTAAATCTGTTGTCTTAATTATTGATAGAGTGAGTAATGATGGAGGGAGGCAAGGAAAGGCAGGGATACAAAAAGGATTAATACATCTTGGCCAAGCATGAAAAGCTAAAGGTGAAAGCCTGTACTGTCTGTCCAATTACTCAGTTATGCTTTCTAAAAAGATCTACAGACATTTGAGCTTGTGCTGGCCTTTACTGATGAATTTCAATATTGCATTATATTCCACATATATCTTTCTATTACATAATAACAAAATTGGCACTAATATAGTCATTTCTAAATTAGTTTGTTATATCTCCTAATTAATGTAATGAAAAATATAATAAGTATCATAATCCAAAATATAATAATCCAAAAATATCATTGTTTCTTCACCCTGCTGAAACTCTTTTTTTTTTTTTTTTTTTTTTTTTTTTTTTTTTCTTTACTATAATCATATTTGGAATCATATGGACCCTTAAATGCAGTAGCAATGTATTATGGGCTAATTAGTACACAGAAGTTACCTATTTTATATATTTTTGGAAGGTAATTTCTAAATCTATTTTGTTTACACTCATTTCTACAATGGATATTTATTCATTCAATATTTACTTCTTGTCATATGATGTTTAGCGGTGTTTATTGATTCCATTAGAAGCTTCATCAGTGCAGAGGACAGAGAGAAGATACATTTATTTGATGCCCTGGGGTGTATTTGTAATTTTTTATAACATTGATATAACGCAACATTATCACAAAGTGCAGACACATTTTTGAAGAAATTCACCAAATCATCTATATCTGTTAAAAACATGTCTTTTACAGTTGTATTGAATTAGTCTTTTTTAAATCTTTTTTTCTAAAAGAGCTAGTCAGACAAGACCCATTTAAATGTTTTAGTCTTTAAATGAAAGTCTAAGGGCAAAAGTTAGTAACATGGCTAACTACATCCTGGCTTCTTTTATTTGGCTGAAAAGGTTAAAAATTGTACCGCTGTCCATTTTGTGATGAAAGATAATACAAGTGCTGTTTTCTTTATAACTGATGTATGAATAGTCTCTATGCTGGAAGACTAGTGGCTGGGCTAGCGTTCAGTATTGTTTGACACCACAAGGCTTATCATGCTTCATGCATGATAGTTTCTCTTGTATTGGGAGAATACTGATTTATGAAAACATAAAAGAATTATACATTTTGTGAAGCTAATGAGGCTGAAGAAACAATTGTTTGCTGCAGAATGCTGCTTAAAAGCAAAAACATCATGCAAACTGAATCCAATTGGATCTAACAGTGGATCAACCCTCTCCAGTTCTTCCAGTCTTTATCTTCCTCCTTCAAACCAAGAGCTTGCATGCCCTCTCTTAAAATATCCATAAACCTCCTCTTTGGTCTTCCTCTTTTCCTCTTTCCTGGCAGGTCAATCCTCAACATCTTTCTAACAATATAATCCTCTTCTCTCCTCTGTACATGTCCAAACCAATGCAACCTTGCTTCCCTAAATTTGCCTTCAAAACATACAATCCCAGCTGTCCTTTCAATATACTAATTTCTAATCCTGTCCATCCTTGTCACATCAATGAAAAATCTTAGCCTCTGTAACTATGCCAGCTCCAGCTCTGCTGCCTGACTTTTCTTTAGTGCCACTGTCTCCAACTTGTGTAGCATAGCTGGTCTCACTATTGTCATGTAAACCTTTCCTTTCATTCTTGATGTTGCACATCTGTTACTGATCACTCTTGTAATCTGTCTTTGTCCTACTCACTTTCATTCCTCACACATCCAGCGCTCATCTCCACCTCACCAGGTTCTCCTCAAAGTGCTTCCAACTCTCATCATGGAACACAATATTATCAGCAAACATTGTAGTCCATGGGGACCCCTATCTAAGCTTATTTGTCAACCTGACCATTACCATAGCAAACAATAATGGGCTCAGCACTGATCCTTGCTGCAATACCACCTCTAATTTAAATGCATCTATCATTCCTACTGCATACCTCACTACTGTCACACTGCCCTCATACATATCCTGTGCCACTCTCTCATGCTTCTCTGCCACATCTGACTTCCCCATGCAAACGAGTGATTGTAATTCTCTAAAGTGAGATTTTCCAATTAATTTTGTAATACTACATTAGAAAAGCATCATTTTTGTCAAATATTCTGTCATATTGCTTTTTAAACTCATTATTTAATGCTTGCATTTGCTGAAGGCCAATTTTAGGTATCTTCCACAATGTTATTACAAATTCTAATTATCATTTTACCTAATCTTGCCAACTTGACCATGTTGCTGTTATTGAGCACACTTTGAATCCAACCCCACACCCCAAGTCCTGACCCCCACCCCACAACCACCAAACCCTGTGAGCTATAGAGCGGCAACAGAGGGCACATGTCTGGCTGAATTTGTGGTAATAAACAGTTGTTGACATGTTGTTAAAAAGTAGCTGTTTAGCTTCAAGACCTTCTTGTATGTGCTTCAGGGTGGATTAGAGCTAATATATAGTACTGTGCAAATTTTTTAGGCAGGTGTGAAAAAATGCTGTAAACAAAGAATGCTTTCAGAAATATAAATGATTGTTTATTTTTATCAATTTATAAAATGCAAAGTGAGTGAACAAAAGAAAAATCTAAATCAAATCAATATTTGGTGTGACCACCCTTTGCCTTCAAAACAGCATCAGTTCTTCTAGGTACACTTGCACACAGTTTTGAAGGAACCCGGCTGGTAGGTTGTTCCAAACATGACCGTGTTTCAACCTACGTGTGACATTGATGATCATTAGCACCTGTTTGGTAAAACTGGTTGATAATACACCTGACGATAATCCTACAAAATCCCTGGCTTTGTGCAAGTACCTAGAAGATTTGATGCTGTTTTGAAGGCAAAGGGTGGTCACACCAAATATTGATTTGATTTAGATTTCTCTTTTGTTCATCTACTGCATTTTGTTGATTGATGAAAATAAATGATTAACACTTTTTGATGATTAACCAAATGATTAACCATTTTTGAGAGCATACTTTGTTTACAGCCTTTTTTTACACCTGCCTAAAGCTTTTGCACAGTACTGTATATAATTAAAAATGTCTTTAGCTCTGTAGAGATACACATTAGGAAGTTAAAAGGAAAAAAAACCACCTTGGATTGTGTTTGGTAAGGTAATAGGGTGCTGCTTTGATAGATTGCTTCTGTCGATATTGAGATAATAACATGAGATGGCCATGAACAATTGAAACAAGCTTACAGTGATTTGAGTTATAATCTGTTTGAAAAGTGTTGCCACGCTTTCATACCTGGCTACCAGTCAATGACTTCAAAAGAAACTATGAGGCATGATGACACCCAGTACTGCTAAGCAAATGTGTCCTTTCTGTTCATTCACCTGTGAAAACACAGTGTGTACACATTGTCACTGCAGTGTTGCTTGCTTTGCTTCTCACAGTCATTTGTTTACTAATCCTCTATCATATGTCCTAAAATTCTCTCTGTCATTATTTCACTAATTTCTTTAGAAGGAAGACTTAGAAGACTGAGTCATATTAACTTAAAACATTTAATGTAATAGGAAATTTTACTAAAGCTATGTAATGTCAATATTATGATTGCTAAACTGTCATTGATAAATCAATCTTGCTTTTATCAGAGTCTGAGGAAAAAAAAAAAAAAAGTACGGTCTTTCTTGGAATCCACTCACCTATATATAGTTCCAGTCATGTGACTAGGACAGAGCCCCGGAGGGCAAAAACCCATAGAACTATAGCAAGGACTAATACATCTTCCTTATTTTTCAAGGAACAAATTTTAAGCAACAGTGCTTAGAATTTTCTGCATAAATGTACTCGCATGTGTGAATCAATGTTTTTGGGCTTATTCACACACACACACGTGTGTGTGTGTGTGTGTGTGTGTAATATTTACATACACACGTGTGTGTACTTTTAACAGAGACAGAGACCATGTTTTGGTGATATAATCTGTAATAATAATGCTCAGCAGCAGTAGCATCATATATGAGGGGTTGATGAAGTCAGTAATTTTACCAGAGCAAATAAAATATGTGGGGGTGTGTAAATCATGGGTGTATTTAAATGCTTTTTGGTTTGCAAGAACTATTGAAACCCTTTACATGTTTTAGATATATATTTCACTATTTTAATTCCACTATACCTCCCACCCTTAGTCAGTCAGCTCTTTTACCTCTTGACTGCATTCTGTTTTCTCTCTTTTATTGCTTTGTACAACCCTTTTTCCCTCTCTCTCGCAGTGACTGCTGCCGTGGCAACAGCAGACCAGAAGCTAGAAAGAGAGATTGGTGTCAGGGCTCAGCAGCAATGTGTGTGTGGAGGGGTGCAGCTGGATTGTGGCAACGTCTGTTTTGTGTTGATATCCATGAGCTGTTGATATATTTGACCCAGTCAGCTGTGTGTGTGAGTGTGTGTGCACGTGTGCAGCCAGAGACTCCACAAGGTGAGCTATTGAGTGAGTTATTTAGCAATTATTGGTAGATTACACTAATTATTAAATTAATTGCATTTTATTTTAATTAGTAATACATCCATAGTTGTATTGACAGTCAAAATCCACAGGCATTTTTTATAGTGATTAAATAACAAAAACAAATGCACACTTATGATTAATTTCCTTAAACTTGGATTTTGCAAATAACACAATACATTTAAAGAGCAGTCTGTTATGCTAATCTTTATTCATCCTGTTTAAATATATATTCAACATATATTCATAGCTTGAATAATTTTCACAAACATTTGAGTGTATCTGAAGATCATTATTTGTATCAAATTCTAATATTTGCATAAAGATTTTAAAATGATGTTAGGTGTCTGGTTTAAATGTTTTTTTTTCATGAATTTGCCCAAAATAATTAACATTATAAATAATACAAAATAAATAACTATAAATAAATAATACAATGTGGTTTACAGCATTACCATTTCCATGTCCTTATGGACTATTTGCATTTACTGTCCATTACCTTGTTTAACTAATCTAGCCTTTATTTAGTTTAATTAGGTTTGCTGCCAATGGAATTAACATCTATGCAATGACAGAATTCTCCCGTCAAGCTGTACCTCTTAATATATGACATATAAGCTGGATAATATAAACTGTGTTACCATCCTTGAAAGTGCCATCTTTTTCCTTAATGGTTAATTTATGTAATCAGATTTAATAAACAAAGTGTTATAGCCTAAAAACATATTCACTCATGTTTGTTTGATGTTTTGCTGTTATAAGCTAGTACAAGTATCTATTATCCACTGAACAGTGGCTTAAAGGGCCATCTCCATCTTGTTAGTTTGCAGATGAATGAGAGATTATCACCACCAATAGCATAAAGGCAGAACAGATCACTAAATGAGTGTGCCTCCAAATGTGTTCAGTTTAGTGTGACTATGGAAGGGAGGTTGAGAATGCTAAGGAATTATGTGCATGTCTTCACATTGCAGTCCATGTTTAATTGAAATTAGAGCGCTGTGTGCATATGTGTACTGATGTGTGAATTATATTGATACTTATCTGACTTATACTGAAGTCTGATGCTCTGTAAATTCACAGTGCAATACAACATGAGATTCCTTCATTAAAAGACCTATACTGCTGATTAATGCTTAGAATTTTCTGCATATATGTGCTCACACGTGCATGTGTGAATCAATATGTTTTTGGGCTTATTTATGCCAGGATGTCCCTGTTTATCTATTGATTTGCTTTGCAAATACACAGCTTTTTTTACTGGCACTACCTTGTGTGTATGTGTTTATCTCTGACTGCAAATGGGAGAGGAATAAATCAGTTGCTGGCGAGTGCAGTCCTGTATCACAAAGATGTCCTACTTTATGCCTGATTTGACAATACGTGTCACATGGGAATGCATTTGTATTTGTATAGTTGTATCTTTTCCTTGTAAGTATGTGTACAGAGCTCACAGAATCTCAATGAACAGCAGTGCAGTGCGTCTGTGATTCAGCAATTCACCACCCCCTACCACACACATATACATGCACACACACAGACACACATACACCTCTAGTCTCCTGAAGGGAATGGTCTCTGGGGACTTGGACTCCCAAAGCCCCTTTCCCTTCCCCCATCTCTTTGATCACCAGCATCTATTACATTACTCCTCAGAGCACTAGGCTAGCATTGCTGTATGCAGAGGCCATATGTTCACATGAAAGTGGGAGAAAGGGAGACAGCGAGTGAGACAGGGAGAAAAGCAGACAGACATGAGAAAGCAGTTAAAATGTGAAAAAAGAATGAGCAAGACTTCCAAATAGAAGTCCAAATTAGAGGCTCGATTTCTAGACTACATTTGAATTCGTACCACTTAACCAGTTCCTGGATTCATTATTATTTTGAATTAATCAGTGAATCTAGCTGCTGCAGTTTAATTTCCTGAACTAGGTGAGGCTTATTTCTAATGTTGATTGCCATCAAATTCACAATAAATTACCATGCAACTCCAGGCACCTTTGGAGAGTAAGCCCCTTTTACATAGAGGGAAACCAATTAATTTAGCTTTTAAATCAATGTAATAATACATAGTTTATATACAGTACTGTGCAAAGGTTTTAGGCAGGTGTGGAAAAAATGCTGTAAACAAAGAACGCTTTCAAAAATGGAAGTGTTAATCATTTATTTTCATCAATCAACAAAATGCAGTTAATGAACAAAAGAGAAATCTAAATCAAATCAATTTTTGGTGTGACCACCCTTTGCCTTCAAAACAGCATCAATTCTTCTAGGTACACTTGCACACAGTTTTTGAAGGAACTCTGGTAGGTTGTTCCAAACATCTTGGAGAACTAACTAACTAACACAGATCCTCTGTGGATGTAGGCTTCCTCACATCCTCACTTCTCTTCATGTAATCCCAGACACACTCGATATTGAGATCAGGGCTCTGTGGGGGCCATAAGAATTGATGCTGGTTTGAAGGCAAAAGGTACACCAAATATTGATTTGATTTAGATTTTTCTTTTGTTCGCTCACTTTGCACTTTGTAAATTGATAAAAAAATAAACAATCATTATTTATATTTCTGAAAGCATTTTGTTTACAGCATTTTTTCCACACCTGCTTAAAACTTTTGCACTGTACTGTATATTCTGCTTCTCATTTCATACCATGACTCAAGCACATTTAACATCTTTTGGAATCTATTATCATTCATGAAGCCCATTACTCATGAACAAGACCCTAAGATCTTTGAACTCCTTCACTTGAATTAGTATCTCATTCCCAACTCTGAGAAACCAGCTTTTTCAAGCATGCTCATTGAAGTACTGAAACTCATTCCTACCGTTTCCCCTGTCATGGCCAAGGAGAAATCTCCTCTGAAAACACAGTTGCCAGATGTTCCCTTTTTCAAAACAATCCCCAGTTCCCCTAGGAAGGATGGAAGGTAGAAAAGCACATTTAATGTAGCAGTCCGCTGGGACCTCAGCCCCAACTAGTGACTTTAGACCTGGTTCTTTCTCATTTGAGCCTGGCTATATACTATGGCAGGTCCAGTCACCAGATGCTCAGCTGCAAGCTCCCTGTCCGGCACAAGGTCTTTGGGTGGGGCACTGGTATCTTATTATGGATATATCTTACTATGGAGACTGTTAATAGGGGTTTTATGAATAGCTTTTAGTCTGGTCCCCCACTTGAGACCTCTCTGCTTTTGATGAGCATATAATGAGTAACATGCTTCCAGCTTCTACACAAATCCCTCCACCAGGATACATTTGTGACTCTAGAAGGGGATAGCAAAATGGCAAGTTGAAAGCAACTTTATGACACCAATACATTTACGGCATTTAGCAGACACTCTTATCCAGAGCGACTTCCATGTCTTATTTATAGGGACTGGAACAATTCAGGGTTAAGGGTCTTGCTCAGGGACCCAGTGGTGGTAGTGCTAGAGGTGGGATTCGAGCCTGTGACCTCTTGAGCCATAGGTCCATAGGCAAGCACCCTACCACTAGAACGCCGCCAACCTTCATTTATGGGCCAAATTATGATGGTCAAATGATGTCTGAAATCTGAGATTTTTTATTTGATGGGTGTTCCCAATATGCAGTGATAAGGGCCTTCTCATTAATATACATGGGGAATGAAGAAAGAAACTGTGAAAAATTGATGAAAATGTGCATTTTAGTCAAAGACCAGTCATTTTAGCCACGGAGTACATGCTGACATCTATCCAGCACTTAAGGCACTTATAATTGTTATGTGGCTAGCCTGCTTGTTTACCTGAAGAAGAGATGGGATACTGGCTATGTTCTGGATAATGTTCTACTGATAAACCTTAGCTCCTGGCATTCAGGCAGAAGCTACTTTGATACTTACCACCCATCTAAACATTGTTGCAGACCAAGTACAGCTATTCATGGAAATGGTTTTCCCTAATGCCAGGGGCCTCTTTCAGTAGCTTAATGGTTAAATGCTTTAAGAATGGTTTAAAGATGTGATAAAGAGCTCAAGATGTTGACTTGACCTCCACGTTTCCAGATATCAATCCACTGTACAATCTGAGGGATGTTCTGGACAAATGCAATGTATTACACCTGGACTTTGGGCTGTTCTCGTGAGGGGTTGCACAGCAGATCATCCGTCTCCATTCCCTTCAGTGCTCTGTATCCTCCTCTTTCACATCGACCGCCTGCATCCTCACACTCACCACATCCATAAAACTGCTCTTGGTCCTTCATCTTCTCCTCTTCCTTGGCAGCTCTATCCTCAACATTCTTCTCCCATTACACCCTTTGTCATTCCTCTGTACGTGTCCAAACCAATGTATTCTCGTTTCTCTGACTTTGTCACCAAACCATCCAACCTGAGCTGTCCCTCTAATATAGTAACTCCTAATCTTGTCCATTCTCATCACTCCCAATGCAATTCTCAACATCTTTGACCATCTCCAGGTTTATTGCCTGTTTTTTTAATCAGTGTCACTATCTCCAGCCCTTAAACTACTGTCCTGTAAACCTACCCTTTACTCTTACCAGTAACCATCTGTCACATATCACTCCTACTGCTCCTGTCCACCCATTACAATCTTTCTGCACTCTCTTCTTCACATCCTTTTAACACTCCTTGTTCCTCTGAACTGATGACCCCAGGTATTTGAACTATTCCACTTCTGGCACTTCTACTCTCTGCATCCTAAGTATACTGCTGTCCTCCCTTTCATTTATACACATATATTCTGTCTTTGTCCTGCTGACTTTCCTTGAAACATCAACTCCAGAAGAGGCCAGGTCAGCAACAATCATCTTGGCAGATGTCCGGGGCTCCTTGCTGACATCACTGAATATTTTCCTCTCCAGAGTTCTTGAAATCTTGCGCATATGGCCATGACCAGGTTTGTTTCTTACAGAATTTGTCTCCTTGTACTTGGCAATGATGTAATGTACAGCAGTTCTAGATACTGTGAATCGCTTGGAAAGGGCAGTGTAGCCTTCCCCCTTATCATGAGCATCTACTATCTTCTTTCTGAGCTCCAGACTGATTTCCTTTGTCTTTGGCATGGTGAGTAACAGTCCCTCTCATGTGTTCAAGTGCCCTGTTCCTTGGAGTCTTTTTATGCTGATTGAATGTTGTTAGGAAGCCAATTGACTGCGCAGGTGTGGTTTCAAAGCTGATTGGTTAATTCATGTAGGTGTGTTTTGAAAGCAAACATTCACATGGGGCTAATGTTTTTGACCACCCCATTTTTTACTATATTTGACATAAAGCAAGCCTAAAAATGTATCTTATATTACAAAATGTACCAAAAGCTACTAAATAGCACTAGGGAATGTTTGCTTATATCAAGTTTCATCAATGCTGCAAATATTGTGAAGAGGTTTAGAAAAATTTTCCATAATTCCTGGGGGGCTAATAATTTTGGCCTCAACTGTATCTGGTGAGGAATAAATTAGGGCAGCCCCACCTTTAATCCCAATGAAAATTCCTGGACTTCTGGAATAATGTTCTTTGGACAGATGAGTCTAAAACTTAATTATTTGGAAACCAGAATAGAAGACATGTCTTGCAAAACCAAATACAGCATTCCAGGAAAAGAACCGCATACCAACTGTAAAGCAAGGAGGTGGAAATGTCATTGTTTGGAGATGCTTTGCTGCAGCAGGACCTGGCCAGCCCACCATCACAGAATCCACCATGAATTCTATGGTGTAGTAGAGGGTGCTTGAGGAACATGTGAGACCATCTGTAAGAATATTAAAGCTGAAGCGGAACTGGACCCTGCAACACAATGACCCAAAACATACCAGTAAATCCACAAAGGACTGGCTGAAAACTAAGAAATGGAGAGTCCTGGAGTAGAGTCAAAGCCCAGATCCTAATCCCATTGAGATACTGTGGGGTGAATTGAAACAGGCTTTACATGCAAGCAAACCATCAAACATCTAACAGCTTAAAGAATTCTACATTGAGGGTTGGGGCAAACTTTCCTCAGCCTGATGTTAGAGACTGGCAGATGCTACAAGGAGCATTGCAGTCTCACTGCAATTATTTCAGCCAAAGGGGGTTACACTAGTTATTAGGGAGTAGGGTGTCCTTCTTTTTTCCTCACTTAGAATACACATTTTTGTTCATATGTTTTGTTTAATAAATGAATAAATCAAGGTTAATTATTGTTGATTACCTGCAATTAAATCACTTTCTTTTAGATTAGATATTGATATGTATACATTTCTTAATAAAAACTGGGTCAAATTTTTTCACATTACTGTATCATGACCTCTTTTCCTAAATTAGTTTCCACCAATCTTTCCAATAACTTGATAATGGGCTGATCAACTATATCCCTATAATTACTGCAGCCATATGCATTATTCTTAAAAATTGGTATCAGTACACTTCTTTTCCACCCCTCAGTAATCCTCTCATTTTCCAAGATAATGTTAAATAGCCGCACAGCCCATCCATCCATCCATCCATCCATCCATTTTCTGCCGCTTATCCCAAACGGGGTCGCGGGGGAGTGCTGGCGTCCAACCCAGCGCACACAGGGCGAGAGCCGCACAGCCATCTTTCCTAAACATCTCCACAGGTATGTCATCTGGACCACAAGCCTTTCTTTTCTTCATAATCTTCATTGTTTCCCTTACTTCCTTTTCAGTCTGCTGCACTTCATGGTTCACCATCCTCACATCATTCAGCATTTTTTCTCTCTTTCATTATTTTCATTCCACAGACAGACTGGCTAAATCGACCATCTGCAAGCTGCAATGAGGCTTCGCTCAAGGGTCACCAAATTGAGACAATGTCTGTTCCCCAAACAAAGCTATACCAAAGAAAAATTTGCTCTACCAATTTGATTAATGTTAATCTTTCTAAATCAGCAAACAACAGCACCTTCGAACTAAAGCTGGCACTTCCCAGTATTAGATCACTAAACGCTATATCTGTAATTGTTAAAACTTTTTAAACCCCTTTCCGCAATATCCATCCATCCATCCATCCATTTTCCAGCCGAGAGACATAGTCTCTCCAGCGTGTCCTGGGTCTTCCCCGGGGTCTCTTTCCGGTGGGACGTGCCCGGAACACCTCACCAGGGAGGCGTCAAGGGGGCATCCTAATCAGGTGCCCGAGCCACCTCATCTGACTCCTCTCGATGCGGAGGAGCAGCGGCTCTACTTTGAGTCCCTCCCAGATGGCTGAGCTTCTCACCCTATCTCTAAGGGAGAGTCCAGACACCCTGCGGAGGAAACTCATTTCGGCCGCTTATATTCACAATCTCGTTCTTTCGGTCACTACCCACAGCTCGTGACCATAGGTGAGGGTGGGAACGTAGATCGACTGGTAAATTGAGAGCTTTGCCTTCTGGCTCAGCTCCTTCTTCACCATGACGGACCAATGCAGAGCCCGCATCACTGCAGAAGCTGGCCCGATCCGCCTGTCGATCTCCCGCTCCATCTTACCCTCACTCGTGAACAAGATCCCAAGATACTTAAACTCCTCCACTTGGGGCAAGGTCTCACTCCCAATCCTGAGAGGGCATTCCACCCTTTTCCGACTGAGGACCATGGCCTCAGATTTAGAGGTGCTGATTCTCATCCCAGCCGCTTCACACTCGGCTGCGAACCGATCCAGAGAGTGCTGAAGGTCACGGCATGATGAGGCCAACAGGACAACATCATCTGCAAAAAGCAGAGACCCAATCCTGAGCCCACCAAACCGGACCCCCTCAACGCCCTGGCTGCGCCTAGAAATCCTGTCCATAAAAGTTATGAACAGGATCGGTGACAAAGGGCAGCCCTGGCGGAGTCCAACCCTCACCGGGAACAGGTCCGACTTACTGCCGGCAATGCGGACCAAGCTCTGACACCGGTTGTACAGGGACCGGACAGCCCTTAACAGGGAATCCGATACCCCATACTCCCGGAGTACCCCCCACAGGAGCCCCCGAGGGACACGGTCGAATGCCTTCTCCAAGTCCACAAAGCACATGTAAACTGGTTGGGCAAACTCCCATGCACCCTCCAGGACCCTGCTAAGGGTGTAGAGCTGGTCCACTGTTCCGCGACCTGGACAAAAACCACATTGCTCCTCCTGGATCTGAGGTTCGACTATCCGACTGACCCTCCTTTCCAGGACCCCTGAATAGACTTTCCCCGGGAGGCTGAGAAGTGTGATACCTCGATAATTGGAACACACCCTCCGGTCCCCTTTCTTAAAGAGGGGGACCACCACCCCGGTTTGCCAATCCAGAGGCACCGTCCCCGATGTCCATGCGATGTTGCAGAGGCGTGTCAGCCATGACAGTCCTACAACATCCAGAGCCTTGAGGAACTCTGGGCGGATCTCATCCACTCCCGGAGCCCTGCCACCAAGGAGCTTTTTGACCACCTTGGCAACCTCAACCCCAGAGATGGAAGAGTCCACCTCGATGTCCCCAGACTCTGCTTCCTCCTCGGAAGGCATGTTGGTGGAATTAAGGAGGTCTTCGAAGTACTCCCCCCACCGACCCACAACGTCCCGAGTCGAGGTCAGCAGCGTACCATCCCCACTATACACTGATTTCCGTGCACTGCTTTCCCCTCCTGAGACGCCGGATGGTGGACCAGAATTTCCTCGAAGCCGTCTGGAAGTCCTTCTCCATGGCCTCTCCAAACTCCTCCCATGCCCGAGTTTTTGCCTCAGCAACCACCAGAGCCGCGTTCCGCTTGGCCTGTCGGTACCTATCAGCTGCCTCCGGAGCCCCACTGACCAAAAAGGCCCGGTAGGACTACTCCTTCAGCTTGATGGCATCCCTCACCGCTGGTGTCCACCAACGGGTTCTAGGGTTGCCACCGTGACAGGCACCGACCACCTTCCGGCCACAGCTCCAGTCAGCCGCCTTGACAATGGAGGCACGGAACATAGTCCATTCAGACTCAATGTCCCCCACCTCCCCCGGGACGTGGTTAAAGCTTTGACGGAGGTGGGAGTTGAAGCTTGTCCTGACAGGGGACTCTGCCAGACGTTCCCAGCAGACCCTCACGATGCGTTTGGGCCTACCAGGTCTGACCGGCATCCTCCCCCACCAACGAAGCCAACTCACCACCAGGTGATGGTCGGTTGACAGCTCCGCCCCTCTCTTTACCCGAGTGTCCAAGACATGGGGCCGCAAGTCCGATGACACGACCACAAAGTCGATCATTGAACTGCGGCCTAGGGTGTCCTGGTGCCAGGTGCACATGTGGACATCCTTATGCCTGAACATGGTGTTCGTTATGGACAATCCGTGACGAGCACAAAAGTCCAATAACCAAACACCGCTCTGGTTCAGATCGGGGGGGCCATTCCTCCCAATTACGCCCTTCCAGGTGTCACTGTCATTACCCACGTGAGCATTGAAGTCCCCCAGCAGAACGATGGAGTCACCAGGAGGGACGCTCTCTAGCGCCCCCTCCAGAGACCCCAGAAAGGGTGGGTAGTCCAGAATGCTGTTTGGCGCATAAGCGCAGACAACACTAAGGACCCGTCCCCCAACCCGAAGGCGGAGGGCCGCCACCCTCTCATCTACCGGGGTAAACCCCAATGTACTGGCGCCAAGCCGTGGGGCAATAAGTATGCCCACACCTGCTCGGCGCCTCTCACCGGTGGCAACTCCAGAGTGGAAAAGAGTCCAGCCCCTCTCAAGGAGACTGGTTCCAGAGTCCAAGCTGTGCATCGAGGTGAGTCCAACTATATCTAGCTGGAACTGCTCAACCTCGCGCACTAGCTCAGGCTCCTTCCCCACCAGAGAGGTGACGTTCCACGTCCCTAGAGCCAGCTTCTGCAGCCGAGGCTCGGACCGCCAAGGCCCCCGTTTTCGGCCACCGCCCAGCTCACAACGCACCCGACCTCTTTGGCCCCTCCCAAAGGTGGTGAGCCCATGGGAAGGGGGACCCACGTTGCCTCTTCGGGCTGAGCCCGGCCGGGCCCCCTGGGTGAAGGCCCGACCACCAGGCGCTCGCCAGCGGGCCCCACCTCCAGGCCTGGCTCCAGAGGGAGGCCCCGGTGACCCACGTCCGGGCAAGGGAGAACGTCTTCCAAAGTTTTTATACATCATAAGAGGTCCTCTGACTGGCAATGTTAATCTTTCTTAATCAGCAAACAACAGCACCTTCGAACTAAAGCTGGTACTTCCCAGTATTAGATCACTAAACGCTATATCTGTAATTGTTAAAACTTTTTAAACCCCTTTCCGCAATATAATTAACCCAAATACAAAAAAGGCAGCCTTTTCACTTATGTCACGGTGGCAGGGTGCAGGAAGGACGTCTGCCAGTGATCCAAGACAAAACATAACCACACCTAGGGAGACTGTGACAACTTATTACAATCTATAGATCACCAGGACCCTACTCACAGTTCCTAAAGGAGTTCAGTGATTTTCTAGCATGCCTAGCAGTAAATAAAAAAAAAAGTAATAATCTTTGGTGACTTTAATATTCATGTTGAGAAAGAACAAGACTCACTGAAATTAGCCTTTACATCTATCCTTAATACTATGGGTTTTATCCAGAATGTAACAGGGCCCACTCAATACCATAACCATACATAGATCTAATCTATACACTAGGTGTTCAGGTGGACAACATAGCCATTATTCCCCAGTGAAAGTGAATATTCGTGTCATTGTTAGTACATAGCACAGGACAGCACACAGTGAACCACAACAAAGTTGGATTTCTGCATTTAACCCATACACACACCGTGCAGAAGGGGGCAGTGACAGGGATTGTACCTTGCTCAAGGGTACCTCAGGGCACCTACTAGTAAGAGGTTTGAACCCATCATCTTCCAAATCTGTGACCAACTCGCTAACCACTAGGCCACCACTGCCCCAACAGTGATCTCAGATAGCTATACACTTAGCTATAATAGCTATAATTTATGTATAGCTACTTGATCATGATCACCCCAAGATCATGTTAGGCATACAATAACTTCCCCCACAGCCTTTAGTTTTATCGAAAACCTTCCAGACGTGTCAACACTTCTTAGTTTGCCATCTGTTCCAGAAGAGCTAGATAATCTATTAGAATGTTTAGAGAATATGTTTTTGTTCCACATTAGATAAGGTAGCACCATTAAAAGTCAAGTCATGTCAAGTAGGATTTTATTGTCATTTCAGCCGCATACACATAGTGAAACAAAATAACGTTCCTCCAGGACCCTGGTGCTACACACAAGACAACATAAGACACAAGGCAGGGCAACAAGTGCAGACAACAGACAGCACAACAGACAGTACAATAGACAGTACATTCATCCATAACAGGGCCGCAGTGTTATAGAACAAAGCAGCCTAGGTTGTTGGGCAGTGTGACAATGTAGCGGAGCAGCATTATCAGTAAAGTGCAGAGTGCAAGAAGAAAATAAATAGATAATGATAGAAATAGATGAATAATAGGTGTGGAGACTTTAGCGGTTTAAAAGTCTGATGGCCAGGGGGAAGAAACTGTTTCCCAACCTGGTAGTGGAGGCCTGTATGCTGAGGAACCTTTTCCCGGATGGCAGGAGGGAGAAGAGAGTGTGGGATGGGTGAGCGGGAACATCCATAATGCTGGTTGCTTTGCAGATGCAGCGAGTGGTGAAAATGCCTTGTACAGAAGGCAGAGAGACCCCGATGATCCTCTCAGCTGTTCTCACTACCCGTTGCAGGGACTTGCGGTCTAAGACGTTGTAGTTCCCGTACCAAGCAGTAATGCAGCTGCTCAGGATGCTCTCGATGGTTCTTCTGTAGAAGATGGTGAGAATGGAAGGTGGGAGATGGGCTTTCCTCAGTCTATGTAGGAAGTAGAGACACTGCTGGGCTTTCTTTGTGATGGAGTTGGTGTTCAGGGTCCACGTGAGGTTGTCAGTTATGTGAACACCAAGAAACTTGGTGCTCTGGACCATCTCTACAGGTGAGGTGTCGATATTCAGTGGAGAGTGGTTCCGATGTGGTCTCCTGAAGTCAACAACCATCTCTTTAGTTGTCAGAGACAGGTTATTGGTTCTGCACCAGTCCGTCAGCTGTTCTATCTCCTCTCTGTAAGCCGCCTCGTCTCCACCGCTGATCAGACCCACCACGGTTGTATCATCAGCGAATTTGATGATGTGGTTCAAGCTGTGCTTGGCTGCACAGTCGTGGGTCATCAATGTGAACAGCAGTGGGCTGAGCACACAGCCCTGAGGGGGCCCTGTGCTCAGCATGATGGTGTTGGAGGTGCTGTTACTGATCCTGACTGACTGGGGTCTCCCAGCCAGGAAGTCCATGATCCAGTTACAGAGGGAGGTATTCAGGCCCAGCAGCCTCAGCTTCGCACTCAGATGTTGAGGGATGATGGTGTTGAATGCTGAACTGTAGTCGATGAACAGCATTCTGACATAACTGTCCTTTCTGTCCAGATGAGAAAGGGCCAGATCAAGGGTGGTGGAGATTGCATTATCCATTGAGTGGTTGGGACGATACGCAAACTGCAGGGGGTCCAGTGAGGAAGGGATCTGAGACTTGATGTGTCTCATGACCAGCCTCTCAAAGCACTTCATGATGATATGTGTGAGAATGATGCTGGTGGTCTTGAAGCACCTAGGAACAACAGTGGTGCTAAGAGAGATGTTGAAGATGTCAGTGCGTACATCTGCCAGCTGTTCTGCGCATCCTCTGAGCACACGACCTTGAATGTTGTCTGGACCAGCAGCTTTCCGTGGGCTGACTCTCAGTAGAGATCTTCTCACCTCGGCCATGGTCAGACAGATAATCTGGTCGTTAGGAGGAGGGATGGTCTTCCCCATTATTGTGTTGTTCACAGCATCAAATCGTGCGAAGAAGCGGTTCAGTGCATCTGGGAGGGAGGAATCACTGTCACAGACAGGAGATGTCCTGTAGTTGGTGAGGGCCTGAATGCCCTGCCACGGATTCTTGTGGTAGCCATGGATTCTTTGTGTGTGTGCTCGCTTTGCTGCTCTGATGGCCTGAGACAGGTTTACCCTCGCCGTTCTCAGGGCGGCCTCGTCCCCTGACTTGAAGGCCTTGTCCCGGGTCCTCAGGATTCTGCGCACTTCCGCTTTCATCCATGGCTTCTGGTTGGGTCTTGTTATGATGAACTTGGAGATAGTAACATTCTCAATACACTTGCTGATGTAGCCAGTCACTGAAGCTGTGTACTCCTCCAAGTTGATGGAGTCACTGTAGGTTGCAGCCTCCCTAAACATGTCCCAGTCGGTGTGTTCAAAGCAGTCCTGAAGAGCAAGACTGTGGGCTAGGTCTTCACCTGCTTCAGGGTGGGCCTCACATGCTCAATGGGTCTGTACACTGGGATCAGCAGAACAAAGATGTGGTCTGAGTGTCCGAGGTGGGGGCGGGGCTCTGCTCTGTACGCACCGGCCATGTTTGTGTAAACACAGTCCAGCATGTTTTCCCTCCTCGTTGCAAAGTCCACATGTTGATGAAATTTAGGGAGAACTGACTTGAGATTTGCATGATTGAAATCTCCGGTGACTATGATCAGTCTGTCTGGGTGGGCATTGTGGAGCTTGCTGATCACTCCATAAAGTTCAGCCAGTGTGCTGTTTGCATTAGCACTGGGTGGAATGTAGACCACCGTAATAAAAACACAAAAAAAAACGTGTTCCACAGTATCCCAATCCAACATGTGCTCTAAAGCAAAAGGCATGGAAACTAGCATGTAAATGGCAGCTGACAAAATTAGAATCATTTCACATTTCAAGGAGAGCTTTAAACAATATAAGAGGGCTGTTACATTACCATGTTCAGTCTACTTAACTATTTGAATACAGTCCAATAAAAATAATCCTAGATTTTTATTCAACACAATATCTACACTTAGGAAGAACCATGGAGGAGCTGAAAGACAGATACCTGTGATGAACAAAAGTGATAATTTTATGGATTTCTTTAACAATAAGATTCAAATAATTTGGCAAGAAATCCAAAACCAAATAACAAACCCACCAAATCTGCTGCCCAAGACAGATATAGATACTTAAAGAGGTCATGTCAGCAATAATCAGGCCTTTATTAGACCTTCATCAGCCTGGGCTATGTGCCAAAAGCATGCAGTTATTAAGCCTTTACTTAAGAAATCTAATCTTAATCGATTCAAGTAAACAAATTTTCAACCAGTTTCTAACTTGCCACTTGTATCAAAGATTCTGGAGAAACGGCCATGGCTATGTCCCAGCGGTTGTGCTTATATCTACATAAAAATAACATCTTTGAGAAATTTCACTCTGGTTTTTCGGTCATACCATAGCACTAAAACAGTGCTAGCAAAAACAGTAAACAATCTCTTAATGGCATCTGACAAAGGGGCTGTATCCTTACTAGTCCCCCTCGACCTTAGTGTAGTGTTAGACACCATAGATCAAAATATCCTACTGCATAGACTAAAAAATCTGGTTATAATAACAGTATCAGCCCTTTCCTGGTTTAATTCATACTTGAGAAACCTCTATCAATTTGTAAATGGGAATGATAAAACATCAACTCGTACAAAAGCCAATTATTTAGGTCCCCTACTTTTCATATTATACATGCTCCTTCTGGGTTCAGTTATCTGGAAACATGGAAGCAGCTTCCACTGTTGATGATGACACACAATTATATATTTCATCTAAACCACATGATAAATTTTAAATATTTAGGTTTTATAAGAGAAATAAAAGAGTAGATGTCACTTAATTTTCTTATGGTAAATTCTGAAAAGAAAGAGGTTCTTTTGCTAGGTCCTAAAATTGCTAGAGATAAACTGTCAAATTTAATGCTATGCTTATTTTACAGTTAATCCTAAACCCATTGTCAAAAGTCTGAATACACACATTGGAAATATTACCAGAATAGCTTTCCTTCACCTTAGAAACACTGCTAAACTTACAAGCGCACTCACACTACATGATGCAGAAATACTAATACATGCTTTTTATCACCTCAAGACTAGATTATTGTAAGGCCTGCTGTCAAAATGTTCCAGTAATAGCCTTCATAAACTCCAGTTAGTCCAGAACTTAGCAGCTAGAGTCCTCACTAGATCTAGAAAATTTGATCACATTAGTCTGATATTATCTTGACTTCACTGGCTTCCTGTGAAATTCTGTATCGACTATAAAATTTTACTACTGACTAGCCTTAAAGGGCCTCACTCCTGACTAGCTTTCCAAGCTTATCTCCAGTTATGGACCCCCATGCTCACTTAGATCACAAGGTGCTGGTTTTCTTATAGTTCCCAGAATTTTGAAAAGAACAACAGGGGGAAGAGCCTTTTCACTCAAAGCCCTTTTCACTCAGTCTTCCTGCTACTGTCTGGGACTCAGACACATTTTTTGTATTTAAATCCAGGCTTAAAACCTACTTGTTTAGACAGGCGTTTAGTAATTAATGTTCCTGTTAGTTAAAAGGTGCAGATTCAGGCGTTCAAGGATACTCCCAGCCAAGTACATCAATTTCCATGAGGTTTTCCTGAACTCCATACCAGCTAGTCCATTCAGTCGACAACACAACTATCATCAGATTTCAGTCCTCACCTGAACTTCAGATCAGCTTCATCATTCTGGATCATCTGCATGAGCTGCTGCCACTAACTGAGATTAACAAAAGCTTCACCCACTCAAGCAGAACTGCCACTCTTTTATTGTAGCTCATACTTTACCAGAACTCATCGTTAAATTGATTAATTTATGAAATGCATTCTCTTTCTTTCTTTTTTCTCCTTCTTTATTTCTGTTGTCGACTAGGGGATGGATTCCCTTTTTATTCTTGGTTCCTCCCCAGATGTCTTCCTGCTCTAGGGGGTTTTTCCTGGCTGCTGTCACCCTCGGCTTACTTACTTGGGGCGTGGACCCGGATTCTGTAAAGCTGCTTTTTTGACAACAACAGTCATAAAAAGTGCTATATAAATAAAACTGACTTAACTTGATTTCATTCATCATTCCTATAAAGTATTCCTCCCATCTGCTGAAGCTGCTCTGCTCGCTTGTATGTTTCCATTGTTACCCTTTATTGCCCTAACGTTCTGCACATCTTTCCCAGCTCTGCCCCTCTATCTGGCTAATCTTTATAGATCCCTTTCTCCCTCCTTAGTGCCCAACTCCAATACAACTAACAATATGCCTTATATTTAGCCTTTGCCACTTCTTTCTATGCCCTGCGCCTTATCTCCTTGTATTCCTGTCTACTTTCTTCACCTCTCAGACTCTTCACCTCTTACTATTTATTCACTGCAGAACTACCTTGTTCAACCACCAGGTTTCCTTATCCTCCTTCTTTTGTCCAAATGTCATACCTTTCTAGTCGACTGCCTTACCAATTCTGCAGCAGTTGCCCACCGATCTTAATTCTTCACTCCCCCTAGTTTTAACTCTTGTCTGAATTCCACCTTTCAGATTACCTTCTTCTGTTTCCACTATTTTATCCTTGACTCTGCCCTCACTTTCTATTTCTTCTTGATCTCCAAGTTCATTCTACAGACCATCATTGCTGCATAATCTATGCTCTCCCCTGTCATTGCTTTTCAATCTCCAGTCTCCTTCAGACTGACCCTGCAAAAAATAAAATCCACCTGTGCTCCTCCTGCTTCTTACTACAGCCATTTCCATGCATTTCTCCTCCTCCTTCTCTTCTTCTTCTTCTTTGACCAATAGTAGCCCTATATCCCTTGAGCAAGGTACCGTCCCCGTCACTGCTCCCCGGGCACTTTCAATAGCTGCCCCCTGCTGCACTTGTGTGAGTGAATGGGTAAAATGCAGAGATGTAATTTCATTGTGGTTCACTGTGTGCTGTGCTGTGTACTCACAATGACAAGAATAGTCATGCTCACTTTCTTTTAATATGCTTATGTGTTGCAAAATATTTACTTACTGTTCACTGCATTTCAAAGGAAATAGGAAAAAATATGATGAAATTGTACATTTTTCTTTTTAACTCTGAAGAATAAGAAAAAAACTAAGCTTTGCTTACAATTTATTCCATATATAACATGATCTGAATGATGTTTTTATGTTTTACAGAAGCATCACACTGTCTTTGAACTATACCTTGCTTGAGGTGTAATCCAGGTTTATAAGCCCCTTTCTATCTTCTGCTCTTTGCTGCATTGTTATCTCTATTTTGCCAAATTAGTTCTTAGCAGTGTTGGGGAATTACAATATACTACACTTTAGAATAACAGCCATTACACTACACAACAAGCCCAAAAAACACAATACCCAAGTACCAATATTTGTGAAAACTAGGGCAAAGTCTCTAATTAGAAACAGACTTGACAACTGTGGGTTTGACTAACATTCCTTAAATCCTTGAAGGAATTCCTTAAATTCCTTAAATGAAGATAAGGTCTGATGTAGTGTGCATGTGCATTAAAAGAGACAGCAGGAATTCATTTTAATGAGAAGTATTAGGTAAACACCCCAAATCTATCATAGTCTGGTTTTGTATGATTTCTAAACTCAGATTTTGATTTTGGATAATTCCTGGTGTCACTCCTTGCATGTGTTTTTGTGATAAAATGTAGTTTAAAGACCAGAAAGAGTTATCTGTGATGAACCCAGGTTTAATACCTTGCAATATGTTATCATGGTCACTAATCAGTCATACATTATGAAAACCACTGTATTCAAACTGTATACAGTATGAAAACCATAACAACTTCAAGATTCTTCATCACAAGATAACTTGTGTAGCTTGAACAGTAATGCAATCTGTGGACTTTAAAAGTTACATAATGTGTCCTAGGCATTATGTGTGAGGTGGAACTGACCAGTGTAACAGTCACTTTGAAATATGCACTGATTATGATTTGGTCTTTTGAAATGCAGTAATACAGAATAATTCTAAGTGGAATATAACTCAATTGATCTGTTTCGATAAAGATGTTATTTTTACCTGTGTTGCACTTACTTACACTAATCTAAGAAGTTAGCTTATTCATGGGCAACCCACCCCCATTGGATAGATGGAGCGTTCAGTCTTGTAGCCTTTATCTCAGAATTTACCGTTGGTTTGGTAATGATTCACTAGATCGATACATTTTGAAAAACCTTAAACTTTTAGTGATAGTGGGAATAAAATAAGCTGTTGATTTTTTTTTTTGTTGTTGTGCACCTGTGTTTATAAGTTTTTTCAGCTTTCACTACTTGACTAATGGCAAAAGTGTAATTTACTTTAGTTATTTGAGAGACACTTGGCATAGAATGTAGGAGATGAGTATATACTCAAGGAAAATAAATGTATAAGGAAAATAAATATATACTATTAACTAAAAAATGGAGTGAGACATTCATGTTTGACTAATGTTGTATACAGTGAAGTGCTGTTAAAATGATGAGTATTGTCTACTAAATATTGTTCCAAAGCATTGTCGCATAGATAAAGAGTGATGAATGAGGTGCTGGCTGAAAGTGGATAACTGTCCAGATTGTGTCATGTTTCCAGGGGGATCCAGTCACAATTGTATTTTGTATGTGGTAAAGTCATATTCAACTGCTGGAAAAATGTTCTAATGCAGTGTAAGTCTGAGATGTTCAAAGATCCCTTGTGTACCCTTGAAATAATGTTATTTTGTGGTTATATGTTGCATTTTCATTCAAGGATTTCAAGAAAACTTTAACACATGAAAATTATTTGTCACTTTAGCCTATAGTCTATAGTGTATGGAATTGCATATAGCATATAGAAATCTATATTTGCATGATTATTTTAGGAGATGAATGATGCAACTTATACCTAAACTACAGCATCATGTGATAGACTGCACTCCAAGGCAGAGCCAAGGTATGGCCTTAGTAGTCCTAAAATGTTTTTGTGATTCTAATAGCTTTATAGCTGTACTTACCAATTCACAATGTAGAATGAGGAAGATTACTGACACATTGCAGAAAAATTGCAGTGAGTCTTTCCATCGTGGATTCTAAGGAGATACACAAGCTAATTTATCACAAGATACAAAAAAGCTCATTTATGCATTACTTTCAATGCAGTTTCAACCAAATGCATTTAATACTGGTATGAGGTGTGAAAATCACTGTGTGATTTTGCCTCAAATTTGTCATTTCATTTGTCATTTCAGATTTTCAAAATTGTTCTAGAAATTTGTCACTAGATGACATTTTGGGGTCTTTTTCTTTCTTTCTTTTTATTTTACTTCCTGTGACTAGACATAACATTGGGATCCAGCTGAGGATTTTGGTGTTTGAATCCTGTTTCTCCCTTTACTCACCACAAAGTTCTTGAACGGCTGCACGGGAGCACGATCAACAACTTAATGTAATCTGAAACAAGAAAGCTGTGTGTAGTGTGTAAGGCTGAATGTGTATAAGAGTGCTAGAGAATTGAGAGAGGTTTTGACCAAGTTAATGATGTATTTGAAAACTGTTCACCAGACCAAGCCACCCTTTTCCTTTAAGCCAGGGTCCAGTTCTGATGCTCATGTTTTGGGCAGTGGAAAGGAGTCACCTTAGGCATCTGATTGATATACAGTTAATATATACAGTGCCCTCCACCATTATTGGCACCCATATTTAAGATGTGTTCTTAGGCTTCTAATAAATTATTTTTTTCCCCAAAAAATATAGGCTCACAACACAAAAAATAGAAAAATCCAACCTTTAATTGAAGTACATATACTCACTGGGAAAAAAAATCCCATATTAAGAAATACATTTTTTTTTACATGAAATCATGTGTGCCACAATTATTGGTACCCCTAACAATTCATATATAATAAATGTAATTGAAGCATTTTTGTGAAATTTCTAGGTTTCACAAAACATTTCTAGTTTAGTTTTTTAAGTTGATCAGAGTAAATTGGAACTTTTAATTAGTTATTAATGAATTCATGTGTCCCTGCTGTATACATATGATGTGACACAGTGTCCTCTTGTTCTTAGCCACTCTTCAACATGGGAAAGACAAGAGAACATGCCATTCAAGTAAGGCAGATGTGTGTCAATCTTCATCAGTCAGGTAATGGCTACAAGAAAATAGCTACTCACCTAAACCTGCCTGTATCTACTGTCAGAGGAATAATAACAATGGGACCAGTGACAAACAAGGCTGGACAAGGATCCAAGTTTATCTTGTCACCACACACAGTGAGGAGGATGGTAAGAGAAGTAAAATAATTCTCCAAAGCTCACTCTTACAGAACTGCACCAAAGAGTGGTATCTTTGGGTCACAAAGTCTCCATGACAACCATAAGATGCTATCTCCATGCCAGCAAGCTGTTTGAGAGACATGCAAGGAAAAAGCCTTTTTTCATCTACTAAACGTAAACATCTGGAGTTTTATAAGCAGTACTGGGGCTTCAGCTGAAACCGTGTGCTTTGGTCAGATTAGACTAAAATTGAGCTTTTTGGCAACAAACATTCTAAGTGGGTCTGGTGTGAATCCAAGAATGAGTATGCAGAAAAGCATCTTATGCCCACTGTAAAGTATGTTGGAGGATCTGTTATGTTGTGGAGCTATTTCTATTCCAAAGGGCCCTGGAAACCTTGTTGTGGTGAATGGCATCATCATTGGGTCTTCCAACAGGATACTGACCCTAAACATATGGCAAAATCTACACAAAAATGGCTCAGCAGACACAAAATCAAGCTCCTCCAATGGCCATGTCAATCCCCAGACCTCAACCCCATAAAACCAGTGGGGTGAGCTGAAGAGAAGAGTGCATAAGAGAGAACCCAGGACCCAGAAAGATTGTGCAAAGAGGAATGGTCAAAAATCCCTGTATCAATATTCTCCGACCTTGAAATGTTATAGGAGAAGATTAAGTGCTGTCTTGTTGGCAAAAGAGGGTTGTATAAAATATTAACAGCAGGGCTGCCAATTCTTGTGGCATACATGATTTCATTTAAAAGATGTATTTCTTAATGTGGGATTTTTTTTCCCCAATTGTAACGGTGGCGGGGTGCAGGGAGGACGCCAATGCAGAGCCAGGAGTTCGTAACATAAATTTATTAACTATATTAACAAAACAAAACCAAGGACTGCAGTCCTAACTAAAATCAAGGAACTGCAGCCTAAACCAAGAACACCAGATTATCAAAACCACCACAGTGTGTAGGCAGAGCCTAACAAATGAGCCGCGCTCTGTTCTGACTCATCGGGGCTTAAATAGTCAGCCCCAATGAAACACACCTGTG
>CM029368.1:23206597-23384582 GCA_017165825.1 Hepsetus odoe
CTCTCTCTCTCTCTCTCTCTCTCTCTCTCTCTCTCTCTCTCTCTCTCTCTCTCTCTATGATTATTACTCACTCGGTTCTGTAAAACTTGCAATAGATGTTAGAACATTTATAGGTAAAGCATTTCAGTTACTTGATCTTTAATTGGCTGTCTCAGAAATTCTCACTTTCCTTTTGCGTTTCTCCTCTTCCTTCTTGCATTTGCTTTCCTCCATTTTCTTTTTTTCCTCCCTTTTCCCCAGTTGTCCTCGGCACTGATGTTTGACGCTGTTCATGTGGTGGTTGGGGCAGTGCGGGAGCTGAATCGGAGTCAGGAGATCGGAGTAAAGCCTCTCAGCTGCACCTCCTCACTAATCTGGCAACATGGCACCAGCCTCATGAACTACCTGCGCATGGTGCGTGTCACCATGGCTACCCATATGGTGGCCATTTTGTGGAAACTGAGTTATGATTGCTGGCTGTTGTTTCTCCCTTGTGATAACTGTGATATCTATTTTGTTGTGTTGGCTGCTGCTGTGACTGAGAATCTAACTGTGTTGTCTGATGTCTGAGTATTTTATTTTTAAGGTCTATTGTTAACATATGCAAGCACTACATAAAAATGATCCTACACTAAATTAAATAGATACTGTTGTATAAAATGAATAATTAGTTAATTTAATTGGATTAACATAGTATCATGCTTGTGAGTTTTTGTGGTCTGTCTGCTTTTGTTTTTTCAAGTAAGTGTATCATCTATAGAATTATTTAAGCTTCTGCTTTGTTGGTTACTTTTTAAAACAGTTCTGTAAAATATGATTTAATATGCCTGTTTCTTTTAATTGCTCAGTATTAGAGTTTGTGTTAATGTCACCCCTTTTCTCCCTGGGTGCCAGACAGTGTTAGACTTGTTTAGTCTAGTTCTTTTACCAGTCATTTCCTCGTGTTTATATGAGTCTGCCTCTCTCTGTCTCTTCCCATCTGTTTTGCTGTTTGTCCCTTTCTGTCTTTGCACATCACTCCATCACTCCAGTACTCCTTTTGGCAGCATCCCCACACCTCCTCTCCTCCGTCATTCTCGGTTAGTCACTGTCGCTGGGCCTGGGCATTTCGCCTCCATTCATTTATGTGCGTAACTCCTTCTGAAACACTCTTTTGCCACACTTGTTTCTCTCTCACCCTAATTTTTTGAGCCTCACATCTACACTCTGTCACCCATGTTCAGTGATGCAGTCACCCATCAGAAACAAATAATGGGCTTTCACTTTCCATGTTTTTAGTCTGTCTCTCACTAGCAAAGCCCATCATTTCATCGCTGTCTGAGCATTATATTAGTGTGGCTTTACACAAACTAAATTTCCTTCAGAGGTTTGAATCACTTATGAAGAGAAAATGACTATTTGTCATTGTGAAACATGGCACAGCACACAGTGAAACACAACAAAATGCAACCTCTGCTTTCAACTCTCACACACACACACACACATGCATGCAACAGGGAGCAGCTATTTAAAGCACCCAGGGAGCGCTGATGGGGACAGGTCCTTGCTCAAGGGTACCTCAGGGCACCCTACTGGTCTGGGATTCAAACCCACAGCCTTCTGATCTTGGGGCCTAGCCCCTATCCACGAGGCCACCTCTAGATTCAAATGTTGTAATGTTTTTAAAATATTTTCTAGCTTTTAGATTTTTTTTTTCAAGATCAAGATTTCTTTATCAGCATTTTTTAAATGAAATCATATGAAACACTTTTTTTGGCTTCCTCAGTTTTTATAGATCTAACACTCTGTTCTTCATTCTGGACATATTTGGAATTCCATAAACTTTACAGATTATTTGCAACTGTGACGGTTAGGCAGGTTTGACTGGACATAAATACAGAGCTGGGAGTCTGCAACGAAACTTTATTAAACATGAACATAAATGTGCATTCAAACACTGAACTCAAGGTGCTTAATTACAAACAATCACGCAATGAGGAATCCAGAATGACTGACACATGACACCTAAATAAAGGGACCGACCGGTCTCAGCATAAATGTGGGATAAAGGCTTAATGAACCTCAGTAAATCATGTCTCATCACACCTTTAGGGTCATCTGATTCACTGATCAGATAAGACTGATTTGTAATTGTAATTTGTAAAGTCTCTAGATGTAAAAATCTTATCAAGAAATAGGTATGATATGCATAGGAAGACTGGAAACATGTCACATGAAGCAAGTGGAAAGTCATACTGTGCAGGAGGGAAATGAAAAGAATAGAGGAGTTTTAAAATCTTCTGGTCTTTCTCCCAAATAGCAGTAATTTCACAAATCCATGGAACTCTTTATTCCAAAGGTCTTAAAAACATGATTTTTGATAATGTTCAATTTATCTTTAAAAGGAAAGAACACGGCTCACCAAAGCTGAAAATGTTTGTGTTTTTAGATTGTTTGGGGTAAAAGTTCTTTAAAAATATATAAATGACTGACACACCACTTGCTAAAAGAGAATTTCCTTTTATTTGTGAACCTTTCCTTTATATTTGAGAATTTCCTTTATATTGTTTCTCTGATTAAGCAAATCAAATACAACAGTTCTGTGCTGAAATGTGTGCAGACTTACTTAGAAACTACTGCTGCACATCCAACAATAAAGGGAAACTATATCCAACTATACAGTGTGTTCTATACAGTGTGTTTCTTTTATAAAGTGAAAAGCAACATACTGCACGCTGTTACATTCAGCCACAATGGTAACTACTCCGGCAGCAGAATTCAGAAAGTTAAACCAAAAGAATGTAATGCCAAAAATTATGTCTGATAAGCTGATCTTTGCTTATATATGATGCTGATGTAAAACTTCCATCATGTTGCCTTTATGCTGGCAAAGATTAATGCCTTGTGAACAGAAATGTTATTTGTGATTTCCATGACAGGTTTTATGAGATTATTCTTTGTAGTGCTGGTGATTTATTGGCCACACTTGCAGTCATAATTACTGGTTGCTGCTGGTCTGGTATTGCTTTTTTAAACTTCATTCTGTATTATATCCCAGATATTTCAAATTGATCATTTTGCTTAGTGTTTTGTAATTTCTCATGGATTTTAAATTAACATCTAAGCCAAATGTACATGCAGTTCCTTTGGTCATCTTAAAGAGAGAAACACATTTATTCCAAAACAATTTGCCACAACTTTTAGAAATAAATGCAACCAGAAAGCATGGAAGGTTTTTTTTAATTGTAACGAAATGAAGACTATGATATGAGCTAGCTCTTGTTACATTTTCCTATCTTTTTATTAAGGTGGAATATGACGGCTTGACGGGGCGAGTGGAGTTCAACAGCAAAGGCCAGAGAACAAACTACACTCTTCGCATTTTGGAGAAATTCAAAGGAGGGCACAAAGAGGTAATATATACACTGTCTTCAAAATCTAAAGGAGACCTCAAGAAGATCAAGAGGTCAGAAATTATGGAGAGGCTGAGGGAACAGTTTGTATAGCAGCACGAAACAATTAAATCATTGTTTTTGTGTAATTCTTCATTCACATTTTCTTTCTGCACATACAAGACAAAATTTAATTCATTTTAAATAAGGAATGAAATATGTAAAATGTGACTGGTTCAATCTGGATATATATGGTTCACTGTAGGGTTCATTTGCTTGAACAGTAAGACTTTTTTATATAAGTTTGTAATTAAGACTCTTCCTCTGTCCTTGCAGATTGGCATCTGGTACTCCAACAACACACTGGCAATGAACTCCACATCTTTAGACATCAACTCATCACATACTTTGGCCAACAAGACACTTATTGTGACCACCATATTGGTAAGAGATGTTTTAAATCAGCCACTACATTGATCGCTAGGCAGCTTAGAGTCCGTAATGACAACAAATGTGTCTGTGACACATCTCAACAAAAACAACAGTCCAGTGTGGGTTCAACATGTGTATGAGCTAGTTGAGAAGATAAGTATGATATCACATAAACAGATGTGACCAACTTTTGGTCAAAGCATCAGTAGTATATGGTGGTGATGGTATCATAATTTAGCCTTTTTTCACTGCATCTGGACTAGAATGGCTTTCAGTAATTCATGGAACAAAAATTCTGAATTATACAAGGAACATCTAAAGGAAAATGGCAGAACATCTGTCTATGTGTTGAATCTCAAAGAAAAAACACTTTGTGAACTGAATAGATAATGAGTCTAAGCACAGAAGTGCTCAACCTAAGAATGGTTAAAGCAGGACACTTTTGGAATGGCCGAGTCAAATCATGACCATAACATAATAAAAATGTTGTGGGAGGAAGTGAGTAATTTATGTGATGATACCCACCAACATCCCTGAGTTGAAGCTGTTCTGCATGAAGCACCAAAATAAGGTCTCACTAGATATATAATATATCATTTTGGGACATTTTTCTCTATAAGTAAATAGATTTTTTTTGTCTGATTTGTTTATTAGGTTCTCCTGTCTTACTTTTTTAACTTTCACAATTTGAAAATTTGATGAGAAATGTGGAAACATTTGTGCAGTAATATAGAAATCCTAAACTGTTCATAAACTTTTAAGTCTTACCTACACAAGACCTTTTAATGGATGATTATGGTAGATTCATAGAAAGAATTTTGTTGACAAACGTAATTGTTTGAGTATGAGTGTGTACAAATGTATTTTAAAATAAAAAAAATCTTATTTATCTGAATAATTTTTTTATCTTATTCTAGTCAAATACCTACTTCGTTTATCATAATATTAAAAAACTAAAACTGAAACTAAGTCAAAGCTACACCAAAAAGCTTGATCAGAAATGACAATTAAAAAAAAATTCCATAACAATAATAAACCTGAGAACAAAACAAGACCATGACAAACATATCAAAGTCAATTTTAATAATTTTAATATTAAAATTAAAATTTTAATAACCCCCTCCAACTGATTTGATCAACTGAGTCAATTTTAATAACCCCCTTCAACTAAATCTAAATCTAAATCTGATGGTTATTTTTTATATGTTGTGGTATTAAGAAAACAGTTCAGAAATACAAGGTAAATATACTGGTAATTGCCAATATACTGACAGTGGATCACTGATGATGGGTTTAAACATGGATTAAGACATTCAGTATTTAAAATGTCATGCCATTTGCAGGACATCATACACTTAAAAAACAAATTATCTCCTAACCATTATTAATGCCTAAATCATATTGAGAAGACAATTTCCAACTGAATTTGAATGATTTAATGGATCTTTGTAAAGTCTCTATTTCACTGAATCTAGTTCTGGATAAAGGAGTAACACGGCTATTGTGCTATTTTATAGGAAGACCCTTATGTAATGCGGAAAGAGAACTACCAGGACTTTGTGGGGAATGACCAGTATGAGGGATTCTGTGTAGATATGTTGCGGGAACTGGCAGACATTTTGAAGTTCTCCTTCAAAATTAAACTAGTGGATGATGGGTTGTATGGTGCACCAGAGCCAAATGGATCCTGGACAGGCATGGTGGGGGAGCTCATCAATAGGGTAAGAGCTTTACACAGGCAAACACGCACATACTCACATATGTCAGGTAGCAATAAGAGGAGTATAAAGTTCCATGTTACTTAGCTGTGGATTGCTGGAACTGCATTCTCTGAAGTGATGGCGCATACTTACTATCCTTAACGTCCAGTCCTTATAGTTTGAACTGGAGCTGCTTTATGATCCAGAACTAATCTTCCAATTCCTGAACGTTTTTTCTTGTGGCTAAAAGCTATCATTGCCACACAGCAGTATTAAATCATCCAGTGGAAAGTCTTCTCATAAGATTAGAGACGTTTCCTGCAGAAAAAGAGCATAAGTCCCTTTATTTGCTTTTGGTAGTTTTAGTTTGCCCCTGTCTCCCTTGTTAATTTATTCACAAGAGGCTTGCATCCAAGAAATCAGTGAATGTACTATGTTTTTACATTGAAAAGTATTTGCTACCAAGTTCAACAACAATTTTATTTACAGCTTAAGATTATTGAGCCTTGTTTTATTTTTTCTGAAGCTGTAGGTAATATTTTAAGGCTTTGGTTATTTTATTTGCATGCATCTTACACCTCATTTACAACTACATTAAGATAAAGTGTAGAACTGTTTACAAAAAGGCTACAACTACACATGACACATTCATTAAATCTGAGTTTACAGATATTATTTCAGCAGTTCCATTTCATTCATAATGCTAAGCATAATTATACTTGTGATATTTATAAAAATAATCATTTATTACCCATGCAGTAAGTCTCATGTTGGCATAGAAACACATATGCAAGTGCATATGCTAAACATTTGCCTCCATTGGTAATTATACTGTGGTGTGCTTCAGTTATAGCTGCTTGAGCCAGTCTGAAGTTTGCACGTGTTGATATGCTTGGTGTGCATATCTGTACTCTGTACTTAAATATATTTCCTCTTAGCTGCACACTGGAAACACATTCTGTCCCTTCTCTCTAGACAAGGTGGATGATGAAACTGCAAGCGTTTAATGAGGCTAGCCTCGTTAATCAAATAAACAGTAATTACCCAGCCTGAAAGGTGTCTAGGGGACCCTCTTTTTAGGATGAACCTGTGCTGATCTTTTTCTCCTTCCTCTACTTCATGATTTTTACACCCACATCTTTCTCTCCTTCCTCAATGACTTTTCCTCGCTCTCCACTCTTCCCTTTCAAGAAATTTCACTCCTGTCTTCCTTGCCTCAAGAGCCCTAAGATCACATCCCTCTTTCCCATCCCTCTTCTTTTGTCTTAGAGGCGCATCTTCCCCATCCCTCTTCAAGCATTCTTCGTCCATCTCCTTCACCTTGGCAATTTCTTTCCCCCTTTCATTTCCCACAACAATTCTCATTTGGACATTGCTCTCTTTAAAGGATTATATAGCTCTATACATCCCATATCTTTTTTCTCTTGAGTGTTTCTTTGCTGCATTTCTTTTCTCATTTGGACAGATCTGAGGGCTCATATCAAAAGTTAAAATTATCTTCACATGTTTTTTTTATAAAAGAGTTTGATATATAGATATATAGTATATAGTATATAGATGCTATTACAGTTTCAACATGTATATTTCATTCCAGAACCTTAACACTAAATATGGAAACAGAGCTTAAACAGCCCTTCTGAATTCCTTGTTTTAGTGATGATTAAGAAATCAATGCACACTTATAATAAAGATCATGACACCTGATATCATGGGCCTGCAAGAGATACAAGGAAGAAGTGAGATGCCACTTACTCAGACTCAGATACTACATTTACATTTGTGGCATTTAGCAGACTCTCTTATCCAGAGCGACTTCCATGTCCTAATTACAGGGACAGTCCCCCTGGAGCAACTCAGGGTTAAGGGTGGAGGTAGTGCTAGAGGTGGGATTTGAACCTGGGACCTCTTGAGTCCATAGGTAAGTATCCTACCACTAGACCACCGCCATCCCTATATTCTTATATATCTTATTCTATGTGGCATCTCATGCTTCTTTACTGAACTTCAGCAGCAAATCCCATTTTGACCTCCTCTGACATCCAATGTTTTTGAAACTGCTTAGACTCAAAATAACACAGATAACATGAAACTAAGGCCAAGAAGACTTGACCAAACAAATTACATTTTCATGTTCATGTTTACAAGTATCCTTCAGAATAAATTTGCCTAGTTTTTCTGGTTGGTTAGATAACAATTGTGGCCCAAGATTTTGACCTAGTGACACAGATTCTTGATTGTATTATGAACACTTACATTTCTGCTGTTCAACCACACTGTGTTAATTTGGCCTTGTGCTTAGGATGATTGTCCTTTAGAAAGATGAAGCTTCTCCCAAGCTTGAATTTTTTAGCAGAATAAAGGAAGCTGTTCTGCAGCACTTTCATGTGTTATGTCTTTCAATTTTATTTCCTTGTTTCCCATGACACATTAAATTTAATGTTTAAGGTTTTAAAAATAGGGAAGTAGAAAGCAGAAAGTAAAGCAGGATAGACAACCCTGAGAAACAGGATTTGAGAAACCCTTTGTGAAATAAATACTCAAGCCTGACAAATATTTGAGAAATGATTTCTGAACTCAACTTAATCTATAGTGAATTGTTGTGTACCATTATGTTTGAAAAAAATATTTCAGGTTGTTTAGACTATCTCTCCCCCAACCCCCGTGTATTCCTACTTCAGGAAGTATTCTGACCTTTTCTTCTCATTCGTTCCTTTCTCCTAAGGCAGTGTTCCTTCCTCTTTCCTTCAGAAGACACCCTGCCTGCTTCGCTCTACAATAAATATCCTCCTTCTCTGTTGCCCTCAAGGACTCTCATATAATATTCCACCTTCATACCATACCCCCTACCTTTTACCTTCATTCCCCTCATTCTTAGCTTCTTTTCCTTTAGCTTCTCTGTATCTTTTTGTACATACATGCAACCAAATCTGTTTACCTTTATAAAGCATATATCCCTTTTCCATCCTTTTCTTTTTTTCTTGCCCTTGTTTCTAAAGGCTTTCCTTAAACACCTGCTGGAATCAAGATCAAAGGATAGATACTGAGGTGAAGCATAAACAGCATGAAATAAATCCTTTGGCTGTATACCAAAGCAGATTGTGTGCTCTAATACATTTTTGCTTCAGCTTATGCTAAGGTTGAGTGTTCCAGTGCATATTTAAAGTTCTATGGCTCATTGTTTTCAGTTACCACACAATTTCTCACAATGTCAATGCAAAAACCAATTTTCTGAGTGTTTTGTTAATTTATTAAAAATAAAAACTGACACATATAGTATAATTTAAAAGCTTCATCTTGCATATAGTACTCAGGAAGCATGGATTAATTGACCTTATTAAGAAAAACCTCTGCATAAATCAGCTTTCAAACAAATTTGTAGAGAATTAAATACTTTAGTATTTTAAATAGTTTTTAAAAAGGTTTTTTGAATTTTATATTTCTTTTTTTATAGTAGGACTGGGAAATATGATCACATTTATTTCTGTCATGATCACATTATTTTATTTGTTATTTTATATCACAATATTTTTATATAAGCATACTGTTGGTAATGTCAGAACAACTGTGTATGTAGTAACAAAAAGAACACAATTATTCCCATATGAGTAATTGGTTTAGTGCAGTGTGTGATATGTTTAATATGCCTGAATGAAATAATATTAAAAAATCATTTGAGTTTAAAAATATTTTTATATAATCAAGGGAATATTGCTGTTTTTCAGCTTTTCAGCTGGATAACACTCCAATGACAATTTATTTTAGGAGCACTATAACATAATATTCATATAAAACAGCTGAAAGAAAGGCATATTATGTGTAATTGCTTCTGACATAGAACAGGGCACTTTGTGGTTCAAAATAAAATTGGTCTTCATGGGCTGCTTTAATAAAGGCAGTTATGTGCGGCTCCTCCTTGAGTCACAATATTAGCCATTAGTTGTAAAATCTGTTGCACTCTTTTAATTATATTTGTCATATTTACAGTGTAGAGCATTTCAGTCTGATCAGATTGTCCCATTAAGATCAAATTTAGTACCAATAATTACATGGAATAAATGGAATTAAATACCTAGAAATCTATTCTATTTCAGCATTGCTAATGGAACAAAGCCTTTTGTCATTTTTTCCTACAATATGAAGACTAATTTCACATTGCATTGCATATACATTTTATGAATATTGTGGCAGTAATGTTTCAAATTTTAAAAATGTTCAAATTTGTTCTCAGTTAACCTCCATTATAAGGTATTAACCTTTCTTTCTTTTTCTGGAAAATAACTAATTTGGAACATTCATAGCTCTCTCTCTCTCTTGCTCTCTCTCTCTCTCTCTCAGAAAGCTGATCTGGCTGTAGCAGGTTTTACCATCACATCAGAGAGGGAGAAGGTCATAGACTTCTCCAAACCCTTCATGACTCTCGGCATCAGCATTTTGTATCGCGTCCACATAGTAAGAAACCACCACAAATAAGCTTTGTATGTTGCAGCATTGTTTTCTGTGTTTCTCTCTTTTCTTAGTTGAGGGCCAAAGATGATGTGGTGTTAACTCAGGCAAGCACTTCTATTATAGCCCAGGAATCCTTAACAAGTCATGAACTGCCTGCAAGAACTTTGGTGGTAATGTAATAAATAAAGAAGTTGTACTGCATATGTTAATTTTTATTAAATATATAAAGTATATACAAAAATATGACAGCTCTTATAGCATATTCAATAATACAGTCCTTCAATATCTCACACACAAGTTGTATAGAAAATAATTTTCAATGGCACCTTTTTAGGGCTACCACAGGCATGCTAATGATCATCATGGCCAGTGTCATTAGACTCTAGTGATTAAAATGACTGAGCTCCAAAGAATATGGGAGGCATTTATAGTCCAGAACTAAATATTTGTCATTATTAGTATCTGACCTCAGTAACCAATCTTATTTCTTTGGCAGAATCAATCAAATTCTTGCAACAATGTTCCAACTAATAGGCGTTCCTAGAAGAGAAGCACATACTCCATTAATACCCTTGCTTTCATTTTTGACACAAAGTGTAGGTTAAAACAGTGTATATTTATACAAAATCAAGTCAACGACAGACAGTAGTCAACTAATGCCCTTACAACTTTGTAGTTCAACCAACACCCACAAGAAACTGTGTTGTTCTTCATTTAAAAGTAGTTAATCAGGTTTTTGATTAATCAGGTTTTCATCACCAGCTGTGAGGAACAACACAGTAAGTGACACAAAAATTTAAGCAACACAAAGTCTTGATGACAACTATATATAGTATATAGTAATTATTATATAGTATAAAGTAAATATTTTTGTATTGGTCTGATATGTTAAAACACCCAGCAATGCTTCACAGAATGGAGCTGGAATGCAATGGAAATGTGAATCCTTTAACAGCCCTTCAGTCAGACAATGATTCCAGTTCTTACATAGCATGCACTTTATAGCTATATATATTTTGTAATCCAACAAACTCTCAAATTATTATGCATTGTTTAAAGCTGAATAAAGTAATGAAATTTAGGATTAAACTGGTTATTCACAAAGTGAAAGTTAAAACAATACATGTTTTAGGCTTGCTGTAAACAGCAAATGCACTTGGCAGAATTAAAGCAGGAAGCTGCCTAATGCTCTGGTTGCTTGCCAGCACTCATTGCTGGTATAACCTGCATTACACCCACCACCACACATAGTCATAATGCAGCTTACCTATAATCTGCTCAAGAGGCATGTTTTAACCCACCTCCAATTATATACACCAATGAGCCATAGCATTTTAATATAGAACAAATCAGACCCAAATTAAACCACCCCAAGCAGAATGCTACATTTGTGCTTATCTAACAATGATTGTTATCAGAATCTGAATTTAAGTCAGTATTTAACCAGCTTAACTATTTACTCAAAGCTACAGAAGCTGCAGTGAACTAATGCAAAAAATAAAAATAATTGTTTTAATTTCCCCAGGAACATGTAAGGCCAAGGTTAGCAGTATTGGATGCAATATTGTTATGCTTATTGATCAGTCTCTTATAACACTATGGAGTCCATTAACTGTTACATTGAGATTTTAATAATAAACTTCTTATTTGTGGTAATGCCACATCTCAGTGGTAATCATATCTTAACTTAAGGCCTTAAACAATTCTGATGGGTCCATTCTGAACCATTCTGGTTCAATGTCCCACTGAATAATGCACATGTGAGTCAGCTTCAGTTAACCCATACACACACACACACACACACGTGCAGCAGTGGACAGCTATTGAGAGCACCCGGGGAGCAGCGATAGGGACTGTATCTTGCTAAAGGGTACCTCAGGGCATCTACTGGATAGGATTCGAACCCATGACCTTCTGATCCTGCCACATACTATATTCTACTTTAAGTATCTCTGAAGCTTTGCCAAAGAATAACTAGTTCATCAGTTTTTAGTCTATAAAACACATCATATCTAGTCTATAAAAACACCATAATGGACCAGCACAGTGTAATGATTGCTTGTATAATGCAAGGCATTACAAGATCCACAGTGAGTCAGTGAGTGTTTAATTACTCTTCCCAGTAATCTCTCCCCAGGTTTACTGGGAATCATTTATGTTCTTTTTGGCTAACTTAATCATATAAAAGTTTTGCATTAGTCAGCAGTGTGTCAGCCATGGTACTTTGTGCTTCTATACAATAAATTTTTGTTCTTTCTGCTGGAGTAATGAGCACTGGTCTTAGACAAACCAATGGTTTGATTCAGGGTTATTTTTAGTACTTTAAAACACTGACTGGATAATATTTAAACCTTGCAAGAGATCTTTGTGCATGAAAGCAATGCCAGGGAATTAATTGCCATCCACAATTTTCTCTACTGGTAAGTATATCCCTTACTGCAGTCCACCAGAGCCTCAGGATCAATTTGGCTATGATATAATCATAAAGACAGCGCAAACATTCTTAAATTTCTGTTTTAAAGAGCTGTATTTTTAAAGGTCAGATTAAAGCTGAATTTTATTAATTGTCTGATTACTGAAGTATTCCAGCATAGGATCATTGTTTACACTCTAAATAGATTTCCATATTTACTTCCATATTTTCTCTAAATATTTTTTTTATTATTTATTTCTCGCTTATCATTCTTGGAGGTAAGATTGCACACTATCTAACATGTGAATAATTAGCATAGCATTACATATATGACCTATAACATGTTAAAGCTTAAATAGACTAGAAAGGTTGTTAGCATACACCAGCTGACACCAGCTGTACCAGAGCTATGTTGAAACAGCACATAGGAACAAGGTAAATCTATGTGAAGCTGAGACCTATCACCAACATTTATCTAAATTGTGAGTGCAGTCACGTACTGCTTAACTAATGAAGGAGAAATTAAATTAGTGCAGAGATCAGACTCTCAGGTTAATTCAATAGACAAACAAACTCACTAAAATGTCCACAAAGTGCATGGGCACTAAGAATTTTTTCTATAGCTAAGGCCTGCAATACAATGTGATAAACAATTATGTTCATAATACCATTAAAAGTGAATAGTGTTGTCTCTATACATTTTGATGTGAAGTATGAAGCCTGAGTTGGACTGAGTTGATCATTTTCTTCAACAGGGTAGGAAACCAGGCTATTTCTCCTTCCTTGACCCTTTCTCTCCTGCTGTCTGGCTCTTCATGCTCTTAGCCTACCTTGCTGTCAGTTGTGTTTTGTTCCTGGCTGCCAGGTAAGGAAGACATACCCACTTACACATTTGACTGTTAATATGTCTGATTGCATATTTATATATGTAGTATTTAATTAATATAGATCTGGCTGCATACTGGAATATTTTGTCAGCCTAGTACTTTAATCTCTGTATCACTGAAGAAATGTGTGCTTGTCATGCATTATATATGTATAGATTCTTTTTTTTCTTGTGACATGCATATGCCTCAAGATGTTAATTGCTGTTATGGGGGCAAAACCAAAGGCCTTCTACATAATGCATACTGACTGTCCCTAAAAACAGAAAGAACTGTGCAGCATGCATTTCTATAGTTTGCAGAAGGTATGTAAATGTACTACTCTGACCAAATATTCCAGTATGCAGCCAGATCTGTCTTCACTATATACTGCATCATTAAATTCTATGCAGTCTTTCAGGAGAACATTGGCATAACCACACAGCAGTCTTGAGATAATGTTGTATATCATTGTATAGAGTAAATAATCAGAGTAAACTATTTTTTTAATCAAGTTGACAAGTCAGTTAAAAATAGGTATAGTAATCATCAGTTTCATAAACGCCCATCAACTTCAACATTTAAAGCACTGAGAGGTGATGTGAATAACACAGATAATTTTTTTAACAGTGGCATCTGTCAAAAAGTGGGCTATATTGAGCAGGAAGTGAACAGTCACTTTCTGAGTTTTAGTGTGTTATGTAATGTGAAGCAGAACAAATGGGCAAGCGTAAGAAAAGACTTTAACAAAGGCCAATTTGTAACATCTATACAACATGGTCAGAGCATATCTAAAATGCCAAGTCTTGTATAGTACTACAGTTATGCAGTGGTCAGAACTTAGCAAAAGTGGTCAATAGAAGAACAGCCAGTGAACCAGTAGTACAATCATGAGTGTCCAGGGCCCCTTGATGTACATGGGGAGTGAAAGTTAGCTCTCACCAGATCTGATCCCACAAAAGAGTTATGGTAGCACAAACTGCTGAACAAGTCGCAGCTGGCTATGCTAAGAAGGAGTATGAACACAAATGACATCACAGTTTATGTTACAAAGATATGTTCCATCTTCCTAAACACTGTTGCAGACCAAGCACACCTCTTCATGTCAAGAGTATTCATAATGGCAGTTGTTTCTTTCAGCAGGATGATGCCATGTCTACTGCAAAAATATTTGAGAATGGTTTGAAGAAAAAGAATCAAAGAGTTAAACTTGGTCAGTGCAGTCTAGCACAGGTTGTATATGTTGGAGAAACCAGTCAGAAAATCCCAGCTGCAAACGACTTTTAAGATTTGCTGCAAATGTATTGTATTGTGGTGAAGCTATTTGAAAAAAAAAATGTTTGTGGTGAAACTGTTTGAAAAAAGTTTTAAATTAACTTCTTTTTCGAATAAAGGGTGTTTTTCCTTTATTCTCATAAAGGTTTTATTCAGACACTGACTGGATACTAATACAGATAGCACCATGCAATACCATTTAATTTATTTCAAATTAATTTGTGGTGACCCCTTAAGTTTGACACCATGTAGCAAAAGCAGAGAGAATTATTACAAAAAAGATCTGTGCTGAATGTGAATTTAATTTATTTTTAATTGAATTCTTTTTCATTATACCCTACTGTTTAAGTAAATCTGCATTATTCCTTTAGTGAGTTTAGCACAGTTTTTAGACATTAGTTTTATTTTGGTGGAAATGTCATTATCTGAGCTAAGTCTGTCCAAACATCCTAACATTTGTACATCTAGACAGCTGTGATGTTAACGCAGATGTATTTCCAGTCACTGTAGCTGCATAAAGTCCATAGTGTTAATCACCGAGAATGTCTGTAGAGGACACTGATCTACAAAGAAGGTCTCTAGCAAGGTTGGGCAACAGCACCCCCTACCTCAACAATTTCATGAATTTCTCCCACACTTTCTCTACCTCCCAAGTTCCCTCAGCCAAGTCATTAACACACTCCTACACAACTTTATTAGTTCAGACGTGAACAGTGTTTTGTGTGTGTTTTAACAGTTACATATTCTCTCTCTCTCTCTCTCTCTCTCTCTCTCTCTCTGAGGCTGAGTCCATATGAGTGGTATAACCCCCACCCGTGTCTACGGGAGCGTAGAGATCTACTGGAGAATCAGTACACACTAGGAAACAGTCTGTGGTTTCCAGTGGGAGGCTTCATGCAGCAGGGTTCAGAAATCATGCCCCGTGCTCTCTCTACCAGATGTGTTAGCGGTGTCTGGTGAGTAAGAGTTTATTGTTGTCTGTGCTTGTTTTTGTGTGTGCGTGTTTGTGTGTGGTGTGTGTGTGTGAGTGTGCATTGGGTGGAGTGGGATGGGTGGAATAAGTGAGGAAGCAAATATTATCTACAAATATTAGGAATATTGCAGCGATGCCCTTCTTAAAATACTAATGTGTTGAGTCCCACCTATTTCAGTACCATTTAAACATGGTTTTGTTTGACTTAATACTACAATCCCTTTGGGCTGTAGTATTAATCAGGTCAATATATAATAAAAAACTTTAAAGTTCTAGGTAATTATTTTGTGTGGCATAATGGTACTGTGGTGTAACCTGGAAAAATTGTTTTGTAGCTATTTTGGTGAAATGATAACTAAATTACACTGAAATTGCCATATGTTACAGCAGAAAAATAAATTAGGTATGAGGAAGTTATAAGTGGTAAAAAGAGTCCTGAAAACCATGTACCTGTGTAAGATTTTTCCAATTCCCTTTCTTTCTTAAACATGTGATACTGCAGTGAAATTTAGTAACAATTTGTTTATGTCAGCCCCCTTGCTGCTCCTAATAATTACGTTAAGCTAAGCCAGATGATAGTTATGTCAGAATGCTGTTCATCGACTACAGTTCAGCACTCAACACCATCATCCCTCAGCATCTGAGTCAAAGCTGAGGCTGCTGGGCCTGAACACCTCCCTCTGTAACTGGATCCTGGAACTGTTCACATTGATGACCCACGACTGTGCAGCCAAGCACAGCTCAAACCACATCATCAAATTCGCTGATGATACAACCGTGGTGGGTCTGATCAGTGGTGGAGACGAGGCAGCTTACAGAGAAGAGATACAAGAGCTGACGGACTGGTGCAGAACCAACAACCTGTCTCTGAACGTCGAGATGAAGAGATGGTTGTTGACTTCAGGAGACCACGTTGGGACCACGCTCCACTTATTATCAACACCTCACCTGTGGAGATGGTCCACATAACCATCTTGGTGTTCTTGGTGTTCTTGGTGTTCACATAACTGACAACCTCACGTGGACCCTCAACACCAACTCCATCACTAAGAGAGCCCAGCAGCGTCTCTACTTCCTACGTAGACTGAGGAAAGCCCATCTCCCACCTTCCATCCTCACCATCTTTTACAGAGGAACCATCGGGAGCATCCTGAGCAGCTGCATTACTGCCTGGTATGGGAACTGCAACGTCTTAGACCGCAAGTCCCTACAACGGGTAGTGAAAACAGCTGAGAAGATCATCGGGGTCTCTCTGCCCTCTGTACAGGACATTTTCACCACTCGCTGCATCCGCAAAGCAACCAGCATTGTGGATGATCCCTCTCACCCACCCCACACTCTCTTCTCCCTCCTGCCATCCGGGAAAAGGTTCCGCAGCATACGGACCAGGATGGGAAATAGTTTCTTCCCCCTGGCCATCAGACTCTTAAACTGCTAATGTCTCCTCATTCCGTCTTCTCATTCCATAATTATCTATTTATTTATTTCTTGTTGCACTCTGCACTTTAACAATAATGCTGCTCTGCCACACTGTTACACTGCCAATCAACCTGGGCTGCTTTGTTCTATAACACTGTGGCCCTCTTAAGGATGAATGTACTGTCTGCTGTGCTGTCTGTTGTTGTCTGTCTTGTCTGCACTTGTTGCCTTGTTTTGTGTATTATGTTGTGTCTTCTGTTGTCTTGTGTCTTGTGTGTAGCACCAGGGTCCTGGAGGAATGTTATTTCGTTTCACTATGTACTGTGTATATGGCTGAAATGACAATAAAATCCTACTTTACTTGACTTGACTTGACTGAAGTGAATGGAAAAAAGGTTACATATTTCTAACCAGTTTAATCTCTCTATCTGGTGGCCCAGCATATCTGGGCAAATATGTTATACGACCGATGTGTCTGCATGTAGACACGTGCACGTGTGTGTTTTGTTGCACTAACTGACTTTAAACAGCATCAGCTCAAAATTGAACTGATACACTCTGGTGTTTAGGTGAATATGGGGGGAAACTATGCGCAATTTATAACCCATAATTTCACATCATCATTTAAACCCTCATTTTCTCTCTCCTTCCATCTCTCTCTCTGTAAAATGACAAATGAGTCCCCTCTTCTCCTCCCACTCTCCATTCTTCCACTCCCGAGCTGTTTCTTCAGTCAGCCCCTATGCTCAGGCACATACTTCTCTTTTCTAACCATATGCCAAAATGGCCTGAGTTTTGTGTCTTTTGGCATGTGTATGTGTTTTGTGTATGTGTTGGCATGTTCACTCAAACAGCCGACAGATATTACCAGATGCTTTACTGTGTGTTTGTGTTTTATGTGTGATCCATCAGGTGGGCATTCACGCTGATCATCATCTCCTCATACACCGCCAACCTGGCAGCATTTCTAACAGTGCAGAGGATGGAGGTGCCAATTGAGTCAGCAGATGACCTGGCGGATCAGACCAACATTCAGTACGGCACCATCCATGGAGGCAGCACCATGACCTTCTTCATGGTACGATTTAATAGCTTTTAGCCTATAGGCTTATTTAGTCATTTATATCTAGGCAAATTAAATTTCAGTAATTGAGTCTTACATAGGAGTAAACCTAACACTAGTAGTAAGAGTGAACAGTAAAACTATATGCTATATGCTATAAGATATTGAAAAAATACAGTACAAACTATTTAAACCATCTAAGAGAATAGTATGTAACAATAAAGATCTTGGCAGTAAGCATTTATTTCTTTGAAAAAACATTAGTAAAAATTTAGCATGTGAATGTGAGTTTTATAATTGTTTGTATAATATAACACGTTTTGATGTAGTACAATACTAGCAAAAACAAAGCCTAATAGTTTAAAAGCAGGAATATAAAGGACAAAACACTATTTCATTAACACAGACATGCATAGTGATAGTTTAGAACAATATAAATATTCAAATATTCATGTCATTTTAAGATTTAAAACAAATGAAAATAAGTTGTATATCAGTAAACAACAGCACAGTAAACACTAGCAAGACAAAAATAACGAAATGTCATGCCAGCACTACAGAAGGCAGGAAGGGAAAGTTATGCTTAAGATGCAATATGTGTGGGTGTCCTCAAATTGGTGGCCGTGAGGCCTGGCCTTGGCTTGATGAATTCCACAGTTTCCAGCAGAAATTTTATGTTAAGAAGTCCAGAGGTTTTTGATCTATTTTAATCTTGTGATAGTAGGTGGTTAAGGTCAATTCATCTTAAAAGTAAAAAACATCAAGTTAGAAATCAAAAACGAGAATCAAGAAATCACAGGAAATGCAGTTCATAAATCCCTTTTTACATTTGACCTCAAAATGTGTCTTGTTTCTAGATGTTACCTTATATACATCTGAAATAAACCTGACGTTGCATGTTTTTTGTTGCTCTCTTTTTCTGATCATAATAAGCATTGTGTCATTAAACAAAAAATTCTTGTTCCACAATTAAGTATGAGTTTTGTTCCTCTAAAAGATAAAGCTTAAGAGGAGAACACTGACTGCAAATTCTGTTACATCAGATAACAGATACCCCTGCTGGGTAGCCGTGATTGTGCTGTGATCTGTGCTGTAAGGTTTTTAATTAGTATGCTAGGATGCTTACTCATTCATGTTAAATCAAAATTAATATCAGTTTCATTTAAAAGTGAGACAAGGTACAACCAGTCTACCCTAACTGGCAAGCTACTGCCTTTTTTAAATAATTCTACAATTATGAAATGTCCCCAATCTCCACAAATGTCAACATTATATAGCAGTTTGTTAACAGACACCATCAGATGTAGATACACAATCTAGAAATGCTGTAATGGACAGCTATATCAGCAGAACATTTCTCTGTAATGCAGGACTAATCGTTGCTTAGTGATGTTGTGGTTTCTTCATAATTAAACATTTGAATAAACTTCACTGGTTAATAGCTTAATGTGTACTATGCTTGTGAGACCATGCCAAATTTGAAGCAAATATGAAGAAACTTTAATGACATTTAGATCTTATATATCTAGCTTATGAGTTGGTATATCTTGATTTGGTTTGTCTGGTCATGTGTGTTACACTTTTCTCCAGTGCCCAGCAATAAAGGATATCTCCACTCACTGATGGAGACTGTGAATTTCTTGTTACTAAGCAACAGATTGAAAAACATAATGGTTAATAGTGGCCAACGAGCCACTGAAAATAAAGCTTATCATATACTTTGGAAGGACAATGAAAAAGGGCAGTGGTTTTATATTTATATATATATGTAGACACGTTAATGCTAATGAGTATGGAGTCAGTGCCATCTTTAAAGTGTATGTTTGTGTGGGTTTAAGTTAGAGTTCAGGCACTTTTATCATGTTCTATCTGTCTAGCAGTGAAGTGCTATTGATCCACTATTACACTCAACTAGCAGAGGAGGAGCTCTAGGACAGTACAAATTTCCTCCAAATTTGCTGAGTCATTTTTCACTAATTAAGAATCTCTCGTTCTCTCTCTCTCTCTCTCTCTCTCTCTCTTCCAAACTGTTATCCTGTTCACGTCTGTCTGTCCTGCATCTCTTAAAACATTCACAAAAAACCATCTTTGTAATTAAAACTCTTGCAAACACACACACACACACACACACACACACACACACACACACACACCTTCACAGAATTCACGTTACCAGACCTACCAGCGCATGTGGAACTACATGTACTCCAAGCAGCCCAGTGTGTTTGTGAAGAGTACGGAGGAAGGCATTGCACGTGTGCTGAACTCCAAGTATGCATTTCTGCTAGAGAGCACCATGAACGAGTACCACCGTCGCCACAACTGCAACCTCACACAGATAGGAGGCCTCCTGGACACCAAAGGCTATGGTATTGGCATGCCACTGGGTAAGTTAGGAGAGAAGAGTGTGTGTCTGTGTAGTTGCCTCATATGGCCAAAAACTGTCTGCATTGAAAATAGAGTAGAATAGCCTACTTCTGTACATTCTGAACTATGTCAAAATGTACAGAAGTCTTTGGACAATTTGGTGAATCTAGACATTCACAATATCATATAAACTTCATATAAACAAAAAATCCTTGTTTGTTTAAGCAGAGGCATTAGCATTACATACATAGAAATGGCCAATATTAGACAGATAATTTTAATTTTAAAAAATGGTTTAGATTAAGCTGCTTTTTGTCCTCTCTAGAGTGTCAGTTCTTATTAGGATTTACTGATAGATGTTTAAGTTTGTAGATGGATATTGCATTGTTTGTAAATGTACTGGAGCTTTGGTGTTGTTTCCGGCATCAGGAGGTAAAAAAAAATAATAATAATTTAAGCAACTAAATCAAATAAAATCAATCAACAATTTTAGATTCAGGCATTGAAAATTCACATTTTCTGATATGTTTTCAATAAATTGTAAATTAAAATAACAATGCACTTCAGTTTCAATTCGGTGGACATATGGTGGACTATCTAATCTACCACATTTGAGAATCTGATCTACTTCATTTGAACCATGGTAAGTATGTGTCACGGGTGAGGTGTGTTTTGGGCACGGTAGAGGGCACTCTGTTCTGACTGAGCACACCTGAGCTCATGAAGGCACAGGTGTGCTTCATTGGGGCTGACTATTTAAGCCCCGATGAGTCAGAACAGAGCGCGGCTCATTCGTTAGGCTAAGCCTACATGCAATGGTGGTATTTGGTATTTGGTATTTGGTATTTGGTATCACTTGGTTTAGGCTGCAGAGAATTCTCTAATGAAGGCGTTACGGTAAAGAATTCTCCCTGCGCGGCTAATGGAGGCGTTACGGTAAAGAATTCTCCCTGTGCGGTTAATGGAGGCGTTATGGTAAAGAATTCTCCCTGCGCGGCTAATGGAGGCGTTACGGTAAACGCGGCACTCTGCGCAGCTCAACGTGAGAACACAGCCAGCGTGAATAACAGTGAAACAGTGGAAGTAAATGCTCCCTGCACCCTTCAACACGAGAGGAAGGCAAAGAAGGCCGCCCGCAACAAGAGAAGCAAGGCAGTGGCAAAGAAGGCCGTTCCTGACACAGAGAGCAGGAGGATCGAGAAGCGTGCAACCGGGGAGGTCGACCAAGAAAGCCCTTCACAGCAAGGAAAAAGGCATCAAGGAGTCGACCCCCAAACCCAGCACAACTAACCCGTCTGCTCGGCAGGAAGCAGAGAACGAACAGCTCCAGGTTAGTGAGAACTTTAGAATGAAAGTTCGGGTGCAGATGCAAATTGAACATGAGGCTGCAGTAACCATTCAGATGCAGGTGAGGAAGCATTTAAGCAGAAAATACTACCTGAAGCTACTATGGGCAGCCAGGACTGTTCAGCGATATTACCGAGCTAATAAGATGATGAAGCAAGAAATGAAGTCTTTGAAGTTGAAAAAGACGGCTGCTGTTGTTCTGCAAGCTGCATTCCGAGGGATGAAGGCCAGACAGACTCTGAAACAGATGCACCAGGCTGCCACTGTGATACAACGTGTTTACAGGGCTCACTGTGCTCGGACGCAATATTTATGCATCAAACATGCTGCTGTTGCCATCCAGCTTAGGTATCGTTCCACACTAGATGCCAGAAAGCATTTAAAATTCTTGAAATCGCGCTCTGCTGCAATGTTCCTGCAAGCCTGCTTCAGAGGTCACAGGGTCAGAGGGGAGATGATCCTGCAACATCAGGCAGCTTCCCTGATTCAGGCTGCGTTCAGAAGACACCGGGAGGTAATAAAGTATCAGGCCATAAGGGTGTCAGCCATCATCATTCAAAGAAATGATAGGTCCTACATTAAGGGTAAATTTGAACATGAGAAATTCCAGATGTTGAGAAGGTCTGCGACATGCATCCAGGCAGCTTTTAGAGGTTATTCTGTTCGAAAGAATGTTGCTGCAATGCACAAAGCTGCTACCATTATTCAGGCTGCAGTAAGAATGCACCAGCAAAGATTGGTTTTCAAGAAGCAGCGCTGGGCAGCAAGTCTTCTTCAGAGGAGGTTCAGAAAATGGAAGCTTGGACATCAACAAAGGCAGAGGTATCAGCTGTTCAAACATGCTGCAATTTGCTTGCAAAAGTAATTTAGAGGAAAGCAGGCAAGGGACCTGGCCAAACGGATCAGAGCTGCAAGGACAATCCAATCTCACCTCGGAGATGAACAAATCAGCTGCGTGAACGTTCAGATCACTGAACAGGAGGAGTAGCTGACAGAGCCCTACCAGCAGCTGACGGAGAAAGAAGCCTCTATGCTACAGGTGAATGCCTCAGTCGCGAACGAAGGGTTGAAACACAAGGAAAGGATCACCTATCTGCTTCCTCAGCTTGAGAGGACCAAAGGACTCTTGTCCAGTTTCCAAAGGGAGATCGAAGTCATGGAAACAGAAAGAAAAGCTCTGGCTCAAGACAAAGGTGAGCTTCACGGAAAGAGCAGTAAATTCAGAAAGGAGGGAGAAGTCTCCAGAATAAAGTTGCAAGCTGTGATGGTTGTCCAAAGAGAGAGGCTGGAGAGAACGGATTAACAGAGGGACCAAACTGTATGCCAGACAACGAGGAGAGTTAAAACTCCAACCATTCAGGAGAAGCTGGAAGCTAAAATAGCCACTATGGAAGAACAGCTGAATCAGACCAGAGCAGAGCTGAGACGGGTGCAGGACCACAATGTTGCTCTGCAGGCTGAACTGAGAAAAGCCAGAAGCTCACCGAGCTGGAGAAGCAGATCAGCGGTATGGAAGCAAAATTGGCGGTCTTCGAAGCTCTACTCACTCCACAGACACCAGTGCATGCTGGGACCCTGGTGGTTAACGCCAGAGCGGAGCAGCTAAAGAACAGTCTGATGGAGAAGCAGGTAAAGATTCCAGAGGTTGAGCAGCTGCGTTATGACTCCCCACCTTCAGTTCACCCTCACAATTCAGCAGACTCAGAACAAGGTGGCTGGTGGAGGAGACCATGTGGAACTTCTTGTAGTGGAACCAGGAGCTGGGATACTGCCTCACTGAGCTCCAACGCGCACCCCACCACCATTACAGTATGATAAGGAGAAGCCAAGGGCATTGGGAACAAACTACTTGGTAGAGATGGAATGATGCTGAAAGTGTTTGATCTAGTTTTTGGACAAAAATAACATAAAAAAGCTGATACTTTATTGTAGCTTTTGCAGATTGCATATGTTGACCGTTATAAAATAACATTTTGAGAGTGGAAAAAGGGAATTAAAGAAGAATAGGTTGAAAATAACTTATGTGGGTTTTTGGGTTGTTTATTTGTGCAAAAAATAATAATAAAAGTGCTTTTAATATAATTTTTGAAAAAAGGAAAGTGTCTTTGTCTTCTCAGCCCTTTATAATATTGTTCTTTTAGATCAGAGAGCACCACTTCCAAGATGACAGACAGTTACTGAGTCTATAATGAAACTAAAAACAGTTTTTTAAGAAGCCTATATATGCTAAGGGAGTCAACATAAGGGTAAGAGCAATAGCAGCACTATAAGCAAAGGCTGCAAAAAATGGTTTGGTTTTGATTCAGTGTAAAATTGAGAGCACTGTGCAAAAGGTGGAACTAAAGTCCTGAGGACAGGGGTAAAGGAAAAATACACAAAGAAATAATGCACTTTATTAGGGGTATGTGGGTAGCAGTGGCCTAGTGGTTAGGTACTTCTCCTTATGACTGGAAGGTCTCAGGCATGTAAGTTATCCTGAAGTACCCTGTTTATACCTTTAAATGACTCAGTTAATTTATGAACTATGCATTGACAGAGCATAGTACACTTTGATTCCCTTACTTTGTACCAGTGCAGCTCCAGCAGCCACATTATTTACAAAATTCTGTCTTTTATGCAGTGCTAAAACATTAGTTAAGAGGAACTGTAATCTTGAGGCTATCTTCACATACCATTGTGTTTATCCCTACAGTAAAACTCTTGATTTCTCTCCATGCCCCACGTCCTACCAACCCCTGTTTTCCATGGGTCATTCTGTAGTTGCCACCCAAATTTCTGGAGCCTAGAGATAATATCCTCTCACCCACTCATTCATCAAGAGGATTGTCACCATGGACACCCCCAGCTGCTTCCATGGCAACCTAGAGTCCAGATCATGTCACCACAGCTCTCCTAGTATTGACTTTTTAAGAGCACCTTGTCTTTGAGTTGCTTAGAAAAGGATTATCCTTAGTTATCCTTAGCACAAGCATTATATATGACATATGTAAAGCGCAATATACATAAAAAACTCAGTAACATATCTGTTATTTTAAGGAAAATAAAAAACCCTAGGAAAAACCCTAGTTTTTATAAATTTTCCTATAAATGCTTTCTCTGGATGTCTGTTAAATGGGAGGATTTATTTGGAATTGGCATAAGCACTACAACATTCATTATCACACTTTCAACTTCCAGTTTCAAACTCATTACCTTAACATCCACACCATGGTAAAACATCCACCTCCAATACTCCTGGCCTTACTACCCTTCCATCTAGTATCTTGCACACACAAAATATCAACCTTCCTTCTCTCCATCATATCAGGTAATTTTCTACCTTTACTAGTCATGCCACCAACATTCAAAGTTCCTACTCTCACTTCCATTCTCCTATAATTCCTTATCTCCTCCTGGCTCCGGACATGCCTTCCCCCACTTTTTCTTTTTTTTTTGGCCAGGCACAATTTAAGGGGCAGGATATAGCAGATAGCAAGTGAGTAGTGAGTAGCTGAAGTTGGTTTGGAAAAATGGGCAAGTCTAAGAATGTGATGGACTCAAAAGATCAAATTGTAACGCATGAAACGGTCAGGGCATCTCCAATGGTTTTAATGGTATGGCTGTGTTTAAACAGCAGTTTGGTTCCAAACTATGAAACCAAAACTGTTGTATTTAAATGGTACGTAAATGATTCCAAAGTCATGTTATTAATGTTATGAAATAATGTTATTTAAAAAGTTATAAATAAAATACTTAATAAATTGATCTGAAATTATGATCTGTCCTTGAAATATCTAAGAAAAAGTAATGCAATAAATTATGATTGAAAGATATCTGACATGTAACAGTTGTCACAAAGCAGCTTTACAGAATCTAGGTCAGAGCCCCAATTGGGTAAGGGCGACAAGGGCAAGGAAATACTCCTCAAAACAGGAGGAAGAAACCTTGGGAGGAATTAAAACTCAACAAGGGAATTGGGGAACCCATCCTCCTCTGGTCAACACCAGAATTAAAAAAGGAAAGAAAGATAGAGAAAATGCATTTCATAATTAATCGATTTAGCAAAGGCTTCCGGTAAGCATGAGTTACAATAAATGAGTCCATTAGTGGAAGTTCAGTGAGCTAATAGTAGTCGTTCTGCTTAAGTGGGTGAAGCTTTGTTAATCTTAGTGGCAGCAGCTCATGAAAATGATCCAGTCTGATGTAGCTGATCTGAAGTTCAGGTGGGGAGAGAAATCTGTTGATAGTAGTTTTGTCAACTTGGTGGGGTTCAGGGAACCCTTAGGGCAATTGATGGACTTGGCTGGGAGGCCTTTGCTTTCCCGGAAATGCCTAAGCTGTCTATCATACAGGTGGTGGACAGCTGTCCATCTCAAATCACAAAATAAGTGTTTTTTCTTTTTGCTCAGCAGTAAAATAAGGTATCAGGTACCAGTAAACTGACAAATTAAAATCTCTGTCTTTATCTTATTCAAATGAATTTCATGCAATCAGAGTTTAATTTCATCTTTCATAACTAGTTCTTGTTGTGCAGCTGAATTTCATGGCTCTATTTTACTTCACAAGAGTGCAGAGAAGAAATGTAATGGCAATGACAAAGCTGCTCAGGAAATTACAGTGGCAGAGATATTAGTCCTTTTACTGTCAAATATTACCATTCTTTTTTTCATTGATAAGATAAAGATAGCTGGAAGGAAGCCTGACTACACTTTTATTCTACTGTCTGCATGTTTTCACTATCTCTAAAAATAAATGTATGTGTATATGTATATGTATGTTCAAGTATTTCTTCTACTAGGATTCTCTGTGTGCAGTGAAGCTATTTATGATGTCTTATGAACATGTGAGAGTCTTTGAAAAGCTGCTAAATGTAACCTTGGTGCTAATTCCCCCTCTGAATCTCAGGCTCTCCCTTCAGAGATGAGATAACTCTTGGAGTGCTGCAGCTACAGGAAAACAACAGGCTGGAGATCCTCAAGCGCAGGTGGTGGGAAGGAGGAGAATGTCCAAAAGAGGAGGACCATCGTGCAAAGGGTAAACTGTACTTGTTGTGCCTCCAATTGTTATGCTTACAATTAGGAAAACTACAATGGACACACCCCATTTTCTCTTTATCATTTTATCATTTGACTGAAAGATACTTGCTCCATGTTAAGACTATATAATGTTTTAGGACCTTGCCACTGTTCAGTTATAAATAACTGAAGTATTATAAAGTAAAATAACTGAAGTAGTATAAATAAATGAAGTATTTTCTTTCTGTGATGCAGTTGATTCAGTTTGAGCAAAGTGAGGTTAAAGAATATTTATATCTCTAAAGAAGGAACTCCGGATCATTCAGAATTATACTCTGCCTCCATTCTGGCCACTTTTTACACAATTTACAAATGCTCAGTGCTCCATTGTTTTAAACTGATGTTACAGTAAGCTTTATGTTTGCTAGTGTTTGAAAAAGGGGGTCACTGAGTAATGGAGTGTCTTTGATAATCTTCTTTAAAGATATAGCTTCAATGTAGGGTATGTGTTTTGTTTACTTACCTTTGATATCAGTGTTTGTCCTTAAAGGCAGAAATATTTTAAAAATTCCCTTTTCTAATGGGGAATATTTAGGTGGCAAAAGATCTTAGGTCTGAAGCAGGTCATGTTTATGTTAACATTATACTTTAAACATGTTAAAAATCTGTAACAACAAAACATGGATTTGCAATGGTTAAAGTAAAAAAACAATTTCAAGACCTGCCTTCTAGTTTCCTTATTGCTTGTCATTTGATTTTTATAATATTTTTGCCTGCATTGTTTGTGTTTCTGAATATAAATCTTTGTTGATCTGACATGCTGATATATGTTGTTCTGTGCACTATGTGTGAGAAATTGTTGAGGGATTGATGAGAATTGTGCCTTTGCAGTGCTTTAGTGCTCTGCATTAGTATATACAAGAGTTTTACATGTGTCTAGACCATATGTTTCTCTGGTATTGTGCATACATTTCTGTACATTTTCAGGACAATAATGTTCCAGCTTTGAAAATCTTACAGATTTTCATTTTTGTATAAACTGATCCTTAAAAACATTTATATGTTGCAAGTGAGAGTTTGACAGCATTTAGCAACATACAGGGAAAATTCCATGCCAGTGTTTAACTAACAGGGTTAACTAACACGTTATATAAAGGAAGCACACTTTTATACAATATACATGATGCATACTAATATTAGTGATATTTTTATAACAGTTATACTTGCTCATTTATTTAATAAGAAAAATACACAGATATTACATATGTATAAGATACATTAAATGTGTGAACCACCTTCACTTCTGGGATTATGGTCATTCTATTACATTTCAGCTAGTTTGAGAACAATACTTTGAATTTCCTATTCCAAGCCTATAACTTCATTGTTATTTAACCCTCTTTGGTTATGACATTTCTTTCTGGTCCATTAGGTCTGGGTATGGAGAATATTGGAGGGATTTTTGTGGTCCTGATCTGTGGTCTGATCATTGCTGTGTTTGTTGCCATCATGGAATTCGTTTGGTCTATGCGCCGCTCAGCCGAGACTGATGAGGTACGCCCTCACCCCTGCTCAGGCCGAAATCACAGACATGCTCCAGTAGGTTGCCACATCCACTGAATATGTGTGTGTTGTATGTGTGTTTGTGTGTCTCTGCAGCATTGGTGAGCCTAGTATTGTTAGCGTGGTTGTGCTTTAAGGTGTGGAATGCTGTTTTATTATGTGTGTTGAGGTGTGTTTGGCATGCTTGAAGGTGTTGCAGGGTGATAGACTTCTTAGAAATCTTACAGCCTGATGACTTACACTTTATTTGAAATTCTATTAAATGTAGGTTGTGTGTAAGCAAAGGCTGTTGGCTCTGAAGACTGTTTCTCTTGACACTTTGTTATTGTTTTATTCTTTATGGTATTCTTTTTTCCTGATACTAGTTAAATTTTTTTCTCGTTCTTTCCATTGCTCTCTTTTTTACACCTGTCCTCATCTGTCTTTTTGAAGACAGTAAAATGGCCATTTTAGATTTGCATGTTATCAGAAATATCTGAATCTGATGTGAAACCACATAAAGTGTTACTTTAATCTGATTGGAGAAAGATTGTTCCATTTTGTTCTGCACAAATGTGACATGCAAAACCATCTTTGTTGAACTGAACAAAGCAAAAATAATTAAGAGGTGAATTTAGAAAAAGTTAACAGCACAGAGGTGGTTACTTGAATATTTTCAATATTTAATACCTCTAAACAGTGATTTTGTGAACATTTTTGCATGAAAGGCCATTGCTTTGTAGAGCAAACTTACTTTTCTAAGATCAAAATAAAATGTAAAAACACATTCACTGGAATGTACACTTGTGAACATTCACTGGCTGTATTAACCTGCCTCAGTGGGTATATATTGATTTTTGAGTGGTGCAAACATTTTTTAAAAACCTTTGGAACTCCCTGCATCCAGCCTTACACAGGATGAAAATAACATAATTCGTTGACCATTCTCTTCCTTTACTCAATGGCCCAGTTTGGATGCCCATTATAGATGCTTTCTACAGTAAATAAGCATCAGCATGGGAACTCCGTCTGGTGTGTAGCCACACAGCATAAGCACCACTATGTATGTTTTGACTCTTTTTGATTATACCCAGCATTAACCTTTATGGCAATCTGTGCTTCAATAATTATTCTGTGAGATCAGATCTGGCAGGCTAGTTTTCACTCCCCAGATAGCATGAGTAAAATATACATAAATAAAATAATACTAAAATTAAATAACTACCAGTGAGAAGTATATGGACTTAAAAATGAAAAACATGTAGAATCTATGGTTAGCAGTAGTAGAATAAGTGCCTAATTAATAGATTAAGCTTCCACTGTGCTTTTACAGAGTAGTAGTAGTAGCTTGGTTAAGGATTTGGGCAGCATTTACAGATGGTCCATGATAAATGCAGAGAAGGAGTTTTGTTGTGGTTGACTGTGTACTGTGCTGTGTGCTCACAATGACAAGTTGTCACTTTCACTTCATAATCACACAAACCTTTTGAAGCTGATGAACAGGAGACCTCATCAATCAATTTTATCTGGAGTTGACCCCAGAATCTGAAGGTCATGGGTTGAAATCCCAGACCAGTAGTTTGCCCTGAGATACCCTTGAGCGAGGTACCATCCCCTTCACTGCTCCCTGGTCGCATTAAACAGCTGCCCGCTGCTGGATGGTGTATATGCTTAAAAAGCAGAGGTTGAATTTCATTGTGGCTCACTGTGTCCTGTGTTTCATAATGACAGAATAGTCCATTTCGCTTTCAGTAAATTAACAAGCCCCTCTTGAATTGAAATGTGTTGGGTTGGCTACTCTCTCATCTCAGCAAACAAACAATCAATGATCCTTCAAATGCAAGCTGGAGATTTTCTACCTTAGATTTTCTAGAATAGATCTTTCGGAATTTTAGAAATTCTAGAGACGGAATTATAAAATTGTACCTAATCCAGATGTGTTTTGATTTTTTGCTTGTGTGTTTGTTAGCTGTGGTTCCCATGATAGGTTTGAAGATAACTTTGCCCTTACTGGTTTATAAATCTACCACTAGTGCTCAGCATTGTTTGCCTCTAAGTTATATTAAAAAGCAATGTGTTTTTAAGATTAGTTGTATTTCATACCTTGTTTTTTATATTGTCACTATTTGTTCTTTCACATTGTCTGCTTCTTTATCCTTAGGTTTCAGTGTGTCAGGAGATGATGACAGAATTCAGAAATGCAATCTCTTGTAAAAAGAGTTCTCGATTGCGGCGGCGGCGGCCACATTCTTCTCACGGAATCCTCCGGCACCCCAGCCGCCTCCCCTTAGGTGCCCCACGGCCTGTGAGGCTTGTGCGAGAAATGCGTCTCAGCAATGGAAAGCTTTACAGTGGAGCTGGTCCAGGATCACTGGCTGGAGCTGCAGCAGGACCACCCGGTGCAGGTGGGGGTCCTTCGGACATGGGCCCAGGTCCACAGCGTCTTCTGGAGGATCCTTTGGGGGCCAATGTGTCCAGCACCCCTCCTCCTGCTCCGCTGGCCCCCATGCTTCCCCCTGCACCACCCCGAGGCTGCACTCATGTGCGAGTATGCCAGGAGTGCCGGCGGATCCAGAGCCTTCGCTCCACCTCATCCTCTTGCTCACGCATCCCACCATTAGCCTCGGCTACCTCGTCCCTCCCACGCCTACCCCCACCCCCACCCCCATCTTCCTCCAATACAAACACTGACAGTGAAGGTGGGGGCTCCACCAGCCCTCACCGGCCCAAACCTAAGCCCACGCCACCTCCACGGCCCATCCCACCAACAAAAACATCCCCGACAGATCTGCTCTGCAAGCAGGACTAAGTTTGCGGACAACAGATGCACAATTGTGCAAAATAGTGCAAAATGTGTACAACAAACTGAACAGTCAGTCACTGAGTTTGCTAGAATCTTTGCAAATAACTTTGACCTTCTGTAGGACCACAGCAGAACAGATGTTTTGAAGAGAGATGTATTTTAAGAAGAGAAACTAACAAAGTATCAGGGACATGAATGTAATGGGATATTCTGTGGGATGTTTTGAAGAACTGACACTTCCTCCAACACCATCCAGCTCTGATCATGCAAAAGTGGGGGGGATCATATAACCTTGGTCTTCATGACAATGTACTATGCAACATGTCAGAGAATAAAGCCCTGGAAATGAACTTTGATGTTCCAAACATCACAATGGGATACGGCTTCCAAACTTTTGGATTCGCATTTCTCCTTTTCTCTTCCATAACTGTGAGGTAGATGACTTCATTTATAACTTAAACCCTTGAGAAGACCATGCAGAACTATTATAAATTTGGGGACAGAGGCATGGATTTTAACACCTTTTTTGTAACTCAGAACTCAAAAAGACTAAAGGTTAGAGAAAAAAAAGTTAATTAGAGGTCTGTCTTTCCCTAGTTATTACTGACTTAGTTTCTTTTTGTATTTTTGTTTTATTTTAGTCCTTTTATCTTATTTTCTGCCATGGTGGTTTCTTTCTTGACTCTGCCTGTAGACAATACTATTTTGGAGATTTATTTTTACATTTGATTTTATGGACATTTTTAATGAGATATCACTTCATCCAATTTTTCATCCCTCGGTTCTGATCAATTTCTCAACTTTATCATGGTAGAATACCATCCTTATGGAGTTGTTTGCAAGTTAATGTAATATGCAGACATCCCTCTATACACACTTAAGAGAAGCCTTTACATCCTATGCATAGCTGTGAAATGATGAAAAGGTGACTGGTATTGGTATTACTATCAAAATTATTGCAATCCATACCTAAAGCTGCAACAAAACAGCTGACCATCATCTAAATTATGTGGAGCATTTAAGGCAAAAACAGGAATAGGTTCAAACAGGCAGGCCAATTTTTTTTTTTCTCTCCATGCTGGAATGAATGTTTTTTTGTATGTGTGTGTGATCATGTGAATGAGAGTGTGATCCTATGTATGCTAGTGAGCCATTTCACATTGTGTGATTGTTCTTTTTTCCATTAAGTTTCTCATATTTCTGTTTCAGCCATAACTGAGGAAAATGATAAAAATATATTGTTATTATTATTGCTATAAAAGGTGGGGTTATGTAGGAGGGCTACCACCCTCTAAAGTTAAATATATAGAAACATAAATCATTTGGAATAAAAAAGGAAATATTCCAAAGATTATCAGAACTCTTTGTGGATGTATCTGTCAGTTTTTTCATGCAAATGTATGACTTTGGTTAATAGGAAATACCAAAAGTCAATTTAGTTTATTTTAACTAGATTTTGGCAACTCCTAAATACTAAAGTATTTCATGTTTAAACATTGAAATGGTACATATATCTAACATATTTAAACCTATACAATTTCAAAAGAAATTACTGAAGAAAACTCTGATTAAAATTATGATTACATGCTTATATTAAGATAACTTCATCTTAGAATATTAAGTGCTATGTTTTTGTGATTTAACATTTAGAAAATTCATAATGTAGTAAAATTCAAAAAAAAAGTTTAGATATTGGCTTAAAATATACAAATAAACAGTATGTATATGTCAGAGAAAGATAAAAATTAATGATTGACCTAATTAATGCATGGCCTGAATCTAGATAAAAATTTTGTACATGACTTAGCGAAACCATGAGCGAAACCTAGGAAATCTTAACTTTTTCTCTCTTAATCTTGACAAAATAGTTTACCTTAAATGTTTTCAAAAACTACATAAGTGATTTATATTCCACATTTCTCACACTGCCTTGCACAATTTTAAATAAACAGGTTTAAATATTCTCACTGTTGAATGAAACACAAAGTTTGTAAGTGCGAGAGGGGTCACTACACTGGATCATCCATTTCTGCATCTTCCTCCTTTAAACCAACCACCTACATGTCCTCTCTCACCACATCCATACACCTCCTCTTTGGTCTTCCTCTTCTCCTCTTTCCTGGCAGTTCCATTTTCAACATCCTCCTCCCAGTGTAATTCTTGTCTCTCCTCTGGACATGTTCAAACCAACGCAACCCTGCTTCTCTAATTTTGTCTCCAAAACGTCTAACCTCAGCTGCCCCTTTAAAATACCTATTTCTAATCCTATCCATCCACATCACACCCAATGAAAATTTCAACATCTTTAACTCTGACACCTCCAGCTCTGCCTCCTGTCTTTTCGTCAGTACCACCATCTCCAACCTGTACAACATAGTTGGTCTCACTACTGTCCTGTAAACCTTCCCTTTCGCTCTCACTGGTAGCCATCTGTCACATATCTCTCCAACCACTCTTCTCCACCCATTCCAACCTACCACTCTCTTCTTCACCTCTCTTTTGATGCCAAGTATTTAAATTCCTCTACCATTGTCACCTCTATTCCTTGCATCCTAACTACTCCATTTTCCTCCCTATCGCAAACATCATTGTCCACAGGGTCTCCTGTCTAACCTTGTCCATCAACTGTCCCATTACTTTTGCAAACAAGAATGGGTTCAGCACTGATCCTTGATGTAATCCAGCCTCTACCTTAAATACACTCTTACTGCATTCTCACTACAGTCATACTGCCCTCATACATATCCTGCACTACTCTCATGTACTGCTCTGTAACACTTGACTTCCTAATACAAAATAACAACTACTCTTTAGGCACCCTGTCATATGCTTTCTCCAAGTCCACAAAGGCACAATGCAACTCCTGACCTTCTCTGTATGTCTCCATCAACACCTTCGAAGCAAACATTGCATCTGTAGGGCTTTCTTGGCATGAAACTATACTGCTGTACACTAATCATCACCTCTTTTCTTAACCTAGCTTCCACTACTCTTTCTCATAACTTCATGCTGTGGCTGATTACCTGTATCCCTCTATAGTTACTACAGTTCTATGCATCACCCTTTTTCTTGAAAATCAATACCAGTACACTTCATCTCCAAGCCTGACGTTTAAAGCATGACTAGAAAGGATAGATCCAAGGGTTTTATGAACACAAGAGCACCCTGAGACACTGGCGTCCCCCCACACCACCATAAACAAACCTGAGTGATTGCGTGAGAGTGGTGGACTGGCAATACCATGATCCCAGTTTACTATAATTCTCTGTATATGTGAACCCCTGGATCTGCAGCTTTTAACGAACAGGAAAATTAATTACTAAAAGCCTGACTAAGTCTTTAGACTGGACTTAAATATCAAGAGTGTGTCTCAGTCCTGGACAGTAGCTGGAAGACTGTTCCAGAGATGGGGCCATTGAATATAAATGCTCTTCCCCCTGTTGTTGTTTTCAAAATTCTGGCAACTGTTAGAAAACCAGCACCTTGTGAACTAAGTAGCATGGTTCATAACTAGAGACTAAGGTTCATAACTAGAGATTAGTTTGGAGAGATACTCGGGAGCAAGGCCATTAAGGTAATATTGGACTAATGTGATCAAATTTTCTAGATCTAGTGAGGACCCTAGCTGCTGCGTTCTGGACAAACTGGAGTTTATGAAGGTTTTTGCTGGAACATCCTGAAAGCAGGGCATTATAATAAACGAGTCTTGAGGTGAATAAATGCATGCATCAATATTTCTGCATCATGTAGTGTGAGTGCACTTCAAAGTTTAGCAATGTTTCTAAGGTGAAGGAAAGCTGTTTTAGTAATATTTCCAATATGTGTATCTAGAGATTGATTCGAGTCAATAGTGACACCCAGGCTTTTGACAGTAGGTGTAAAATTGGGAAAATCTAGCATTAAACCTAAAGGTTTGTCTCTACCAATTTTAGGACCTAGCAAAGGACCTCTGTCTTTTCAGAATTTAACATAAGAAAATTGACATCCACTCTTTTATTTCTCTTATACAATCCTCACTCTTTTTTCATTTATCATCTGGTTTAGCTGAAATATATATAATGGTATAATTTTATATATAATATAATATAATATATATAATATATGGCCTAGTGGTTTGGGCGTTGGCTGCATGATCGGAAGATCGGGGGTTCGAACCCCTTCCCAATAGGTTGCCCTGAGGTACCCTTGAGCAAGGTGCCGTCCCTGTCACGCTCCTCCCTGCGATGGGCTGGTGACCTGTCCAGGGTGTGTCCCCTGTCCTTTGCCCTTTGTGAGCTTGGATGGACTCCAGCACTCCCCTGTGACCCTGCTTGGGACAAGTGGCAGAAAATGACTGACTGACTAATTGTGTTTCATCAGCATAACAGTGGAAGCTGATTCCATGTTTCTGAATTACTGTATAATATGCATGTATAATATGAAAAGTAGGGGACCTAGGACAGAGCCTTGTGGGACTCCATAACTAACTCTTGTACGAGCTGATGTTTCATAATTTACGTTTACAAATTGATAGTGGTTGGTCAAGTAGAATTCAAACCAGGAGAGGGCTGTTCCTGTTATACCAATCAGGTATTTTCTAGTCTGTGCAGTAGGATGTTGTGGTCAATGGTGTCAAACGCTGCACTAAAGTCGAGGAGGACTGGTAAGGATATCGACCCTTTGTCAGATGCCATTAAAAGATTGTTTACTATTTTCAGTAGCCCTGTTTCAGTGCTATGGTGTGGCCAAAAACCAGACTGAAATTTCTCCAAGATGCTATTTTTGTGTAGATATGAGCACAACTGCTGGGCCACAGTTTTTTCCAGAATCTTTCATTCAAATGGCAAATTAGAAATTGGTCGATAATTTGTTAACTTGAATGGATCAAGAAAAGGTTTCTTGAGTAGAGGCTTAATAACTGCTATTTTTAATGTTTTTAGCACATAGCCCAGGTTGAGAGATGAGATATTTATCTATATCTGTCTCGGGGAGCAGACGTGTTGTATTTGTTATTTGGCTTTGGACTTCTTACCAAATTATTTAAATCTTATTGTTAAAGAAATCCATAAAAGTATTGCTATTGTACGTTGCAGGTATCTGACTTTCAGCTCCTCCATGGTTCTTAGTAAGTGTAGATATTGTGTTGAATGAAAATGCCTGAATTCCACCTTGCAGTCCTTCTTCAGCTTCTACCATTTTAGACTCTGCCCTCACTTTCTGCCTCTTCTTGACCTCCAAGGTCATCCTACAGACCACCATCCTATGATGTTTAGTTACGCTCTCCACTGTCACTACTTTGCAGTCTCCAATCTCCTTCAGACTGAACCTCTTGCAAAGGATATAATCCACCTGTGTGGATCTTCCTCCACTCTTATACGTCACCCTGTGCTAATCCCTCTTCTTAAAAGAACTATCAACTAGAGCCATTTCCATCCTTTTTGCAAAATCTACAACCATGTGACCTTCATCCTTAACACCAAACCACCCCCTACCAACATGTTCATTAAAGTCTGCACCAATCACCACTCTCTATCACTTCATCTAACTCACTCCAGGATTCTTCTTTCCCTTCCACCTCACTACCAACTTGTGGGGCATAAGCACTAACAGCTTACATTATCACACCTTCAAACTCATCACATTTACATTACATTACATTTACAGCATTTAGCAGACACTATTATCCATAGCAACTTCCATGTCCTAATTACAGTGACAGTCCCCCTGAAGCAACTCAGGGTTAAGGGTCTTGCTAGAGGTGGGATTCAAACCTGGGACCTCTTAAGCCATAGGTCCATAGGCAATTATCCGACCACTAGACCACCACCACCCCACACCATATGCAGCAGGCAGGGGTGTTGCCTCAGGATCAGAAGGTAATGAGTTTGAATCCCAGACCAATAGGTTGCCCTGAGGTACCCTTGAGCAAGGTACTGTCACCGTCACATGCTCCCTGAGCACAGGCAATAGCTGCCCCCTGCTACACGCATGTGTGTATATGGGTAAAATGCAGAGGTGTCATTTCATTGTGGTTCACTGCGTGCTGTGCTGTGTACTCAAAATGACAAGACTTGTCACTTTCTTCACCTCCAAAACACTCTTCACATACTCTTCCTTCAGGATAACACCTACCCCATTCCTCCTTCCATGCACACCATGGTAAAACAATTAAACCTACCATCAAATAAACCTACCTTTCCATCTAGTCTCTTGCACACACAAAATATCAACCTTCATTCTCTTCATTATATCAACTAATTCTCTGCATGTTGCTGCCAACATTCAAAATTCCAAAGTTTTCACTTCCACTCTCCTCCTGCCTCTGGATATGCCTTCCTCCTCTTCTTCGACCAACAGTAGCCCAGTTTCCACCAGCACTGGTGACGGTCACTGTTAACCCGGGCCTCAACAGATTGGGTATGGAAGTTTGTTTTGTTGTCTGCATATTCATTTCTGCTGGTGACGGTCACTGTTAACCCAGGCCTCAACAGATTGGGTATGGAAGTTTGTTCTGTTGTCTGCATATTCATTTCGGCCGCTTATCCCAAGCGGGGTCGCGAACCCCCAATCCTCCGATCATGCGGCCAACACCCTAACCACTAGGCCACTGCTGCCCTGTCTGCAGATTGATTTGGATTATTTTACAACAGATGAAACTTCCTGACATAACCCTCCCCATTTATCCGTGCTTGGGACCAACACACAGAAATTTGCTGGGATATTGGCTGGGATAGGTACTGACACAATATACCCAGAAAAAATTTGTGTGACATTTTGTGACATATGATGACAACATTATTGTCATATCAGCAAGATGTATAGTTACCAGTTACTATCTGAACCCCTGCCAAAAATAATGGAATCACAACAATCACAACATAATTTTTTTAAATTAATGATATATATTTTTTCCAGATAAAGTAGAGGGAAACCTGGAATAACCATATCATTTTGGCAGAGTGCTTGCAGATATGAAAGAGCTGTGGGACTTCGTTAGGAAAGGTAAAAATTCCCCATCAACAGAGTTGTCAGCTAAAATTTTGGAAAGCATTATAATACATATTTTCTTCATGAACCAAAACCAACGTAAAGTGTGCAAAAAGATGGATTTAAAATGTGGTGCAATACAAACTAAATGAGAAGGTTATGATAGGAAGAAACAGGAGGGTAATCTGTAACATATAGGTAGTCTGTAGAAGGTGAAACAGTTAAAAACCTAAAGCTATTTGCCCTGAAAATGCACAATAACAAAAATGAATAAGGAGTTCAGCAACTTCACCATCAGTTTACTTTTTACTTGCATACCTGAGAGGAATGGGTAGAAACAGGAGTCAATATTTATGACAGAACCATAAGGAATGGACTGAATGAAATGGGATTTACATCTCGCAAATCAAATATCATTAACTCAACACACTTTCTGATTCCATAGATAGATAATGGAAATCTTTGGGCAATGATGACATTTTTCAAAATTATTATATGAGTGTCGAACGCATTTAAAATTTATGTAAAAAAATGTGTTACAAATTGTCCATGACAAGATTACAACCAGCACAGCTTATGGGTTAAGGGTCTTGCTCAGGTACCCAGTGGTGGGACTGCTAGAGGTAGGATTTGAAAATACGAGTAAGTATTTTATGATATATAAATTCTTTTTGCATCACGTGTACTACACATTTCTGTAATGAACTGTGTTTATTAAGGGTATTCCTGCTGTTTTGCATCAAATAGACTATACATTTCTCCAGTTACTAGTTACTTAGAGTTTACAGAGGGAATTCACACTGGTTAATTCAATTCAATTCAATTCAATTTATTCTTGTATAGCGCCTTTCACAACAGAGTTGCCCCAAGGTGCTTTACATAGTTGGAAGACATAGGTTATAGCATGGTCTAAAAACTGAAGGCAAGAAGCTAAAGCCGGACGACTACAGAGGAGAGGAACCAAAAACTCCACTGTGTGGAGAAAAAAAAAACCTCTGAGGGTCCAAGGTCGACTGGCTACCCAACCCCCTTGGGTATACTAGCAGTACAAAGAGTTAGTTAGGGTTTAACCCCAGGATCAGCACAGAGTCTTAAGCTGCTTCCCAGGCTTAGCGAGTTAAGACAATTACTCTCTTGTCCCATCCACTCATCAGTGTTTTAATATATGGTGATGACATGATCCTCACTGACAAAGCATAACCAAGAAAACTGGAAAAAAGAGGAGCATAGAGCAGTAAGGGGATAAAGTTTAGTGCAGTATGTTAACATGAGGTGAAATTTGAAAGATACTTGCCATCTTTCTGGGGTACAAAACAAAACATTTTTTACACTTTTTTATGTGATGTGTTGCTATAATAATGACTAATAATTATTTCTTTACATTATTTTACCAGAAAAAAAAAAAAAAAAGATTTACTGGTAAATCTACTGATCAAAACTTTTGCTGGTAAAACTACACAGCAAAATCCCGGACCAGTAGGATTCCCTGAGGTACCCCTGAGCATGGTACCGTCCCCATCACTGCTCCCTGGAAGCTTTAATCAGCTGCCTCCTGCTACATGTACATGTATGGGTGAAAAGCAGAGGTTCTATTTTGTTGTGTCTCCCTGTGTGCTGTGCTATGTTTCACAATGAGAAGTTGTCACTTTTTCTTCATTTCTATAAAATCTCCATAGATTTTCTGTCCCTACCCCTCAAGCAACCTCTGATTTAAGGATAGAAAACATTAAAAAAAAAATTTAAATGGTTACAAACCATACTGTGTCACCTTTTTCCTTGAGGTTCCATATACCTCAAGCAATGTCAAAACTCACTATGGGCCCTTATCACTAGCTTTTCTGCTTTGCAATTAGAGTATAAAGATTTCTTTCTCTGATCAGCATGACAGATTTCCACCTCACTGCTTTCAATTATGTACATGGCATAAAGAACTACCAACAAATCATCTAATGGCAGAGTACATGCTAACATTCTGCATTTGGCAGCATGCAGTGGGTGGGTTGATATGCACTGGTGTCTCACCTGGGTGTTACAGTAGCTTGTTGGTGTCTGGCTTTATGACCACATCGCTTGGTGGGAGGGAGTTTCCATTTCCTGGTGGTCGTCATGGTGATGCTTGTATCATTCTAACTATCTCCTCCTGTAGTTCCCTATCCAATATCCCAGGTAATGTTCCCTAGACAGTCTATGTTGGCATTTCTTGGGATTGGCAGTCCGAATTGCACTCCTGCCTGAATGTGTAAGCAAGGGCCAGCAAGTTAACTGAATGACTGCATCAACTAGAAAGGCAGCATCATAGGCATTGTGGGGCTGGAAGGTGGTGGGAGTCTCATGCAAACTGTACGGAAGTGTGATACACTGCTAGTGCCCACTAGGGGTGCTGAAAGCAATGATGTCCCATCCCGTGTCTCTGGTGAGGTGGCAAGCATTAACCACCAGTTGTCAAGGAACCAGTGTGAAAATCACATCGAAAGTGAGTCAAGCCAGAGTAGGTCACATTTATTACAATCAGGGGAAAGCAAAGTGAGAGGAATTATGTAAAAGGAGGACATAGTGGATGAGGGATTCTGGAATGTTGTGGATGTGCCTTTCATGGTCAAGACAGAGAGAGAGAGAGAGAGAGAGAGAGAGAGAGATGGGGAAGAAAACTGAGCTGATGGCAGATGTTCACTGTCTGTGGTGCTGGAGTGGCGAGTTGGTAACATGTACACTGCTGGAGGGCCTGAGGCGTGGCATGACAGACTTCTGTGCTACTTAAACAACTTGGTAGAGGTAAGGCCAGAATTTGGACCATACTTCACAAATGTCTATGGTATGCACTTAAAACTTTCTTGTGTGTGTTTCCAGGAATCTGTCTGCAGCAGAGAATATTTATATCTGGAACCAGGAGCTCTTGAAGCTTGTGCATGCCCTTAAAGAAAAGTGATATTGCGTGAGTTTTTAGTTCAGGGACTGACCTATTGGCTAAGCATGCATCCATGGTTTCTCATCTGAGCTGTAAAATGTCTTGCAACCAAAAGACCTTTGTTCTACAACGGAAACCACTGTTGTTCAATGTCAGGGGAAGTGTATCATTAGTCCATCATGAGACATATTATGTACAAATGAAGAAAAATTCAAGATCATTGACTGATTCACAAAGATAACTAAAAAAATGGCATAATCATGCGTATACCATCAGGAAAATGTTGAAAAACAATGGTCTGCATAGCAGGGGCAAATTCAGAAATGTTTAGTCTATTGCTATTTAGGTACATCAAATACTAAAAGGTTCATATTATTGTGTCACTCAAAGATACCCATCCATCCATCCATTTTCTGCCGCTTGTCCCAAATGGGGTCACGGGGGAGTGCTGGAGTCCAACCCAGCGCACACAGGGCGAAGGACAGGGGACGCCAGCCCATCGCAGGGAGGAGTGAGACAGGGACGGCACCTTGCTCAAGGGTACCTCAGGGCAACCTATTGGGAAGGGGTTCGAACCCCCGATCACGTGGCCAACGCCCTAACCACTAGGCCACCACTGCCCCTCACTCAAAGATATGTAATACCAAATTAATTGTATATTATATTATATTATATTATATTATATTATATTAGGTTAAAGAGCTAAAGAAAAGCAGTTAGCATATAAGCAGAAGTCCAAAGAATAGTAATAAGAATAGTAAATACGACCAGTAGTATACATTACAGAGATGTGCAGCCGAAGTGAAGCTGTATGTTACATTATCCAGAGATTATATTGCTATAATATAAATCTTTTGTATGAAAGAACATGATATACAGCCTGCAATGCATTTAACAGGTCTTCACCGCTCATTGATACTGATGCTCAGCAGTTGCCATACCATACTGAAAGGCACTTGGTGAGTATGCCCTTAATGGTACAGCAGTAAATGTCTACCTGTATCCTGGGACATAGCTCTCTTAAGGCTCTGCAGGAAGTAAAGGTGGTGTTGTACTTTTTTGATCAGGATAGTGGCCTTCAGAAACTGGGTCAAATGAAAGTGACTATTCTTGTCATTGCAAGGTCACAGCACAGCACACAGTGAACCACAACGAAATTGGACCTCTGCATTTAACCCATGCACACAAACACCATGCTGCAGGGGGCAGCTATGAAAGCCCCCAGGGAGCAGTGACAGGGACAGTACCTTGCTCAAGGGTACCTCAGGGCAACCTACTGGAAAGGGGTTTGAACCCACAATCTTCCAATCCTATGGCCAACTCCATAACCACTAAGCCATCGAGAATTTGAAGCTATGCACATGCTCAACTAGAGCTCCGTTGATGTAGACAGGAGTGTTTGAGTGGCTCCTAGCTCACTTTATGACCACAGTGATCTCCTTGCCTTTCAGGGTATATGGAGACAGATTATAATTGGTGAACAACACAGCCAGGTGCTGAATCACTACAGGTGCTCATCCCTGTAGGCCATCTTGTCATCATCTCTGATCAGGTCCAACAGCAGAAGTCATTTTTAAACTTGATTAAACTATTTGAATCATGCACTGGAACCTTCTGATCCTGGGCCCAACTCCCTAACCACTAGGCCACTGCTGATGGCAAAAGGGACAATTCTTGTGATTGAGAAACACGGCACAGCACACAGTGACACACAATGAAATTCAACCTCTGCATTTTACCCATACACTCACACACAGCAGGGGGCAGCTATTGAAAGTGCCCAGTGAGTTTAGTTTTGGGCACAATAGAGGGCGCTCTGTTCTGACTGAGCACACTTGAGCTCATGAAGGCACAGGTGTGCTTCATTGGGGCTGCTTAAGCCCCGATGAGTCAGAACAGAGTGCGGCTCATTCACTAGGCGAAGCTTAATGGTGGTTTTGATCATTTTGGTAACTTGGTTTAGACTGCAGTTCCTAGTGTCTTGGTTTTGATTAGAACTTCAGTCCTTGGATCTTGGTCTGGTTTATATAATGCATAAAACTATGTTCCAGACTCCTGGCCCTGCACTGACGTCCTTCCCGCACCGTGCCACCGTTACAGAAATGAGCCACCAACGCATGGATGTCGCAAGAGCGGGTGTTGCAGACAAGTGCAGCCACGATCAAAAAGAAGTTGCAGCTTATAGAAACCTGGGAGACGAGGGTGTCAGCATGCGTTGCATCTACGGACCTCCGTGAGTAACTGGAGGGCGAGCATTCGGTGGGACGGACGCCAGCAGTGTCTGAAACGGCTGACGTCTGACAGCTGCTCATCTACAGCTTGGGGCCCGAGCTAGGCGCAGACTGGTACGACTTCCTTCTGCAGAGGATGGCCGCTCTAGCCGCGAAGATACAGCGGTGCCTGGATGTTTTAAGCCACATGTCTCTTCCCGCTCTGGAAAGCAGGAGGATGGCGGAGAATTTCCCCTTCGTCATTCAAAGCAGGACGTTGGTAGTGGAGGCACTGTTCAACGCAGAAAGATGGTAGAAAATGCACCCTTCATTGTTCAACACGGGAACAAAAAATATTTTCTATATTTTTTATGAAATCTATCGAGCAGGTAAGGGAGGAGAGGATGTTATCCAAACTAACATCCATCATGGACAACACCTCCCACCCCCTGTATGAGACTGTACGAGCACTGAACAGCTCGTTCAGCAGTAGACTTTTACACCTGCAGTGTAAGAAGGAACGCTACTGCAGGTCATTCTTACCGGCAGCTATTAGACTTCACAACTCAACCTAGCATTACTTATTTACTATTACTCATTTATTATTATTACACTTTTATTTATTTACCTTTATTTATTTTACATTTATTTATTGTTTATTTATTTACTATTATTATTATTGTTGTAATTATATACTCACTGTGTATATGGTTATCTTTTGTAATGGTTCTGTACCAGTAGAGGGCGCCCTGCTCTGATTGTGCACACCTTGGCATTGGGTGCCAGGTGTGCCTCATCGGGGTTTGGCGTTATAAGCCCAAACGAATCAGAGCGGGGCGCTGGTCATTCTGTGTGCGCATTTTGTGATTATGTTTTACACTTATGTTTAATATGTTTAGTTTTGAGTTCTGTGCATGTTATCCGTCATTAAAGTCCAGTACAAAGCTCTCAGCTCTGCGTTGGCGTCCAGTCCACAACACCACATCGTGACATCTTTCCTGTCTTTATATTCTTTATTTCTTTGTTAATTGCCCTGTAAATATGTATATGTGTATATATAGCTCTGTATATGGATGTCTTTCCTTGTTTTCTATATTTTTTATATTCATTCTTTCTTTCTTGTTAAAGAGCCCTGTAACACCCGAATTTCTAATTCATGGGATAATAAAGGATTATTCTATTCTATTCTATTCTATTCTAAGATGGCGGAAAATGCGCCCTGCGCTGTTCAACGCAGGAAGACGGCGGTGAACACGCCCTGCGCGAATCTCAGCAGGCAGACAGCGGTGAACGCGACCTGCGCTGGGAAGATGGTGGAAAATGTGCCCTGCGCTGTTCAACGTGGGAAGACGGCAGTGAACACTCCCTGCGCGAATCGCAGCCGGCCGACAGCGGTGAACACGCCCTACCTAAATCACAAAATTGTTTTTGCCGAGCAGCTCCAAGAAATGGAGGCTGAGCTCACCGCCAAGGATCACGAAATTTGTGCACGGAACCTGGATCTTGATGTCTTGAATGCAAAGTGTAAGAGATTAGAAGATGACAATGTCCCCCTCCATGTCATGAATAACCAGCTGCAGGAGAGCAACCAGTCTGAGGTACGTTCCCTTCAGGAAGAACTAGCTAAAGTAAATAGGGAACTTGAGGAAAAGCAGGCTGGGTACCTAGAGTGTGAAGAGGTCTGTAAGAACCTAGGTGAACAGGTAGTTTGGTTAACTGACAGCTTGGGCAGTACCCAGGAGAACCTAAGGGCTGAATCAGAAAAACTCAGACAGGTCAATATGAAGCACAGTGCACTTCTCACGGACATTCACCAAAGAGATGAACAGATCAGTTGCATGAACAGTCAGACCACTCAGCAGAAGGAGTTGCTGACAAGGCTCAACCAACAGCTGACAGGGACGCCTCTGCTTTGCAGGCGACCACCTCAACAACAAACAAAAGACTGAAACACGAGGAAAAGATCACCAATCTGCTTTCTCAACTTGAGGAGACCAAAGGACTCTTGTCTCTTTGCCAGAGTGAAATCGAAACCATGGAAATGGAAAGAAAGGCTCTAGCTCAAGACAATGGTGAGCTTCAAGTAGAGGTCAGTAAACTGCAAGAGAGAGAGGTCCTGAGGAAGGAAATGCAAGCTGTGAATGTTGTCCAGAGGGAATGGCTGAAGAGAACAGAGGAACAGGAGATGCTGGAGACTAAAGTGGCCACTATGGAAGAACAGCTGAATAAGACCAGAACAGAGCTGAAGCAGGTGCAAGACAACAGTGCCGTTCTGCAGGCTGAACTGGAAAAAGCCGAAGAGAGGCCAGTAAGCATACAGAGCTGCAAGAGCTTGTCAGAGGTATTGAAGCTGAATGGAAGATCTCAAAATCTCAATTCACTCAGCAGACCCCAGTGCATGCTGGGAACCTGGTGGAGAGCTTCAAAGAGGAGCAGCTGAGGAACAGTCCGATGGAGAATGAGAGGCAGGTAAAGATTCCAGTGACTGAGCAGCCATGTGAGAGCTCTGAGAAGGGTCTCAGAGCACAATCAGAGACACCCTACCTTCTGTTTTCCCTCACAATTCAGCAGACTCAGAACAGGGTAACCAGTTGAGGAGTCTATGTGGAATTTCTCGCAGTGGAACCAAAAGCAGGGACTCTGCCACACTGAGCTCCAAGCAGCAGAAAGACCAAAACAAAATCAAGAAAAGGAGGAAGAAGGAGCCAAAAAACATCAGCAAGGAAGTGTGCTTCGGGAAAGTGAACAACAAATTCTGCACCTCAGATTCTGAGACAGGAGACATGGAGAGCAAGGAAGACAGGGGTTTGATGCCGAGCTCGAACTGTGTGAAAGGCTCTTCCTCTTTGAGGTCCTTAAGGAATTCTCTGTGTTTAGCTCTCTGTCTGTGTGCAAAGAGAGGGTGATCAACATTGAACTTGAGCCTTTCCACCCCATCGATACCTCACTCTATCTCCGCAATAACTTTCACACCGAGGCTCCTACAGCAGTGTTGTCTAACAGCAAGTCCGGCTTCATTGTGATCAACGGTAGCGGTGTGTGATATGGGACATCACAGGGCAACAATAGAGAAGTGCTACATAAGATTACACCGGACCCTCCTAAAGAGCATGGTTGAGGTGGGCAGTTTGCGCACTGTTTTTCATGTTTGAATATGGAAAGGAAGCTAAGGAGTCACTATTTTTCTGAGAACCTGGACCTTTGCAGGCAAGGGCACATGACACGATAGGGTAGAGAAAGATTGGCAATGTCTCTGACCCCAGCCAACTGCCCTGCACATATGGGCCAGCTGCCTTTCGTGCAACCTGGAACAGCGGTGCATTGTGGGAAAGAGACCCGGACTGAACAAGCAGCAAACTTCGCGGCCTCGGACACAACGCTTTCTTGATTTAAAAAAAAAAAAAAAACTTCCACATTTAACGTAAGTGTTACCATGACATCCTCTTTTGTGCTGTGTTTATCGTGTGGCATGTACAGCGTAGACTGTCCGTCCAACCATGTAGACTCTTATACCTGTAGGAAATGCGTAACTGTAACGCAGTTGGAGGACAGGATTCGTGTTCTGGAGGGGCACATTAGTACTTTATCACAGTGTAGTCAGACCGAGGGACGTGTAGTTCCGGCTCAGTCGGAGCCGCTGGTCGAGTTAGACTCGGCTGTAGACCCTCCGGGCCCAGCCGTAGCCGGTTTGGAGCCAGCACCAGCGGCATGTCCAAGGGAACGCTGGGTGACCGCCAAACGGGGGTTCAGGAGCTCAAAGAATGGACCTCCTGCACACCAGTCACCAATTCGGCTGAGGAACAGGTACTCTGCTCTCGGCAGCGCGCCTGCTGAAGCGGAGAAGGTGCTCATAATTGGCGACTCGATTGTTAGGAATGTTAGCGTTCCTAGCCGTCCTAAACCAGCGGTTTCGGTGAAATGCCTCCCCGGGGCCAGAGTCTCTGACATCGAGGCACGATTGGACTCTTATTCCAGCAATGAAGTTCCGACCTTGGTTGTTCACGCTGGAACTAACGATATAAAGTCCCAACAATCCGAGGTATTAAAGAGGAACTTCATCTCAATGTGTTCAAAAGCTGAAACTAAATGTCAGAACTTAATTGTGTCTGGTCCCTTGCCAATTCTCTTTAGAGGAGATGTACCCTACAGTAGGCTGCTCTCTTTCAACCGCTGGCTAGAGACTTGGTGTGCATCTAAAAGCATAGCCTTCATAAATAATTGGGACCTCTTTTGGGAACGGCCTGGCCTTTATAAAAGGGACGGTCTTTATCCTAACTGGAGAGGATCATATATGCTTTCCCAAAATATGGCAGCAAAATTGCCACTGTGACTCTTTAGAGCACCACCAAGGTCGCAGTCCTGTGATCTTAAATCACACGCTGGCTATTATCCCACTACCAGTACACTCTTGGCAGAAACCCAGGTTCCTTATAACACGGCATCCCCTATGTCACACATTAGCTTAGAACCAGGCTCCTCTCATCATTACCAGAGAATATCTATTCTTAGTATGATAAGGAAGCAGCATAGATGCCAATCTAGGGGCTCCTGCGCTGGTAACCTGCTCACAGTACCCATCATAAAAACAAATAAAACACATCGTCCGACTAAAATCAAATGTTCACTGCTGAATGTTCGCTCCTTAGGAAACAAGGCAGTGCTTATTAATGAGATGGTACTCGACACAAAGTCAGATATCTGTCTACTGACTGAAACTTGGCTTAGACCCACTGACACCATCCCCTTAGTGGAAGCCTCTCCGGATGGGTTCTCATACCTGCATAAATCACGCTCAGTAGGACGTGGTGGAGGCCTGGCTGCAGTTTTTGATGAATCATTTAAGGTTGATTCAAAAACTACTGAGAGCTTCCACACATTCAAAGTGATGCTGCTAAGCATTAGGTCTGATTTAGCGCTCCATATCCTATTAGTTTATAGACCTCCAGGACCATATGCTGCCTTTATCAATGAATTTGGCAATCTGCTCTCTGACTTGGTTGTTAGGTTTACTAGATTCGTGATGCTAGGTGACTTTAACATACATGTTGATACAGAGACGGATGCAGGTGCCAAAAGCTTCCTAACGCTCCTCGATTCTGTCGGTTGCACCCAGCATATATCAAGACCTAGTGAGGTTTTTCCTGGCCTCTGTCACCTTCAGCTTGCACACTAGGGGCTTGGATCTGGATCGGGAAGCTCCTTTTGACAACTACAGTTGTAAAAAATATGAGTTATTATTATTGATTATTAGTAATTAGGACTTGGAAGTCGCTCTGGATAAGAGCGTCTGCTAAATGCCTGTAAATGTAAAAAAAGCGCCATATAATTAAAACTGACTTGAAATGTATTAGTAGATTTTGTGTAATTTAGTGTATTATAAGGAAACAGCTTAATATGTTTAACAATAAGGGCAAAGACAGAATTTAATGAAGAATTGGTTGTCTATTCACTAATAGCACATGAAATACAGTGAGAGAAAGATGTTGATAGCTTGCCAAATTAGCTATTTAGTTAAGTTAGCCATAAAACATATGTGGTTTACACTTGCTTGTTTTTTGTCTCACTCCAAGCATGATATTTTACATGCAAAACTGGCATGGGCACTTCAGAAGTCTTGAAACAATTTGACTGGTCAGATTATATTTTACGACAGGTTTAAATGGAAGATGTGCCAGAGTTAGAATTGGCTTAAGCAAAAGTTGAAAAAATGTCTCATTCTTAACCATCACAGGTTGAGGATATTAGAAGCTCAGTCATGGCCAGTCTTAGGAGGGGAATCTCACAAACCAAACACACAAACAGGATTGAGGAATGTCTCATTCTTAACCATCACAGGTTGAGGATATTAGAAGCTCAGTCATGGCCAGTCTTAGGAGGGGAATCTCACAAACCAAACACACAAACAGGATTGAGGAAAATTTCAGCTCCTCTAACTCCCAGCACATGTGGCAAGGCTTAAAGACAATCAGAGACCACCCAGTACTTTTCTCACCTAGATCTGCCACCAGACAAGCTTAGATGCTTGTTTTGATTGAGAAATTAGCTTTCGTGCAAGATGGATTCCTCACCTGGTTAACTGCCTCTCTCATGCTCCAGCTCTGAGGTTTGTATCATCTTAGGCAGGTTCAATTCAATTCAATTCAATTTATTCTTGTATAGCGCCTTTTACAACAAAGTTGCCCCAAGGCACTTTACATTGATGGTCGATGATGGAACAGGTTACAGTAATAGATGTTTAAGATGTTTAAGCCGGACAACTACGGAGGAGAGGAACCAAAAACTCCACTATGTGGAGAAAAAAACCTCTGAGGGTCCAAGGTCAACCGGCTACCCAACCCCCTTGGGTATACTAACAGTACAGAGTTAGTTTGGTTTTAAACTCCAGGATCAGTGAGGAGTCCCAAGTTGCTTCCAGGTACCAATGAGCCGCCAGGGTCCCTTGGCGCATCAGATGCATCACACAGACCAGATGGTAGCTCGGCATTGGACTCAGGTGATGACCACAACGGGCCCCCCTGGACATGTGGGGAGAGAAATGGAATGAGGGGGTCAGTAATGAGCAGGATCCAGTAGTGACAGACACAGAAATGAAACAGTGCGATGGCATGTACAGCAGCACCAGCGACATTACTAGTGGTGCACTATGGTGATTGGTGCGGGTAAGCTAAACTAAAGTAGTAAGTCTTCAGCCGTGATTTAAAGACCGAGACTGAATCGGCATCCCGTACAGAAGCAGGCAAGCTGTTCCACAATCTAGGGGCCCTGTAACTGAAAGCTCGTGCTCCTATACATTTATTTATGCGAGGGACAATTAGGAGATCTTTATTCTGGGATCTAAGTGGGCGGTTAGGTGTATAGGTATTAAGCAGTTCGGTTAGGTATATTGGGGCAAGACCTTTAAGTGCCTTGTAGGTTAAGAGGAGGACCTTGAAGTCAGCCCTGTACCTAACAGGAAGCCAGTGAAGCGAGGAGAGTACGGGAGTGATGTGGTCGTACTTCCTGCTCCTGCTAACAATCCTAGCGGCTGTGTTCTGAATGCGCTGTAGGGTGCTTAATGTGCCCTGAGAGCTTCCAGAAAGTAGGGCATTACAGTAATCTAATCTACTGTATACAAATGCATGTACTACTTTCGCCGTGTCTTCCATTGACAGAAAGCGCCGTAGTTTGGCAATGTTCCGAAGGTGCAGGAAGCATGTCTTCGCAACTGCATTAACATGGGGATTAAATGAAAGATTTGAATCGAAAATAACACCAAGGTTACGTGCCAGAGTACTAACTGAAAACTTCAACCCTGCTTCCCGGATATGCGAAATGAAGTTGGCCCTGTCTACATCACTACTACAAAACAAGAGCAGCTCAGTTTTTTCGGGGTTTAGTGAGAGGAAGTTGTTATTCATCCAATCCCTAATATCACTGAGGCAGCTAATTAAAGTGCTTTATCACTTAAAAAAGTGCTGGGTTGATGCTTTATCACATGATTTAAAAGATAAGTATAGCTGAGTGTCATCAGCATAAGAGTGGTAACTAACATTATGCTTCCGTATAATAGTGCTTAGTGGGAGCATGTAGAGGGAGAAGAGCACTGGGCCCAACACCAACCCTTGTGGGACTCCATAGTTAACTAGTGACATAGGTGAGGGGGTGCCATAATCATCCATTTGGATGAAGTAGTAACGGTTTGTGAGATAGGAGTTGAACCATTTAAGGGCTGTTCCGGTAATGCCGACAGTGGAGTGAAGCCTATTTACTAAAATGGAGTGATCTACCGTGTCGAACGCAGCACTAAGATCTAACAGAACAAGAACAGTAGTGTTTCCTGCATCACTCGAGACCATTATATCATTCACCACTCTAGTTAGAGCAGTTTCTGTGCTATGGCCAAGCCGGAAACCTGATTGGAATTTATCTAAGAGGTTATGCGTGTCTAGATATGACTGCAGTTGTCTCGCAACTAGTTTTTCTAGAATCTTAGAGAGAAACGGGACATTAGAGATAGGTCTATAATTACTTGGTGAGCGAGGGTCCAAGTTAGGTTTTTTAAGCTGTGGTCTAACCACTGCTGTTTTAAACTGATTGGGGACTACACCTGAGGTTAAGGATGCATTCATGATATCAAGTATAGGTGTTGATAGTATTCCTAAGGATTCCTTCAGGAGCTTGGTTGGAATGGGATCTAACCGACAGGTCGTGGAATTAGCTCAGAGTTATCGATGAGATTAAAATCACTAAAATATTGTGAGCACTGCTCAGCTAATGGATTAATTTGAGGGCTAATAGGGCACATTTGGAGCCTAATGTTGTTAATTTTATCATTAAAAAACTTAAGAAACCTATCGTTAGTAATACTACATGCTGGCCTTTTATCAGTTTTGTCTGTTAGGTGAGCGAGTGTCTGAAATAAATAGTGGGGGTTATGCTTGTTGTTTTCAATAAGCTTTGAATAGTACTCAGTGCGAGCACTATATAGAGCTTTCTTATATTGTTTTAGTTTAGCAGACCATAGAGCCTGAGAGGCTTGGAGACCTGTTGTCTTCCATCTGCGTTCTAGCTTACGGCACTCCCGCTTAGCAGCCCGTGTGTGATCATTGAACCAGGGAGAGTGCCTGATAGTTCTAACCTTCTTTGTCTTAATTGGGGCTACCTGATCAAGGATCTGCCCAACTACTGTATTGTACATGTCGGTGATGTCATTAACAGTTTTGTTACAGGTGAGTTACAAGGTCACTTGGTGAGTATACCCTTAATGGTACAGCAGTAAAAGTCTACCTGTATCCTGGGTGAGCTCTCTTAAGGCTCTGCAGGAAGTAAAGGTCTTGTTGCACTTTTTTGATCAGGATAGTGGCCTGAAGTAGGCCAAAAGATCCCAAAAAGGGAGACATCATGCCACAATCTAAAGAAATTCATGAATAGATGAGAAACAATCTAACTGACATAAAACAGTCTGGAAAAGGTTACAAAGCCATTTCTAAAGCTTTGAGATTTTTTTTTTTTTTAGCTGACACTCTTATCCAGAGCGACTTTCATTTCATGGCTACAAGGACAGTCCCCCTGAAGCAACTTGGGGTTAAGGGTCTTGCTTGGGAACCCAATGATGGTGGTGCTAGGGATGGGATTCAAACCTCCAAACCTGGTCTGTAGCCGAGTATCCTACCACCCAATTCCAATAAGCCATGGTGAGAACCATTATCCACAAATGGAGAAAACATGGAACAGTGGTGAACTTTCCCAGAAATGGCTGACCTACAAAAATTACCCCAAGAGCAGAGTGACGACTCATGCAAGAGGTCACAAAAAAAAAACCAGAAGAACATCTAAAGACCTGCAGGCCTCACTTGTCTCAGCTCAGGTCAGTGTTCATGTTTCAACTATAAGAAAGAGACTGGGCAAAAATGGTGTCCATGGCAGAGGTCAAAGGCAAAAACCGCAAAAAGAACATAAAGCTTCGTTTCACTTTTGTGAAAAAGCATCTTGCTCCCCAAGACTTTTGGGAACATATTCTGTGGACTAACAAAACAAAGGTCTGGTGTAAAAGTCACACAGCATTTCATTAAACTAACATCATACAAACAGTCAAACATGATGGTGGTAGTGTGATTGTCTGGGGCTGCTTTGCTGCTTCAGGACCTGGATGACTTGCTGGGATGGAACCATGAATTCTGCTCTCTACCAAAAAATCCTGAAGGAGAATGTCCAACCATCAGTTCGTGACCTCAAGCTGATGCACACTTGAGTTCTGCAGCAGGACAATGATCCAAAACACACCAGCAATTCCACCTCTGAAAGGCTTAAAAAACAGAATGAAGGCTTTAGAGAGGCCTAGTCAAAGTCCAAACTTGAATTAAGATGCCTTAGCGTGAAATTAAAAAGGTGGTTAGTGCTCTGAAACCCTCCAATGTGGCTGAATTAAAACAATTCTGCAAAGAAGAGTGGGCCAAAATTCCTCCACAGTGATTTGAAATATTCATTGCAAGTTACTTTATAAATACTTTGTAAATACTTTATTGCAGTTGTTGATGCTGAGGGTGGCACAACCAAATTACTGTAGGTTTGTATAGTTTTTTTCCTTAATAAAGAAAATCATCACTGAAAAACTGCAGTTAGTGTTTACTTGGGTTATCTTTGTCTAATATTTAAATGTGTTTGATAATCTAATTCAGGTGTATGTACCGTTCTTTCATGTCTTCAAAAATGAGAGCAGTTAATTACAGGTGAAATCTGCTACAAATGTGTTTTTTAAATGACAAGCTCAAAATGCCCTTAACAGCAATGTGGCTAGTATTTAAACCAATCCAGCTTGAGAAATACATCTCAAAACTAATTCTCATAGTTAAAAAGGACAACTCATTAATCATCATTCCAAAAGTATAACCAATGGCAGCAGGCATGTTTTTTTTTTTTTTTTTTTTAACTCAAGAAAACAAAAATTATGCTCTTCAGGTGGGAAATAGGAAAGGATGAAAGACATTGGGATAGTGGGCAGGGGTAAAGTAATATTGTACAGCAGATGACAGTGTGGAGTAAAGAGTAAAGCTGTTTTTTTTTTTAAAACCCTGGGTAACCTGATTTTGATTTTGATTTTGATACCACTTAAGCTTTTTAGTTTTGCTGTTCATTAAGTCTTTATATGCAATCAAGAGAAAATGGCAACATGGAGCACCTATGAATGGTGTTAAAAGTTCATGTCTATCCATCATAACTGCTTATGCTAACTAGGGTCACAGAATGCTTGATCCATTGAGTTATATACAGTACTGTGCAAAAGTTTTAGGCAGGTGTGAAAAAATGCTGTAAACAAAGAAAGCTTTCAGAAATATAAATAATGATTGTTTATTTTATCAATTTACAAAATGCAAAGTGAGCGAACAAAAGAAAAATCTAAATCAAATCAATATTTGGTGTTACTACCTTTTGCCTTCAAACCAGCATCAATTCTTATAGGTACACTTGCACAAAATCAGGGACTTTGTAGGTTTATAATCAGTTTTACCAAACAGGTGCTGATGATCATCAATGTCACACGTAGATTGAAACACAGTCATGTTTGGAACAACCTACCAGCCGAGTTCCTTCAAAAACTGTGCAAGTATACCTAGAAGAACTGATGCTGTTTTGAAGGCAAAGGGTGGTCACACCAAATATTGATTTGATTTAGATTTCTCTTTTGTTCAATTACTGCATTTTGTTGATTGATGAAAATTAATGATTAACACTTCCATTTTTGAAAGCATTCATTTTTTCACACCTGCCTAAAACATTTGCACAGTATGTTTACGGCATTTAGCAGATGGTCTTATCCAGAGCGACTTCCAGTTCCTAATTACAGGGACAGTCCCCCTAGAGCAACTCAGGGTTAAAGGGTCTTGCTCAGGTGGTGCCAGAGGTGGGATTTGAACCTGGGACCTCTTGAGCATAGGTATGTAGGCAAGTACCCTACCACTAGACCACTGCCACCCTATTTTTCACCCATATACTGGTGAAATACCTTCTGCTTTAAGTCATCTTTTTAACAGCACCTAATCCATTGAAACAATGGCTGAACAAATCACAGGTTTTGTAAGTGGGGTAAGACATGTTCAGAAGCTGAATACGCTGTCAAGTCAAGTAGGATTTTATTGTCATTTCAGCCATATACACAGTACACAGTGAAACGAAATAACGTTCCTCCAGGACCCTGGTGCTACACACAAGACAAGACACAAGACACAAGACAACAAAAGACACAACATAATACACAAAGCGGGGCAACAAGTGCAGACAAGACAGACAACAACAGACGGCACGACAGACAGTACATTCATCCGTAGAGGGCCGCAGTGTTGTGGAACAAAGCAGCCCAGGTAGATTATAGTGTAAATCTAGTTAGAAATATAGCTATCTGTATTTGAAGAAAAATCAGCAGAAAAAATTTTTATTAGTAGTGTGTGTATATATATATATATATATATATATATATATATATATATATATATATATAATTTAATTATTTTTATTCCCTCCTCGAGACACGCCACCTTATGCGTAGTGGAGGTTTGCGTGTCTAATGATCTAGAACTATGTTGTCCCGGGAGAAGCTATGCCTAGTAGAAACACCAAGGCAAACAGGTCTAGAGTGAGGAAGAAGTAAAAGGCAGTTCAGACACTCTTGTGATGAGAAAGATCATTTGGGCCTTTCCTCGCTCTGGGCCGTGGAGTGCCGGGGCCTCCTCTGGAGCCAGGCCTGGAGTGGGGCCTGCTGGCGACGCCTGGTGGTGAGCCTTCACCCATGGGGCCACGGCGGGCCTCAGCCCGAAGAAGCATGTGCTGCCATGGCTCACCACCTGTGGGAAGGCAAGAGATCGGTGTGTTGTGAGCTGGGGCGGTAGCCAGCGGGGTCTTGGCGGTCCGATCCTCGGCTGCAGAAGCTGGCTCTAGGGATGTGGAATGTCACCTCTCTGGTAGGAAGAGGTTGAGCAGTTCCAGCTAGATATAGTTGGACTCACCTCGACGCACAGCTTGGACTCTGGAACCAGTCTCCTTGAGAGGGGCTGGACTCTTTTCCACTCTGGAGTTGCCACCGGTGAGAGGCGCCGAGCAGGTGTGGGCATACTTATTGCCCCACGGCTTGGGGCCAGTACATTGGGGTTTACCCCGGTAGATGAGAGGGTGGCGGCCCTCCGCCTTCAGGTTGGGGGACGGGTCCTTAGTGTCTGCGCTTATGCGCCAAACAGCATTTTGGACTACCCACCCTTTCCCACCTGGGCAGCGGTGGCCTAGCGGTTAGGGCGTTAGCACCATGATCGGGGGTTCAATCCCCTTCCCAATAGGTTGCCCTGAGGTACCCTTGAGCAAGGTACCGTCCCCATCACTGCTCCCCGGGCGCTTTCAATAGCTGCCCACTGCTGCACGGGTGTGCATGGGTTAAATGCAGAGGTCCAGTTTCGTTGTGGTTCATGTGTGCTGTGCCGTGACCTCGCAATGACAAGGGTTGTCACTTTCACTTTCACTTTTCTGCGGTCTCTGGAGGGGGCGCTAGAGAGCGTCCCTCCTGGTGACGCCATCGTTCTGCTGGGGGACTTCAATGCTCACGTGGGTAATGACAGTGACACCTGGAAGGGTGTAATTGGTAGGAATGGCCCCCCCGATCTGAACCAGAGCGGTGTTCTGTTATTGGACTTTTGCGCTAGTCACAGATTGTCCATAACGAACACCATGTTCAGGCATAAGGATGTCCATATGTGCACCTGGCACCAGGACACCCTAGGCTGCAGTTCTATGATCGACTTTGTGGTCGTGTCATCGGACTTGCGGCCCCATGTTTTGGACACTCGGGTAAAGAGAGGGGCGGAGCTGTCAACCGACCATCACCTGGTGGTGAGTTGGCTTCGTTGGTGGGGGAGGACGCCGGTCAGGCCTGGTAGGCCCAAACGTATCGTGAGGGTCTGCTGGGAACGTCTGGCAGAGTCCCCTGTCAGGACAAGCTTCAACTCCCATCTCAAAGCTTTAACCATGTCCCGGGGGAGGTGGGGGACATTGAGTCTGAATGGACTATGTTCCGCGCCTCCATTGTCAAGGCGGCTGACCGGAGCTGTGGCCGGGAGGTGGTCGGTGCCTGTCGCGGTGGCAACCCTAGAACCCGTTGGTGGACACCAGCGGTGAGGGATGCCATCAAGCTGAAGAAGGAGTGCTACCGGGACTTTTTGGCCAGTGGGGCTCCGGAGGCAGCTGATAGGTACCGACAGGCCAAGCGGAATGCGGCTCTGGTGGTTGCTGAGGCAAAAACTCGGGCATGGGAGGAGTTTGGAGAGGCCATGGAGAAGGACTTCCAGACGGCTTCGAGGAAATTCTGGTCCACCATCCGGCGTCTCAGGAGGGGAAAGCAGTGCACAGTCAACACAGTGTATAGTGGGGATGGTGCGCTGCTGACCTCAACTCGGGACGTCGTGGGTCGGTGGGGGGAGTACTTCGAAGACCTCCTTAATTCCACCAACATGCCTTCCGAGGAGGAAGCAGAGGCTGGGGACATAGAGGTGAACTCTTCCATCTCTGGGGTCGAGGTTGCCAAGGTGGTCAAAACGCTCCTTGGTGGCAGGGCTCCGGGAGTGGATGAGATCCGCCCAGAGTTCCTCAAGGCTCTGGATGTTGTAGGACTGTCATGGCTGACACGCCTCTGCAACATCGCATGGACATCGGGGACGGTGCCTCTGGATTGGCAAACCGGGGTGGTGGTCCCCCTCTTTAAGAAAGGGGACCGGAGGGTGTGTTCCAACTATCGAGGGATCACACTTCTCAGCCTCCCGGGGAAAGTCTATTCAGGGGTCCTGGAAAGGAGGGTCCATCGGATAGTTGAACCTCGGATTCAGGAGGAGCAGTGTGGTTTTCGTCCAGGTCGCGGAACAGTGGACCAGCTCTACACCCTTAGCAGGGTCCTGGAGGGTGCATGGGAGTTTACCCAACCAGTTTACATGTGCTTTGTGGACTTGGAGGCATTCGACCGTGTCCCTCGGGGGCTCCTGTGGGGGGTACTCCGGGAGTATGGGGTATCGGATTCCCTGTTAAGGGCTGTCCGGTCCCTGTACAACCGGTGTCAGAGCTTGGTCCGCATTGCCAGCAGTAAGTCGGACCTGTTCCCAGTGAGGGTTGGACTCTGCCAGGGCTGCCCTTTGTCACCGATCCTGTTCATAATTTTTATGGACAGGATTTCTAGGCGCAGCCAGGGCGTTGAGGGGGTCCGGTTTGGTGGGCTCAGGATTGGGTCACTGCTTTTTGCAGATGACGTTGTCCTGTTGGCCTCATCATGCCGTGACCTTCAGCTCTCTCTGGATCGGTTCGCAGCCAAGTGTGAAGCGGCTGGGATGAGAATCAGCACCTCTAAATCTGAGGCCATGGTCCTCAGTCGGAAAAGGGTGGAATGCCCTCTCAGGATTGGGAGTGAGACCTTGCCCCAAGTGGAGGAGTTTAAGTATCTCGGAATCTTGTTCACGAGTGAGGGTAAAATGGAGCGGGAGATCGACAGGCGGATCGGGGCAGCTTCTGCAGTGATGCGGGCTCTGCATCGGTCCGTCATGGTGAAGAAGGAGCTGAGCCAGAAGGCAAAGCTCTCAATTTACCGGTCGATCTACGTTCCCACCCTCACCTATGGTCACGAGCTGTGGGTAGTGACCGAAAGAACGAGATCGCGAATACAAGCGGCCAAAATGAGTTTCCGCCACAGGGTGTCTGGACTCTCCCTTAGAGATAGGGTGAGAAGCTCAGCCATCCGGGAGGGGCTCAAAGTAGAGCCGCTGCTCCTCCGCATCGAGAGGAGTCAGATGAGGTGGATTGGGCATCTGATTAGGATGCCCCCTGGACGCCTCCCTGGTGAGGTGTTCCGGGCACGTCCCACCGGAAAGAGACCCCGGGGAAGACCCAGGACACGCTGGAGAGTCTATGTCTCTCGGCTGGCCTGGGAACGCCTTGGGATCCACCCGGAGGAGCTGGAAGAAGTGGCCGGAGAGAGGGAAGTCTGGGCATCCCTGCTGGAGCTGCTGCCCCCGCGACCCGACCTTGGATAAGCGGAAGAAAATGGATGGATGGATGGATATTTTTTTATTCTTAAATTATCTATAATATAATTATAATTATTTACATTTAAATTATTATTATTTCAACATCTAATTATTATAACATAAAACATAACATAAAATTGTTATTTCAACATCTAAACCTACATCGGACTCTAGGGATGCACTAGCCAGTGTATTTGTGCCGGTCCCAAACCCAGATAAATACAACTTTTACCAAATCGATATGCGGACAACAAAACAGACTTCCAGTCCCGATCCGTCAAGGCCCAGGTGATCAAGGAAAAGAGGAGCTAGACATGTCGAGACCCCTAGGAGCCACCTCTGCACTTCAGGTCTGCTTTGAACACACTGACTGGGACATATTAGGGAGGTTGTGACCTATGGTGGCTTCATACCTATCATCATGAAGTGCTTCGAGAGATACCGGTGGAGGCCTGAAGGTGTTTAGAGAGTTGGTTGAGTTTCTGTTCAGATTGTTGAACACAATCTTAGAATGTGAGCAGATGTCTGAGCAGTGCAAATGAAGTGTACTAGTACCAATTTTCAAGAATAAGGTTGCTGCACAGAGCTGTAGTAATTATAGATGAAGTTTATCAGCATGAAGGTATGGAAAAGAGTATTGGAAGCTAGGTAAGCTAGGTAAGAAAAGAGTTGATGATTAGTGAACAGCAGTTTGGTTTCATTCTGTATGGTTTGCTCAGAGGTGTAATTACATTGTGGTTCACTGTGACAAAAATGGTCACTTTCACTGATGAAGGAGAAGGAGTTGCATTGTGCCTTTGTTAACTTGGAGAAAGCATATTAAAGGATGCCTATAGTAGAGTTATGGTTTCGTATGAGGAAGTAAGGTGTTACAGAGAAACATGTGAGAGTAGTGGAGTGACAAGGGTGGAGGAATTGAAGTACTTAGGATGAACAGTTCAGAGTAATAGCAAGTGTGGAAGAAAGGTGAAGAAGAGCGGTGGTCTAGTGGTAGGGTACTTGCCTATGGACCTATGGCTCAAGAGGTCCCAGGTTTGAATCCCAACTCTAGCACTACCACCACTGGGTCCCTGAGCAAGACCCTTAACCCTGAATTGCTCCAGGGGGACTGTCCCTGTAATAAGGACTCTGGATAAGAGCGTCTGCTAAATGCTGTAAAAATGTAAATACAGTGGCACTGATGAAAAGACAGGTGGCAGAGCTGGAGGTGTCAGAGTTAAAATTGTTGAGGATTTTCATTGGGTGTGACAAGGATGGACAGGATTAGAAATGAGTATATTAGAGGGACAGCTCAGGTTAGACATTTTGGAGACAAAGTTTAGAGAAGCAAGGTCACGTTTGTTTGGACATGTACAGAGTTGTTAAAAAGGCATAACCTTAATGAAGACCAGAGAGCTCTATATGGGAGAAAAGCATATCATTTGGAACCTGAGAAGTTAACTCTATAAGACTGGGCATAGCTAGTACAACAGTTTGGAATGTTCTGAAAAAGAAAGAAACCATTGTGTAAATTGTGAGAGCTTGGGTAGCCTGGGTATTTTTAAATACTGAATAACTGACCATCTTTGCATTAAACCTCAAAGAGTGAATATTAAATACTATATGCCATTAGACTTGGATTGCAACCACACTAAAATAGCTTAACAGACTAAACAGATCACACAATGTAATTACACAGAACTGGTCAGGATAACATATTCCTTTCTTGATTTAATTCATGGGCAGCGGTGGCCTAGTGGGTAGGGTGTCAGCCACATGATCGGCGGATCGGGGGTTTGAACCCCTTCCCAATGGGTTGCCCTGAGGTACCCTTGAGCAAGGTGCCGTCCCCGTCCCGCTCCTCCCTGCGATGGGCTGGCAACCTGTCCAGGGGGCGTCCCCTGTCCTCGCCCTTTGTGCGCTGGGTTGGATGCCAGCACTCCCCCGCGACCCTGTTTGGGACAAGCGGCAGATAATGGATAGATTTAATTCATAAATCAATTATTATCAGTTTGTAAGTTTTAACACTGAAAATTCCACACAACATTATATTATGGAGTTCCACAAGGTCTGCCCTTGGAACCCAATTTTTCGCTTTGTACATGCTCTCTCTGGTTTCACTTATCTGCAAGGATGTGATCAACTTCCATTTTTGCAAAGATGACATGCATTTCTATATATTGGCAAATTTAGATGATACATTTTATAAAATAATGAAATGTGTTAGGGGAAATAAAAGACTGGGCATCACACAAAAAAGGCCTGCAAAATTCAGAAAGGACTGAAATTGTCAGGCTTAATGCTACATCTTGTTAATTTTTCAGTTAATTCTTTGTCAGTTGTCAAAAGCCCCACAATCACAACTGACCCAAATCTATCCCTAGAAGTGCACATTGGCAATATTATTAAAATAGCCTGCAAAAGCACTCTGTCATTACAAGATGCAAAAGATGCCTTTATCATTTTAATCCCGATTTGTAAAAAAAAAAAAGAAAGAATAAAAAAATCTAAATGCTAAAAAAAAAAATCAAAATGCTGTATTTGATGACAAATAAGATTTATCCAAATTTATAACTGATCAATATCAATATCTATAATGACTATCTATAATGACTTCTGTAGAAATGTCTGTCATTTTTAAATCTTTTTTTTATTTAAAATTGGTATGTCTTCCTAAATACACACAACAAAATCACACCACTTTAAACCAGTCAAGTAGATCTGTCCTTGAACTTGCCAGTTGTACTTATGCCTTCAAAATTTCAAAGCACCACTTGACATTTTTAGGTAAGGACAGTTTGATAGTTCTGAATGATGGGGCTTTTGACTTTAAAATGACCAATTCATGCGTTTTCAGAGGGATCAAAGATTACTCCATCAGGAGAGCAACCCATTCAAGGGCTTTCGGGGTCAACAACAAGGCTAAATGGTGAGTAGAGCACATGTTTCAGACTGCAGTGCTCCTTAACTGCAAACAACCCAATGTTACACTCTTCATGGCCGTGGTATGCACAGTTCCCATGCAGATTCTAACCGCCAAATTTTCAGCAGAACGTGGCATCCTTTCTAGAAATGTGTTGTTGCTGCTCTCTGTTTTCTCAGACACTGCACTTCTCAGAGCACTGCTGTTCTGCTCTGATAAAACATCGGCACGTTCTGATGATTCAGGCCTATCGTTTTAAATGGGAAGGGAAAGCTGAGTCGGGAATTTTCTTCAGCTGGTATGAGCGGTCTAACCAAGGAAATGACTCGGCTGAGTCAGTCGTTGAAATTAATAGTAGGAAGGAATCGTTTCAGTTGAAATTAATAGAAGGCAGTGGACCGCTGGGTTCACACTCCATTCCAGAGGGGGCGGTATTGAATCAAAACTCAAGAAGAAGGAGCGCTAACAGAACTGTGGTTGGGTGAAACGTGGGCGTCTCTGCTGCAGGTAAACAGCTGATTTCACACTTCTGTCATTATTGTCGATAGTTTTTTGTTGTATTTAGCTTTACACGATGTATTTTCGAAAAGATGTGTTTATTTGGGTAGTGTTTGGCCATGTGGACTGAAACGTGTTTTTTTTTCACCGCCTCTACACTTTTATTTTGTGTTCCTCTTGGTGTTTTTGTGAGTGCTCCATTATCATAAAATGATAATTTTTTTTTAATTAGTCTTTTCCAGTTATTTTCTGCCCACCTTAAACTGACCATATCGTGTAACAAGAACACTGTATAAAATGGTGGATGTAAAATCTTCATTGAATATATAAATCTGGTGGGTAATGTGGTATTAAAGGTCCAATGTTTGGGCGAGGGGTACAGGGCAGCAGCTGGAAGCTATTATTGACCAAGATATTTGTCAATTTTGGGCTGTTGTGATATGGTCCTAAATATACTGAAGGAGTATATATAAATAAATAAAAAATAGACCGACAGATCTAAAAGCTACCTCACAGAAAGTAATAACATGAAATTGCACGTGACAACTTCCATTACTGGTGGAAAAAGTGATTTAAGACATAAAAATGTTTGCCCTAGTTCCAGGTATGTAGTTATTTAGCTTGTAGCATGTATCCAACCTAAGGATTTAAACATGTGTTCCTGATCAATTTGGAGTGGTATTCCAAAGGCCCTTTCTCTGATTGTGAGTATTGTTACCAAATTGTTTGTGCCATGTATTTATTACTCATTTGTACTACTGCACTTCTACTACTGTACCTTTCTATAATATGTTAAGAGCTGTGAACTCAAGGTCATCAAACATCATGAATTTCTGTACTGGTGATCCTGCAACAGCCCCAGAATCTCAAAGGTTTATAAAGATATTGTGACTTTTATTGTCATTTAAAAGTCCAACTTAGAAAAAATAGAATGGTGTTTTTTGCTTTAAGGGTTTTATAGAGCTTCATATTGTCATTTTTAGTGTTTGTAAATTTAATTTGTCCTGCAGAGTAACCCTTAAGTGATTACTAATTTATTTATTTATACCTAAAAAAAAAGATGTAAATAATAAACTGTGACGTATCTTTAAAAATGAAAGCATATTCAGGTGTTTTATTTAGTTTTGATCTGACAAGTATTTTAATACTGCATGTGAGTGTGGGCAAAATGCAGAGGTTGAATTTTATTGTTGCTCAGTGTAAGCTGTGCTGTGTTTCACAATGACATGAATAGTCACTTTCACTTTCATCTGGAAATGGAAGTCGTTCTGGATAAGAGCGTCAGCTAAACACTGCAAATGTGAATGCTTATTCACATAGGAGAGAAGCTAGATCAGTGCTCAGCGTATGGGAGGAATTTTACATCACAAAGTATTCTCTAGTCTCACCATCACATTCACATTGTAGAGAAAGTGCATCACTGCTCAGAGTGCAAGGTAAGTTTTACTGTAATTAAGTGAAAGTGATGATTTTGTGAAACAAAATACCACCTTTGCTTTTCCCCCATACACACACATGCAGCAGGGGAAAGCTATTCTAGTGCCCAGGGAGCAGTGATGGGGATGGCACCTGCTCAAGGATACCCCAGAACAACCTCGTCTGGGAGTTGAACCCATTAACTTCTGGTCCTGAAACCTTGCAACTAACCATAAGGCCCCTATACTGTATTGAGTAGTCTCCCGATCCATCAGTGCATTCACACAGGAGAGAAGCCATATCAATACCATGTGTGAAGTTATTTTACTCAACTCTGAAATCTCAAAATACACAGCACATTCACACAGGATTCAAGCCTATATTACTGCTCTGAGTGTAAAAGGCGCTTTACTGCATCGAATCATCTTCAGAGACACCAGCTCATTCACAGTGGATAAAAGCCATAATCCTGCACAGCATGTGGGAAGAACTGAGTGATGCGCTGAGGAAACACCAGTGACTTCACATCAGAGAGAAGCCATATCAATCAGTGAGTGTGAAAGAAGTTTTAGTGTAAGTAGCCATCTTAAAGCACATCTGCATGTTCGTGCAAAAGAGAAACTGCATCAGTGTTACAAAACTTTCAAGCATTCACAAAGATACAAATACATTAAAAAAGTTATGAATAATTCTGACACATGAAGGTTACATAATGGTTAGCAGTTGTTCTATTATGTACAATTTTAAAACAAAATATAAAAATTGCACATTATTATAGGTTATACAAATAGAACACTAAAAGTTCTAATGTGGATTTTAAGTCTGGCAAGTAATTTTTGGCCAGCACCAAGTTTTTGCAGAAATTTGGTTTCCAACTGATTAAACACATAACATTACCAGTGGAGCATTATAAGCTTTTTCAGTGTCAGATTTATGTCCTGAGTTGCATTCTTTTTCTGATGACAGGAGAGTTGCATAGTCTTCCAGCACATCCCAAAGACTCTAAATGAGGTTAGGGTCTTGACTTGGTGGTCAGTCCACATGTGAAAAGGATCTTGTGCTCCCCAAAACACTTTTTCACAATTTGAGCCTGATAAATCTTAGCATTGTCATTTTAGAACATGCCTCTGCCTCTTTAACTGATGGTAAAACCTGGTCATTCAGTATATCCAGCAGTTCAATTGACACGTGGCTAAACCTAGCCTTGACCAACTAGAGCAATCCTAAATTACAACAATGCCCTAGCAGGCCTTGTATGGTAGGCTCCAGGTGGTGGGTGCATGACTTCTTGCCCGTATGCACTCACTCTGGAATAGAATCTGGACTCTTCAGACCACTTGATCTTTTTCTCCAGAGTAGTTTCCATGCTCCCTAGAAATCTAAAGCTTCACTTATAAGTGGTCCATAAGGCAACCCAGCAATTGGGTCCCAATACCTTGCCTTTTCTTAGCATTATGCCTGTGGAAATGCTTTTAATACTTTCATTATAAAACATGCCCATGAGTTCTAGCTATTTTTATGATTTGATTTTACCCAAAGGTTTTCACAAATTATGATCATTTGAATCCCTCCCTTCCACATTTCTTCCTCAAAGATGAAGGATGGTTCACCACTACACTTCCAGGCTCTTAAAATGTATTGGATAGTTCTCATGTTTAGCAATTTCAGTAGTTTTCTTCTTTGCTTGATGCAGGCCAGTGATGCGACACTTCTGAAACAGTGTTACATCTTTCCCACAATCACATGGTGTCTTTCATCAGTTTAAAAAATTAAAAACTCACATTACCAGTTAAGGTTACGATAGATACGCAAACACATTTAGGGCTTTAGAGTTTTGTTATAAATACAGAACTTTACAAGAAGCCAATAAAGTCTTAACCGTGGCTGAAGGTGGTGTAGGTTCCAACCAGAGCATTCCAATCCAGTTCCCCATAACAGCGTAGGCAATTTCACATTTTGAATCATCTACAACCCAAGTGCCTTTTAATAGCCTTCTCAGTACATTTGATTGTAGCCTTCACTAATGTCCATAGCACTGACATGGCAAGGAGAAACCAGACTTTAAATGTTTATTTTATTTATATATATTTTAACAGAATTCTAAGAAAAGTCTAATTTAAAAAGACAAATTCTGCTAGTTTGGAAAGTGAGGATGCAAATCTTTATATATTTTGTGTGCAGACTTTTGACATGTAAAACATCTGTATCAATTTATCAATCAGGTCTTTTACATTACATTTAAAACCATGAGCACAATATTGAAAAGTTAACACCATTTACAAGATCAACAGTAAAAAGCAACCCTGAAAAGTTTACTCTGGTGTCAGAAATGTGAGTCCCTGTTCTGTGCATCATCATGCAACACTGCTGCTATATATTAACACTGCTGCCAGATTTGCCTGTTTGAGGAAGAGGCATGATTTTTGCTTCACAGTTGCAGCTCATCTGAGTGTATCTAAATAGCAGTCCATCTTTTTAGAGTGTAGCAAAGAAATTGATGTTTTACTTAAAACTTCAGGTTAAAAAAAAAAAAACAAAAAACCTTAACTTAAAGGAAATGCAAATGTCATATTTTCAATGGCATTTGGACTTAAATCCATTATTATAAAAATTGTTAATGACAGTGAGGTTAGTGTAGTATTAAAGAAAATGAAACAAAACATTAGAATACTTAATTAGATGATTTTTACTATGTTTGAAATCAAATCCCTTCACACTCCTGTAGGGTCTTATTATAAATGAGTGCAGAGGCTGTACAGCTAACTTGAGTTTACATGGAAATGACAGAAATCCATAGAGGAAGGGGTTCTCAGTGTTTTCAGTCCACTTCCGTACTGTGTCAGTCTCTGAACACTTACAGGAAGGAAAGCACTGGCACCTAATCACTCAATGTGCCTCAGTTTAGGGTGGAGAGGGAACAAATAAATAGAGAGGAGAAAGAAGAAAGATGGGGTGGTACGGGGAGGGTGAGAGAACAAAAGATTTTCCTCATCTCGAGGCTAGCCAGATAATGACACCCAGAACAATAATTGCTATGGAGAGCACCATGGCCAGTATGCACATCTTCTTACGGGACTTTTGCTGAGGAGAAAGTTTTAACAGGTTATGGACAAAACTAATAACACAAGTAATTATCAAAAAATGAAGTAATAATTCTCCTGTGTTTGATTTTAAAAAACTTTAATGAATAAAATGCATTGCTGGAACTAAAAAAAAAAACTTAATGACAGACAAGCCCTGACTCTTACCTGATAATGAGCTGCTCTTTCCAGCTGTTCAGCTCCCCTCTCTACATGCACTTCTGCGCTCTCCACATTAGCCTCGATGCTATCTGTAATGGCAGACAAGCTTCCATTTTCCAGAACAAATACAATTGTATATCCACCAACAGACCTTTAGACACAGGTTTTTTTTTTTCTTTTTTACTTTAGTCTGTGTTTTAAACCATTGAATAAAAAAAGCACAGTTGCAGACTGTAAACACTCTTGCAAATTGTAAAAACACCCTTTACAGATAATTTAGCAGGGAATGATCTGAAGATGACAGAAGGACCTCACACAGAGATAATCTATACTCAAGGAAACGGGTGATGGGTGACACGGCTAGACCAATATCAATCAATTAAAATCAATGGGATGGAAACTAAGTTGCTATTGGCTTTCTTCATACACTATTTCCTGTTTCCCAGGGCTATAAAAGCTCTGCAACAAATGCAGCTTTGGGAAGTTGGGTCCTCTCATTAATTAAAACTAACTTAAACCAAATATTAATGATCTACTGAGTCTGAATATTTTTACAAGCTGGATAATACACAATATGGCTTTCTTCAAAAACATCTGCATATACGTGGGTTTATGTTTACTTGTTTTAGCTTGTTAGCTTGTGTTAGCTTGTTTACTGCTAGGGAATACAAGTTTACAATAAAATAGTAATCTACAGCTAAAATAATGTTAATTGCAATTTTTTTAAGAAATTATTTTGCCAATAATTTTTACATATCAAAAAACAGGATAAAATTAAAGAATTCTAAGCTTAAACAACTGAACCTTAAAACTGTCTTTTAAAATGGGGTGAGGGGCTTTCTGCTATATTTCCAAATCTTACCCACAAGCTAAATCTCCCTACCCTCACATGATGATAGCATTAGGAGGGTTGAGGCTCACTGCCAAGAGATGGGGGGGGGAGAGAGGGCCTTCGTAACCTCCCAAAAACAAGTCCAATGATCATCTGTAACCAAATTTGCTATTCAGATTAAGAGAATTTCTTGCTTCTGGTGTTCCAAAGTAACAGAAAATGTAATAAGCACAATTTTCCATTTACCCAGGTATAGTAGCAGCCAATACATGTTTGAAGCCTAAATTTACCCACGTTGTTCATAAACACTTATTGTTAAGGTGGCACAGACTTGTTGATGTGGTTTAGGAAACAGTATGATTGTTAATAGCCAGTTTTAAAACCTCTCTTCATTGTGTAGCAACAAGCAGTCATTTTAGACAAAATGTTAGGGTGCAAATCATCCTAGGTTGCTAATCTGGAATCAGGTTCTGTGTTGAGATTTTACGTATATCAGTAACAAAATTGAAGTGAATAGCTTCTCATTTCTCAGTGAATGATAAATAGAAGATAGCCACAGCAGCTTCCGACAACTAAGGGATGTTTACATATGACATTATTAAAGTTTGTAGAAATATAAAGAAAAAGAAAAAAATTAAGACGCATATTGACATTATATTCATCCCTTCACTCAAATGGAGGCCTGACTATGTCCATGCTTGAAGCCAGGAACATTTTCTAGAGATGGGCAGAACTGCAAACTTTGAATGAGCTTTGCAGTAACACGGACACTGACTAACACTGAATTCAACTATACTTGGGCAAATCATTACATGCTTAGATTTGAACTAATGTCCTCTTTTACATCCATATTTCCCAGGTGATAATTCAGACTTAATAAATGAATGAAAAACTTCACAATCCAAATATATTTGGCATTACTATTTTTGAGTAATACAGCTGACAAAATGACTGTCTGAACTCACCTATCATATCTCCTTGGTCATGGATCATCACTGCAAGGTCCTTAAATATCTGATTTACATCCATGATGTCCGACTGCAAATACAAGAAAGAAGTCAAGTAGGATTTTATTGTCATTTCAACCATGTACATAGCGAAACAAAATAACGTTCCTCAAGGACCCTGGTGCTACACATAAGACAAACAGACAGTGCAACAACAACAGACAGAACTTAATACTTAAAACCCCAAAGCAAAACCACAAATAAAACAAACATTTGTAATAAACAGGGGGAAAAAAGAACATTACCATTTCATTTGGGCAAAAAATGTATATACTGAGTCCATTTATATTTCATTAATTAAAAAATGTTTAAAAAGCATTTTAAGAAAATAAAAAAACAGACTGATGTAAATATGCATTACGCATCACATAATGAAGGGTGTTTAAACTGGGATGAGATTATTTGCACTGGGTAAAACTGGATTTGAATTGTCTGACCTCAAGTTGGCGAATATTGGTCTCTCTTTCTTTAATGAGCTCCAAATCCTCCTCCGTTATGGCTGATTCATCGGTCTGTGTCAAGGTCTGACCAAAAGTGTCATTGCTACACACACACACACACACACACACACACACACACATAATATCATGCACCACAATCTATACTGTGTCATGGACTCAAAGGCACAATAAGAGGCAAGCTAAGCACTTTAGAGACTCCATACTCCATTAACATACTTATCAAAAGAGACAAGTTGTTCATCACGGCCTCCATCTTCAACCTGCATTAAACAAAAAGGTTTAAAATAGTTTCCCCAGTGGTTTTAACTCACTCTGAGGTGTAGAGAAAAAAGTACTTTATCAAAAACTTTATTTTTATGATCCCAAAACTTCCCACAACATTAATCATTAGGAAGGATGAAGTGCAATGTGAAAATGGTATGAGGCTTTTGATAATACAAGTTTATTATGCTTAAATCTACATAATCATGAATCAAAAGTTTCTTACAGAGAGACGTGAGCCGGCTCTCACTCTGGCAACTGACTCCTTTTCTTTCTCTGCTGCACGACGCTGTACTGCCTGAAAGTTGTTCAGGGCAGCAGAGAAATCATTCATCAGGCGGTCTTTCTGAATCTTCTGCTGTCTCTGTAAAGGAGAACATAGGGAATGAGTTAAAGTTCAGTTTAACACACAGAGCTCTAGACAGTGTGGATCCAGAAACTTAAAAAGGTAAAAGTTCACTGCTCCACTTCGGCACAGATGAAGACCGCCATACAAACCTGTTCAGAGGGTGAATGAGGCAGAGGAAAAGCACCCAGATCTTTTAGATGTTTGTTGGTCTCTTTGGCCAGCTGATTAGTGTAGTGCTGAATCTGTTGACTTCAGAAGTAAAAAAAATTTAAAGCACTCAAGTACTATATAAAAAAATTTAATTCAAACTTAAAAATCAACATGCAAAAATGATCTAAACCAAAAGCAATTTATGTATTTTAATAAGACAAAAAAAATCTTACAGTTTATCCTGCAATTCACTGGTGTCCTGTTTTGTGCCCAGCTGGTGCACCATGCTTTTTATCTGTGCCGCTAGAGCAAAAACACACAGTTGGTAAGATAATAGGGTTCTATGTAGGGTAGGCATGTAAAGTGAGTATGTAATGGAGGCAACAAAGTGAAAATGTTATTAAGAAAGCATATTAAGCTACAGCAAATAAACCCAAACAAGTGTTTGGAAGGGTGGTACACTAGTATGTCAATGACATAACGTAACCCTTTATTGCATACTTTAGAGCCATTAAGGTCTGTGTGAACCAGAAATCCTAACACATTCTATCCCATCATGCATTTGTAAATAAAACAAGGTATCAAGTGAAACATGGTAATAGGGATTTAAAGCCTAGCTGGGCATCTTCTCTCAATAACAGAAGTGAAATATGACACCATGCTTGACACTGATTTGTCTATAAAGCATTCCTTAAAGGCCTGTAAACCAAACAAGGCCAAAGCCACAAGTTCAGACTTTCTTTACCTGGCAAACACTTGGAGCCATCAAATTTCACTAAACATAGCAGTAGCATGATCATTTATATCACTTTGTAAGGTCACCATATCTTTGCTTCGTTCCCCAAATGACAAAATCCTTATTGGTAATTGACTGATATACAATGGGGGGGGTCCGTCCGTCCGTCCGTCCGTCCGTCCCCCCCCCCCATTGTCCTTCACAGTAGCTTTTGTCTGCACATAAAAAAACCTTTGGCTCAAGGATTATCTTTCAAATCTTATTTTGTAGAGACTTTGCTCAACCATCCATTATATATAACTGCATATAAAGGTGACACCCAACATTATCAGTTTGTGTGTCCTAGGGGCTATAAATAAAGGGAGAACAGCAAGTGTTCCAAAACTGCTTTGTGTGACACCAAGCTGAACTCTGTTACATTTCGAAAACTCCTCATTTACACTAATAAATTGGGAGTGCTCTGTGAATTTAAGCTGTTTTTTGCTGTTAAGAAGGGTACAGATCAGAACCTATATTAAGCCTAAGCACTTTGAGGAGTGACATGCAAAAGAGGTGTGACATTTATACACGCCCTCTTCAACAATACCATTTTAGTTTAGTTATATAAGTTTAGATTTTGGATATACATTTTCTCATGCATCAAGTAAATGTCAAGTCAAGACAGAAGTCAGTCCCCATCACTGCTCTATACATTTACATTTAGAAAAGCTAGTCTAAAATCAGTCATACATCCCTAAAAAATAAAAAATAAAAAATAAAAATCTGTTGGGCAATATCTTTTCATTACAGCTATATGAGGCATGTAAAGCAAATCAGGACACAGTGCATGATCAAAACTCACTGTTCTGTGTGATCTTCTGGATGTTAGAACTACATATCTGAGTTAGACTGCTGAAGTCCCGTGGAGGAGAACGGTAGTCTGCCTTTGCATACGACATGGTTATTTTCTTTTCCTTTCAGTCCTTGGTTAACTACTGCCGAGAGAGGAAGGAAGGGATGGTGCAGGAATTGTACTGGTGTCTGGAAAGACTAGAGAGATAAAATGTTTTATGAAACAAACCTTAAAAACCTAAAATGCCAAGTTGCATTTCCTGGAAAAAGGCTAGCCCTAGGTTTGAGTAAATTACACTGCTATTCCTAGATCTTGAAACAAGGACAAAATCTATTAAACAGAACAACAGTGTAGGATTCCCTGGCGACCTGTCCCCCTTCGCCCTGTGTGAGCTGGGATGGACTCCAGCACTCCCCCTTGACCCCGCTTGGGACAAGCGGCAGAAAATTACTGACTGACAGACAGTGTAGGATCTTTTGGTATAATTAGCCTGAAGTTTGAAGAAATTCCCTTTACACAACAAAACCACAAGAACATAATGGAAGAATGATTACTTTAAAATACAAGGATGGAAATAATACTAACAGCTTTATTTTGTTATGTTAGAATGTTGGATTATTCAGTTCTGGTTCAACGCTCAGGTCTGACCCCACCCGCTGAAATGACACGTTTACTACAGGGATCTGTAAATTCATTGCATACACACACTATCGTGCTCCATTTTCTTCCATCCATCCATCCATTATCTGCCGCTTGTCCCAAACGGGGTCGCGGGGGAGTGCCGGTGTCCAACCCAGCGCACACAGGGCGAGGACGGGGGACGCACCTTGCTCAAGGGTATCTCAGGGCAACCTATTGGGAAGGGGTTTGAACCCCCGATCCTCCGATCATAGGGCCAACGCCCTGACCACTAGGCCACCGCTGCCCCGTCATTTTCTTCCAATATTTCAAATTATAAGGACGAAAACTTTGTCAAGCCAAAGACATGGAAACACTTCCTCATTCGACTGCTAGCTCCCTCTGCAGAGGTCTGACGAGAAGCTATTGCTTTTAGTCCTCTGGATAAGTTATCTAGTAAGTCAAGCCCGTTAAAAAAATAAAATGTTAATATGTCCATTATTCATATCAAAATTTCCCATCGATAACTGTTAAGAGTACTAACTTAGCCAGCATGAAGCTTAGCTTAGCTGGGCTACGTGACTACGGTCGGCTAGCTAGGAGCCAAAACATCAACACCTGCGAACTTTAAAAGCGTACACACTAAAGGCAACTTCCAATTTATTTCAAATAATCAGCTATCTTCATCCTAATACATAGACAATGTCTTTATCTAGACAGACATGCGAAGTCAAAATAACCGACTTTGCTAATATACACTGCTAACTAGTTAGCTTAAAACCACATGAGCTAGGAAGTTATTCTCCCGCTGGGTTCCCCTAATCTATTATAACTAAAACAATCAGTAAATGTTACACATGAACTGGAAAATATGCGTTTAATATTCAAGGGAGTAATCTTACTTGTTGCCAGGCCCTTTTCTTCGTGTACAAATCCGTTCGTCTTTTTCCGTCAAATCTGCGAATCGCCTTCACCTGATCGAATCAGTCTGAGCGTTAAAATATGGCCTGAAAACACAAACCGCCCTTACACGCTATGGGTTCCCTTAATTTATGCTTTTTCTTATACAGCACGATTAAATATCTCAACCTTTTGCCCCTGCTGCAGACACTCCCTCAGTCCCCTCGTATCCTCAAGAACACACACACACACACACACACACTTGTGCAAACTTACAGTATGGACTGGTTGAAGGATTAAACACGCAAAAGCACTGTGAATGTGATCCCAATCTTATTAAATATATGTGCACAGGGATCTTTTATTCCAAGCAGACTCTGAAATGGTCCACTCTTTAAAAACGATCTCTTATTTAAACACCATGTGACTCTCATGTGTTACCCAGCTGATACTCTGGCCAGAGGGAGTTTATCCTACAAAGTGGTCCCAAAGACCAAAATCAGTGTGAGGAATGTGTCTTGCTTTAGGGAGACTGTTTCCAGCATTATGCAGCATTTCCAACTACTATGTTAAACAGTAAACACACTATAAGTCATGCAGAACAAAAGTGTATTTATTGTAAAACCTAAAGAATTGTTCAAATGTTGAAGACAAATTCCAGTTTAAGTGCACCGCTGAATCATTGCAGGTTCAAAGAACAAAAACATATTTGGGAGTTGTAATTCAAATCAATGATCCATTTGACACAGACAAATGACCATCACCACAATCATAAAAAAAAATTTCATTGCCATCCGGATTCCACATGTTCAAAAATGGGTTCTGGTAGACAGCTGAATACACTACAGGTGATCCCATCCCATGACTCTGGTGGCTGGCTGTAGCAGCTAATCATAGCATCATACAGTTCTTCACTCTTTTCCATAAACATTCTATTGGCCTCCATAACATCCATCTCAAGGTTTGGGTCTGCAAGAAGACAACTAGACATCTAACTGAGCGTTACACAAACAGAAAATTCAGCCTTTTGTTTTAAAGGAATAGTCCAACCAAATTTTTGGTTCTTACTCTTTCCACAACTTGATTGCTGCTCGTTAAAACACTGTTGTATTAAAGTATAGAAATACAGAAATGGGTGATTAGAAATGTTCCACTTCCATACATCTTTGCTGTAACTGAATCTAGCTCAACCTAGATTCCAGCTTGCAAACCAAGTTAATCATTTACCTTCAATTCTTATATCTACAATTCTGATTTGATGGTACTGATATTATGCTGAAGATTAAATAATTCGTACCACCTCCCTTTTTTTTCACTACAGTATTGCAATACAACACTTTGTGCAAAGTGAAAGTGCTGGAGGTCATTTCCACTTTGCAAGCACAAACAAAAGGCTATATGAAAAATGGGAATGTCTACTTTTAACCAGAAAACATTGATGGACTATTCCTTTAATGAGCTTTGTATTCAAGGGAAATATAAGTGTTTCCATATAATTAATGGAAAAAGCATATTTAATAAAAACTGCTTTTAATTAGAAGAAATCTAGGGGGGGGGAAAGAGAATTGAACTTACACTCCAAATCATCGTCTTCCAGCTCCTCGTAGCTCTGTTTTATAATGTCCGTTAATTAAATTTGGCCAGTAATTGCAAACATTAAGGCCTTAACTCAAATATATTGATTAAAATAATTGAAGTAGAACAGGAAAGTACCTGTACTGAGTCCTGAGGGATGTTTGTGTAATGATCATAGTCCAAAGCATCATAACTGGTGTAATAGCTGGAATATTGCTGAACATAGAAATGGTAAAGATATTGCTGGTTATGACTGTAGTTGTCTGCATTAATCTGTCCAGTTGGATCCTCTGTGGGTTGTTTTTTACTCCTAATGAGAATAGACAGCATTAGAGATGAGTGGCACTTTAAATACTTTAACAAAACCCAATTTTTGTAATGTTCTTAGTTTTCTTTACAACACCTTTAAAAAGAACTGAGAACATTACAAAAATTGGGGACAGAATGAGGATCTGATATTTTAGATTCACAGTGGCACATAGGAATGGCTGTTTGTTTAGTTTGAGATTTATTTTTTGCTCATATTTACTATGCAGACAAACAATAAATACAATTTTAAGCCGATGGCTAACTGAAATCCATTGTAAAAGCCTGATAAGGGGAATTAATTATGAATTATATACCTGCTGCTGTAATAAAGGTGTCAATTGGTTAATAAGAAACAAATAAGAAACCCACGGTTTGCTGGTGGCCAAATCGAGACGTATTGGCTTCTTCCCCAGTCCAACAGCACCCTGAAACTCTATCAAAGCCCTCTTCTGATCTCTCTGACTGGTAAAGCTCACAAAACCACAACACCTAAAACCAGTCATAACAGTAAATACTTTCAATGTCGTTGTTTAATAAACTATAGATATTGTGAAATAGTACTTTAAAAATGTCTATGCTTAAAAAGTTGCTTAGAATTTTTCATTTCATTACATTTTCTAGTAAATACAGTGCTGCATGAAAGTTTGTGAACTAAATGTCAATAGAAGTAGAACATGCAAATTCCACACAGAAAGAACCCAGCCTGGGAATCAAACCTAGGACCTTCTTGCTGAGAGTTTTTGTAACCTTATGCCTGCCCGAGAGATAACTCCAATTTCCTTAGGAAGATACCATTGTTTGTGCCATGCTACATTTCCAAAAACATGTACCACACTTTGTTACATACCGATTAATTAAATAAAACAGGTCAGCCATGCACACCTGATTGTCATTCCACTGAAACCAAGACACCTTCAGTGAACTGCGAATTGTAGAAGTTCATAAACCTTTAAAATAAATGTAATATTGGATAATTTTCCTTAATAATAGGTTATATAAAATAATATTAAAAGATGCAAAATACTAAAAAAATAGGATTTGTATCTTAATGGATTAAGTAGTTTATTTGAAAATCTGATGTTCTGGTCATATTTAAATATAGAAACTACTAAAGGATTCACAAAGTATAGTGGTCAAAGGGCAACAGTAGCTAGAGGCTTATTAGAGGCTGGATGAGCTAAAAATGTGAAAACAGGTAGGTTACTTACTCTCTTTGATTTAAAAGAAAATATCTTTTTACACTTTTTTTTAGGCTTAGTGGTTTCATCAAAATAATAAATATGCATGACTTAAAGGGATAGTAAACTCCTAAGCAATTAATCTCACTTTGAGTATCCCTCACTGTCCAGCACTATTTTACCAGCGCAGCAGGAAGGAAAGTAGTTGCAAAAGAACTCGTACAGCATTCCATCATCCACATCCGGAGTAAGATCTGACACAAAGAGAGAGAAAGTAGGACTGTGGGAGAGAAAGAGAGAAATCAGCATAGTCAACCCGAAGTTGCTTAAGAATGTTTTTAAAGAATTGAGCTACAGGACTGCACATACAAACACACTCAAGTCGAGTAGTGCCAGCAACACAAAGTGAGCTATGTTGCCACACCCCACTGACACCATAAGCTGTGGCCAAAAGGTTTGAGAATGACACAAATACTAATTTTCATGTTTGCTGCCTCAGTCATTTTTTTGCATAAACACCAGAGTTTTCAGAGTAATCAGATAAATTGAATGAAAGTCCCTCTGTCATGAAAATTTACTTAATCCCAATAAAAAAAATGTAATAACATATTTACACTGCTTTCAGCCGTGCTACAGAAGGAACTGCTGACAGTGTTTTAATGATCCTCTGGTTAACACAAGTGAGTGTGTTAAGGAGGAAAAGGTTAGAGATCACTCGGTCATGCTGAGTTAGAATAGTAGACTAGAAGTTTGATTGCTGTGAATAAGTGAAGTGAAAGTGACAACCCTCGTCATTGCAAGGTCAAAGCACAGCAGACAATGAACCACAACGAAATTGGACCTCTGCATTTAACCCATGCACACTCAAACACCGTGCAGCAGTGGGCAGCTATTGAAAGCGCCCGTGGAGCAGTGATGGGGACGGCACCTTGCTCAAGGGTACCTCAGGGCAACCTATTGGGAAGGGGTTCAAACCCCTGATCCTCCGATCACGTGGCCAACGCCCTAACCACTAGGCCACTGCTGCCCCAGAATAAGGCTGTGAATAAGGCTCCTCAATCAAGGCAGTGGGCTCACTAACAATTTTGCAGAACAACACAGCCCTGAATAAAGAATGGTACTAAATCATCCTCCAAGAGCAACTTCTCCCAACCATCCAAGAACAGTTTTGTGTAGAATGTTGCCTTTTCCAGCATGATGGAGCACCATGCCGTAAGGCAAAAGTGATAACCAAGTGTCTCTGGGAACAAAACATCTAAATTTTGGGTCCATGGCCAGGAAACTCCCCAGACCTTAATCCCTTTGAGAACTTGTGATCAACCCACGAGAGGTAGGTGGATAAACAAAAACCCACAAATTCTGACAAACTCCAAGCTTTAATTATGCAAGGAAAGGCTGCCATCAGTCAGGACTTGGCCCAGAAGTTGACTGACAGGGCAAATGGCAGAAGTCTTGGAAAAGAAGGGCCAACACTGCAAATATTGACTCTTTGCATAACCATCAATAAAACCTTTTGAAACTTATAAAATACTTGTAATTATACTTATGACAAAAAGATCTAAAACACTGAAGCAGCAAACTTTGTGAAAACCAATACTTGTGTCAATACTTTTGGCCACAGCTGTACAATTACACTTCTTACCTCTCTGTTTGTCTTCCGTATGTGGCTCGATTCAGCTTAAACCTTTTTGGCTATAACAAGAATAAATATATTAAGAATAAAGAAATAGAAATTCTTAGCTTTTGAATGCTAATCAGTACAAGGCCTTTACCAGAGAAGCTCCAGGTAGGGGTTTCCCATTCACTCTACGCAAACATCTCTCAGCTGTGGCCTCATCAGCAAACTCCACAAAACAGTAACCAGCAGGATCCCTGAACAGAATGTATGATAATTACTGTTATTAGTACTTTAAGTACCATTATTTTTCCCTCCAGTCCCAAGAAGCTATGAGCAAATCTGAATTATACCATTCTCCAATAGGTGGCCTTTATATATCTGAACATCCCTGGTCATGCAAACGAAACTCAATCAAGCACTTACCCAGTGATTTTATTGCGAATTAATCTCACTTTCAATACTGCTTCCCCCATCACAGCAAATGCCTGGTGGATAAAATCTTCATCCATGTAAGACTCCAGCTAGAAAATTAAAATAACCTCAGTCAAAAAGCTAAATGACTCAAATTATTTCACTGACTTCAACAGACCTATTGTAAAATTCTGCATGCAAATGAAAGATGGGTAATTTTGGCTTAACGCAGCAAATATTTGGTGTCATCTTCAGTTAACCAACTCAGAATGAAATCTGAGAATCGCTTTATTTGCCCAATATGAAAACTTCTAAATTCATTTAGTCTATGTAATGCTAGTTTAGAAACTACCCTTTGCTTTTTTTTTTTTTCCTTAATTTCCTCCATTTTCCTTAATTCTCAAAAATGCTATGGTCTGCAGTAACATAGACCTTCATTACTACCCTACAACGGCACTTGAAATTTTTCTCAAATCTGTCAAGAGGATCAAAAAACATTTTGAGTGTCTATATCAGCAGTACTGCTACAGGTCCAGAGTCTCAAGGTATAGTAAAGATATTGTGACTTACATTGTGTAATTTCAAAGTTTTACGTTCCCTTTTGTTTGAAGGGTTTAATTGATCAAATGATCAATTAATCATTTTTAATTATCCTGCGCAGTAACCCACGTCATAAAAATAATACATTTTCTGGAACAGAGTTACATGTGTGTTTTTCTCAGACATAATTTCAGTATCCATAATTTAAAACAACACAAAGGAAGTTCACCGTCATCGGTTATTCGACAGGATAAATAACATTTCCAAGCACAAAAACAGTCCCTTAAAAAGTAAATAAATATACAGAACGATTTGTTTTAAAGGGAACAAAGAACTTTCCAAAGACTCCTTGAGTCTGGGCCTCTAGCAGGACCACCAATATAGAAAATCATGAGGCATGCTGAGTAGAGCATACCTCTTCACAGATTATGGAAACAACCAAAAAAAGATTAGCGTACAGGGTGTCATAAATACATGCCAAAAGTTTGACCATTGCTACAAAACGGTCTGTGATCACACATGGTCAGGTCTCTGTTTTTAAAAAAAAAACTTACATTTCCCATCCAAAGACTGGTCATTCTGCATTAGCTTCTGCGCATAGATTGTTTTTTGAATATTGATTATTTTGATGCTGAGATAAATTTTAAAGATTTTTTCTTGCTGCTCTTTTCTAAACGACAGCGCCGACTAGCGCCCGCAAGTGCATTTTGCTTTCGACAATGCATTTCCGGCCGCCGGGTTTTTTTGGGGGGGGGGGGGGGTTCAGTGCAGCGCTGAACCGTGAACAACATTCAGCTCAAACCGCGATCGTAGATACTGTACAGCTTCACTTAACAAACACTTTTCCAGACAACTTATGAGCTTAGGTGTACAATCTAAAAATGTGGTGTGATTTTTGTGTAAGCGTGACTTTTATGTTGGACAGCCAATCCGGTTCAACATGGAGAGGAGACGAGCGGCTATTTTTTTATTCATTTATTTATTTTTTTCTATTCTTTTTTATTTATATATGCCCTATAAAACAACTTTATTGCTGTTAACTTTAAGCAAAAAAATGATCAGAAAATAACATAAATAATAAAATGCTAAACACCTATTTTTCTTTATCCTCAGAAAAAAAATAGAAATTTGGGAATGAATAGATGCGATTCTTGCCCACTGTTATTTTTCAAGTGCCGTTGCGGATTTTTTTTTTTTTTTACAATACAACACAACAGCGGCTACTACCTGACACGCCCACTCCGCCAAACAAACCTCGTGCCTAGAGCTGTGGGTGACGACTGTAAACGTTTGTAATGCAAGGTCAGAGTTCGGATTGTTGTTTGTGGCATTGTCATCAGCCACTGACGCACGTCGTCCCCAGACAGTGATCACAGGGGATGTATGGTTTACTGAAGGTGGGTAAAGGTGTGAGAATAATAATAATCCTTTTTATTTATAATCCCACGAATGGGAAATTCACTCTCTGAATTTCACCCATACACACATGTGCAGCAGTGGGCTGCTATTGAAAGCGCCCGGGGAGCAGTGATGGGGACGGCACCTTACTCAAGGGCACCTCAGGGCAACCTACTGGGAAGGGGTTCGAACCCCTGATCCTCCAATCATGTGGCTGATGCCCTAACCACTAGGCCACCGCTGCCCTAACGTACACACAGACCTTTCCTGGAGGGTGTCTGAATAGTAGAAAGTTCCCTTTATGCCCACCTTTTCTTTCCTTTTCTTTATTATGATCCAGTATATAAGTGGACCCACATGGTAGCTCTACCAGTATATTAAGCAAAGTCAGGGCAAGCAGATAGAAAGGCAGAGCAAGAGGTTATGGGTTATGGATGGCCCCTGAGTCAGTGAAAGTAACTATTTGCCATTGTGAACACACAACAGCATGTAGCCCACAAGAGATGTTAGGATGAAGTCTACTTTTTATTATTTATTTATTTGTTTGTTTGTCATTGTTGTTGTCTTATTGTTAGTTATACTGTTATATTCTCTGTAATTGTTATTTCTTTATTAAAATGTTATGCTCCTTCTAGTTTCCCCTGTCATTTATTCATTCATTTATTATCATAGTTTCTGGTTTAGTTGTATGAGAAGTGGGTTGTATAGGAGGGGATCATTTGTCCGTTTTTGAGGGAATTGGTATTGGATTTTGGATTTCTCTTGCCATAACTACTAGTATTAATATTCCTGCCTGAATGTTGGGAGCAGTTGGGTGATATAGCAATACATAAAGGAGGCAGCCAAACATAGTGTTGGGGTCAGTACGTCACAGTACCTGACTGGTCCATGACTCAAACCCATGACCCACCAACCATGGGTCATGTACTTAACCACTAGGTCTCCACTGCCAACATTTTTTTCTAAGACCCTAAACCCCCAGCAAGATCTTTCATCGCAAGCAGCTCCAGTGAGACTCTCCCTGTTATTGAGGCAATGCAAAGTGTCTGCAAAATAATGTAAATGTAATGTAAATCCACGTAATGAGGAGAACTGACACTTTGTAATATATTTTGAATGCATCAATAGCTAGAGGAGAAAATGGATAAAGTTCGTAACTGCAATCTGAAAATAATTATTTTTGTATTGACAAAATCGTGCTTTACAACATTGACCTTACGTTACTTTACAGCAGACACCATTGTTTTAAATATTTACACACACATATATATATATATATATATATATATATATATATATACCCAGTTCAATAATGAGGACTTGATTGTGTACACCCTCTGGTATTTCCCAATCAAATTTGGTAGAATGGGAAGAATGGAAAGTGGTCAAACTCCTCATAAACTACATCTGGTCATTATGTGAAATGTGTGTGTGCTTTCTGCAAGGGTTTGTCACTACTAAGTACTCATTATCAATTAATCCATAAAATAACCTGTAGAAATAAATTTTGTTCTCACAAAAAAGTTGAAAAGTCACATTTGAAGAGTGTGCTGCGCTGAAGCTTTCCTTGCCAGGTTTAACAGAAGTCAGGAGACGAGTATGTCGCCATCAATAATTAAGCACCACTCTCAATGTTGAACACTCAGCATTATCACATTACATTACATGCAAATTACATTGGTAACATTGGGTTTACCTCAAAGAGATACATACATTTCTTTTTATAAGTTACCATGCAAACTTACTTTAATTCTAACCTACCCTTCTCTGGGGCAGACGGAGTTCAAGCTTCCAACAGCGAGCATCTGAGCATCTGAGCATCTGCACTGTGTAAAGTGTACATTGTTCTAAATTTTTACAGCTGTCAAACACAATATTTGTAGAGATCCACATAATGGTCCAGCTGTAAAAGTAGTTTCTCTCATATACTTAATTTCTGCATTTTTTTAACCTTTTTTTTTTTTAGCTGTATACTCATTCTCTCTGACCTGTCCAGGGTGCGTCCCCTGTCCTCGCCCTGTGTGCGCTGGGTTGGACGCCAGCACTCCCCCGCGACCCCGTTTGGGACAAGCGGCAGATAATGGATGGATGGATGGATGGACTCATTCTCTCTCACTCATTTTCATAGCTACTTGTCCTAATTAGGGAAGTGGAGGGTGCTGGAGCCTATCCCAGCTGTCACAGGGCAAACAGCAGGGAAACACCCTGGGCAGGTCAGCAGTCCATCGCAAAGCAGACACACACTCAACTACAGCCAATTCAGCATCTCCAATCCACCTGATGTTGGACTTTGGACTGTGGGAGGAAACCAAAGCACTGGGAAGAATCCCACACGGACACGGGGAGAACATGCAAACTCCACACAGAAAGGACCTGGACTACCTCCCTGGGAACCAAACCCAGAACCTTCCCACTGTGAGGAGAGTTATCTATCATTGCACTGTAGCTTGTTGAAGTAAAACATTTCAGAATGGGACCTTCCCTAATTTTATCCATCTTAATTAATATAAAAAAATGTTTTTTCCTCAACCAACATCTCCTCTTTGTTGTCGTTGTATGGCTTTTAATTTATATTCTTCTGTTATCAAATGAACACTTTAACTGGCAGAGAACTGGAAGAGTGACTGAAGATGTGTTAATTGAAAATGCCTCTGCTTAATATGGATAAATGTGGCACAAAGATGAGACATACTACAAGAAGACAGACTTTTCCACTTTGTATCTCAGTCCAGAATCAAGCACAGTCTACACAATCAACATTCAACTCAAGTCATGGCAATTCACAGCCAAATGTCTAGTCTAGTGTGAAAAAAAGGCAGACGACTGACACTTAAATCATCACAGAAAAGCTTAACACATGTGAATCAGTCAAACATTACACTCCAAAGGAACCCAAATAATTTCTTCCCCATTGTGTTACTAAAAAAACACTAGACACATGACTGGCATTTTTCTTCTCCTTTTATTAACCCATCCATCACCACCTCACCATCTTCTTGGAAGACAACACTATTTGTTTCCCTAATTATTCCTGTTTTGGCCAAAATGGGGCACTGGTTCAAAATTAAACAGTACAGAGCACAGAGACAATATTTTTTTATTATATATATAAAATCAATAAAACACTTAGAATTAACAAAATGCAAGAGTCTAAAGTTAGTACTCAACACATATCCAAAGAACTTCAGAGAGGAAATGCTGATCTAAAACCAGATTCTTCTTTTAATTACTGGGACTTATCTGACACGAACAGACCCAATGTCAGCACTCCTACTCATAAGAGTCATGAATATGAGCCATGGTACCAACCGTGACAACAATTGGCTGATTTTATTTGCAGAAGAGGATGTAGGAATACAGAAATGGTCATTACTACTGAAGCCATTTTCAAGGCTTTAGTTCAGTGGCTTTAAGTGGATGATCATTAGGATCCTATCCACAGCTTTCTTTGTTTTAACATACCTGACAACTTTTTAAGGGCTTGATAATTGCAAGGGGAGTTCAAGGTGAATTCAGTATGTTAATAAGGAAAAAAAACCAAAATGTTTTGTTTAAGGTCACATCCAAAGGTTGAGGATGAGAACTAGTGGGAGATTTGCAGGATTTCATTCTAAACGGTGAGAGAAAGATAGTTAACATGCAGAACAGTAACATTGATTTGATTTGAGATGTGACACTTGTTTAAGCAATTACCCCACATTTAATGGAAGTCTACACAGCCTTATCAATACCAAAACAAAGGTACTGAACAGTAACAGAACTACGATTTGTGCAATGTGGAGAGTTGAAGATAAGGCTAAGTTGTGTAATCTTTCAGTCCTTACAATGAACTAGTCATCCATTTGAAAAAGGATGATGAATATTTAATAATATAGAAAATAGACATGCCAACATTCAGTGCATTATCAGAGTTGTAGGAGATGAAAATCTGAGGATGTAGACAGGAATTCTGGATTATTAGGCTTTTGAAGTGAAGTGAAAGTAAAATTAACTTTTGCAGCTTTGGAATGTTTTGGAGGATCTTGTGGAAAGCAAAGCAGTATCCACAGCTCAGATCTTGCATTAGAAAGAAGGAGATAGTCCTTATGCAGAAAGTGTGGTTTCATGAAAATTTATTGGCACCATTTAACACTATTAAATGCTTTCCACTCATCTAACCTTTGAATGTTCATGGCATGTCAGTCTAATGTCTCCACATGCTTGAACACAGAGCTAGCTATGTTATCTGGTTAGTTGTGACATATCCGGTCTGCATTAAGATAAGTAGAATTTCAAAATTTTCTGTATATATTTAAGAACAGCATGCTGACCATTGTGACCGATGATCAGATTTGAAAGCTGAGAAGACTTGATATATTTATCTCATTTAGCTCTTTTTTGGTCCACAGGAGATTAAGCTGACTTGTATGCGTTTGCATAAGTGTGGATTAACATAAGCTCAAGTAATTAGCTGGTTGCAGCCAAGATTAGCTGACCTGATTACAAGTTATTCAGGAGCCCCATTAATTCCAACAAGACATCTACATGCTTGAAGCAGAAGAACTATTGAGAACAATCAACCAAATTTAAAGTGACAGAGGTAAATTCAACAGGGTGGGTATGATCTACATTTCTTGTGCTTTTTTAGGTCAGTGGCAGGGGAGACTATATGGTTTTTGGCATATTAACATGGCATTGAGAGAAGAGCAGGTGGGCACCGCCAGCAGGCAGGAAGGGAAGGCAGGCATTCCTCTAGGGTTTGTGTTTGGAAGGAGGGGAAGGAAGAGAAACTGGATGCTACCAGGTGTAGTTCTCATGCGATCTTCAGAAACTGCTCCACTGTATCTGCCTCTACTGCCTCTGAAAACATCTCATAGCTCTGTTAGAAATAGAGAGGGGGGAGAAAAAAAAAAAAAAAAAAAAAGACATAGAACATGAGTTCCTGTACATGGAATTGAAAAGCGACACAAAAACACAACCTGCTTGGAGGTTTTCTCAACTACTGGAGATGCTGTAGACCCCTAAACAGTATTTACAAGAAATATCACAATATTTTCTAGTTATATTATTGTATGATGATATTTAACCTTGTACCTCGTTTTGTTATAATGTTTAGTTATTAATTCATGTGTACATTATTAAATAAAGTTAATCATTTATCATTTATTAAAATAATAATATTATTAAAGTTACTTAGTGTGCATTGACAAACATGTAAGCATTAGTCAAGTTAATAAATAGTATTAATACATTTTTTATATATACACATACACACACATAGTACTGTGCAAAAGTTTTAGGCAGGTGTTGAAAAAATGTTGTAAACAAAGAATGCTTTCAGAAATATCCATCCATCCATCCATTCATTCATTCATTCATTTTCTGCCGCTTGTCCCAAACGGGGTCGCGGGGGGGTGCTGGTGTCCAACCCAGTGCACACAGGGCGAGGACGGGGGACGCACCCTGGACAGGTCGCCAGCCCATCGCAGGGAGGAGCGGGACGGGGACGGCACCTTACTCAAGGGTACCTCAGGGCAACCTATTGGGAAGGGGTTCGAACCCCTGACCCTCCGATCATGCGGCTGACGCCCTAACCACTAGGCCACCACTGCCCCGAAATATAAATAATGATGGTTTATTTTTATCAGTTTACAAAATGCAAGAGCGAACAAAAGAAAAATCTGAATCAAATCAATATTTGATGTTACTACTTAATTCTTCTGGCCCCCACAGAGCCCTGATCTCAACATCATCGAGTGTGTCTGGGATTACATGAAGAGACAGAAGGATGTGAGGAAGCCTACATCCACAGAAGGTATGTGGTTAGTTCTCCAAGATGTTTGGAACAACCTACCAGCCGAGTTCCTTCAAAAACTGTGTGCAAGTGTACCTAGAAGAATTGATGTTGTTTTGAACGCAAAGGGTGATCACACCAAATACTGATATGATTTAGATTTCTCTTTTGTTCATTCACTGAATTTTGTTGATTGATGAAAATAAATTATTAACACTTCCATATATATATAAAATTAGTTCAAGCTTGAGTATTATTGCTTTGAGTGAACTTATTTTTGTATTTACCTCTTAAAAGTACAGCAAAACAACCATACTGTAAATGCTAACCAAACAGAAAAAGAAATGAAAAAGAAAAAAATAATTTGTTATCTTTACATACATAAATAAATAAATAAATGACAGCAGGAAAGCCATTGTAAATAAAGGGGAAGGTTTGTAATAATAGATTTTAAACTAACTGAAACTCACTATAACAGTACTGCATCCATTCTGTTGTAAGATGTCAGGAGAATCATTACTTTGATGCCAAAATTCTACAAATCTGCAGGTACTGGGAATGTATTTTTTAACTGATTTTTAAATGATTGGCCTGACATCCTACACCAGAATGGATGCAGTACTTACAAGCACTCTACCCTGCCGTTACATGAAAAGAAAGAAGGACGCCTGGTGCCTGGTGCGAAGAACCTTCAAACAAGTTGTTGAGAACGCTCCATCTCAACTCACTGAGGAGAGGGGAAAAAAAATAAACTGCAATAGCCTTTGTGTTAAATTAATAGTATAAGCAAAGCATGGTCTTTCTCCTCGTTAGCTTTTTTTTTTTTTATTTTTTTTTTTTTTTTTAAATGGAGAGCTGATACTGCTGTGTAACAATGTTCTACATCAAGTTTAAAATGGTTATCATTAGAGGCTCCCGTGTTGGGAAACCATGATGTAACCACAGCTCAGAGCATGAGTACGTATGACTACTCATCTACATCTCCGTCTTCTTACCCCACAGTACTGATCTTCGTTGAAAATCTGAGGTGGACATGCTGTGGGGTTTCCAGATTTGGCTCTCATCTCATCTCGGACTGCACAACCAACTGAGATATCAATCAATTCAAACGGGATGCTCTTACTCTCCAGAATACGCATCATCTCAGCCTGTTGGGACTTCACCTGGGGAGGGGGGAAGAAAAAAAAAAAAAAAAAAAAGTCTTGCTGGTAATAAATTGTCTGAAAATGGAAAGCTGCAAGACTTATTTGTGACAATCTTTTAAAAGCAGTTTTGTTTGCAACATGTGGAATTAGAGTTTTGGTACTTTCAGATACAAAGACCACAAATCTTAAGCTTCTCAGGAAAAAAAAAAAGTCAAGCTTTGAGTTCACAAAATAGCCAGCCATCTTACACTAGAACCCTTATAGCTGCCCTTTATTATTTGATTATAAAGGAAAAGGTGTGAAAATGTGAAATGGCACCAAAGATCCAGCATTTAAAATCCCTCATCTAACGTGACCATTTAGAGAGAGAGAGAGAGAGAAAAAAAAAAGAAAGAACATGACTATTTTTTACGTTTGTGAGACACAATAAAATTCAACCTGTTTTTCACCCACACACACCCTGCAGAAGGGGGCAGCTTTTGAAAGTGCCCAGGGAGCAGTGACTGGGGTGGTACCTTGCTCAAGGGTAACTCGGGGCAACCTATTGGTCGGGGATTCGAACCCACAACCTTCTGATCCTGGGACCAACTCCTTGACTACTGGGCCACCTGTGCCCACGCAAGTTTGTTGCCAGAAGTGGAACTTCTACTCGTTCTACTTTCATTCTGGCATGTCTTAACACTGTAATTAGAAAACATTATACAAGCTTAACTAAGTGTCAAGTCTAAGTACAAGTGTAACTAAGTTTTTTAAGCCTTTATTCTAACATTTCCACCTAACTTCCCAACAACCACCGGAGAGCCGCTGTTCTTCCTGCTTTGTCTCTGAAAAGCTGAGCTGATGATTAACTCTGACAGAGCAGACTGAGGAAGTTGAAGGACACTTCTGCAAATGACCACGCCTGCGTTTAACCCGTAGTCCACAGTCCAAGTGGACACCATGCAGCTTTAAAAACAGATTAATTAAACCAAATAATTTCGCATAACTTGTTATGCGCACGCTTTCATACAGCCCACTTCAAGTTTACAGCCACAGTAAGTCGGGAATGCTCGGTTTCTCGCCTCATCACGTGCTTTCAGACCTGCTCTTGGTTTTGATCCGACTCAGCTGAACTGGGCTTTTTATTCTAACTGTCCGGTCCACCTTATCAAGCCCCACGGCTATGTAAAGGGACACATACGGACGCTTATAAAGGGTTCGTAGCAGAAAACGAGCCTTAGTCCGACCCCGGGATCTCATGAAGAGATGTCGAGGCCATCGTAAATTCCGTCCTAAACAGTTTCTCTAAACGTTTCTCCTGCACGCGACCAAGATCAAATATCACTCTTTCTCCAATCCTGCCGATGGTGTTCAACGAACATCTGTTAATGCCGCTTAATATCGTGTGAACACGGCAGTGTGAGCTGAGAAAAGATGCATTAGTAGCACTGGGTGTGTCTGATCGCTCTCCGTGAACCCCTCACTCAGTGATCTGCTCAGACCGGCACACTGCGCGGATCACTGAAGCGAAAGGCTTCCTTCTCACCTCTCTCGATGCGGTGACAGTGGTGTAGTATAATTTGATGCCCATAGTCGCGCCTATCTCTTTATGTGCTCGCGCACGCGTGAGTGTGTTTGTGAGAGAGAGAGAACGGCACAGTCCTCAGTTCTGTGATCAGTACAGCCTCCCCGCCGTCACTGACCCGCTATTCGCTGTGAGATTTAAAGAGACAGGCGCATTTTTACCAGGGAATTAAACTTCTCCAACATTGCCAAAAGCAAGAACTCTGGCATATATAATCGTTTTTCATCGTGTGACATTTACTGTTCAGTTCGTCTCCGACGTTCAAAAAACTCTTCATAAATGTGGACAACATTGTATCCCCTATTCGGTTTTCATTGCCAAAGAATTTGTTAACATTCAAAGAGATGCTCGATAAAAGCCAACTGATTCCTCGAGCTTTTGTTGGTTGTTCTGCGCTGTAACTTTACTACAAAGGACGTTTTCAAGCCTGGAAACGTACCAGTAAGTCAAAGCATTCCTGGCTGTATTTTTCCCCACAATAGAGAGGCTGAGAGGGGGGTCTGTTAGATGTGTTCCTCTTGGAGTTGCACTGTGATAAATGTGGAATCAGTCTAATTGTGCATGCTTGTTAGGTTACACCTGAACAGATCTAGATTTTCCTCCAGGTCTATAATCCAAACTTCATTCCAGGCTTTTGCAGCTGAGGAAATTAATTATCTAGACACGTATAGTGATCAAACACACAAACTGAATAAAAACAATGGAAGGCTACGTTGCATATTTATGTACAAATCCACAAGAGGGCAGCAAAGCTATCGACATCAGTATTTTTCCCCTGTACAGGAAGTGTCCGAGGGATGCTGAGACTTTAATGAGCCCATCAGTACACAGAGGTAGTCCTCAACTCCAGACGCCACTGTTCAAACTCATTGGCACCAAAAGCATACAACCTGACTAGTATAAAATGAGTCATGATTAGTTCATTTGACCTGTTCTAAATTATCAGACCACATGAAGTTTAAATATGTTAAGAGTTGTACAGAATATGTATGAGGGCAGTGTGACAGTGGTGAGGTGTGCAGTAGGAGTGAATGCATTTAAATTCCATTAAGGATTCCATTAAAGATCAACGCTGAGCCCTCTTTTGTTTGTAATGGTGATGGACAGGTTAATTGATGAGATTAGACAGGATTCCCCATGGATTATGATGTTTGCAAATAACATCTGCAAGATCATCTGTAACGAGAGCAGGGGACAGATTGAGGAGACCCCAGAGAGCTGGAGAGGAGATGATTGAAAATCAGTCGGACTAAGAAATAATACATGAGGGTGAGTGAAAGTGAGAACAGCAGAATGGTTAGAATGCAGGGAATAGAAGTGGCAAAGGTGGAGAAGTTTAAATGCATGGGGTCAGCACTTCAGAACAACAGGGAATGTGGAAGAGAGTGCATGCAAGTTGGAATGGGTAGAGAAGACTGGCAGGAGTGATCTGTGACAGATACCATCAAGAGAAAGGGTAGGTAAACAGGATGGTAGTGAGACCAGCTATGTTTTACGGCTTGTAGACCATGAAAAAAAAAAAAAGAGGTGGTGGAGCTGGACAGGTGGCAGAGTTAAAAACACTTAGATTTGCGTTGGGAGTGAAGAGGATGGACAGGATTAGGAGTGAGTTTATTGGAGGGACAGCTCAGGTTGAACAATTTGGAGACCAAGTCAGATTCACTTGATTTGGACATGTACAGGGGAGAGATGAAGAAGGATTTTGTGAGCTGCCAGGTAAGAGGAAGAGGAAGGCCAAAGAGGAGGATTATGGATGTGGTAAGAGAGGACATGCAAGTGTATGGTTTGAAGGAGGAAAATGCAGAGGACCAGAAGACATGGCGATGGATGATCCCCTGACAGGAGCAGCCAAAAGGAGAAGAAGAGAGCCTATGTTCATAGACTTCTGGGAAATTAGCTCAAAGGGAGCTTTGCATTTTAGACCTGTCAATATTAGTTTATTTAGTTTCAGATTTCTACTTAATTCATCACAAAGTAAACTATATACTTCCTTCAATTGCACAGCCAATTTAACAAAACCATGTACTTAACAGGAACTTTACATTATACTGGGATTCCATAAAGAAAGCTCAAAGAAGATTTTGAGATTCATTAAATCACTCCTTGCTTTATGTATTTGAATTTTTTACATATTACATTATCTGTTTTTTTGGTGCCTAAAACATTTGCACAGTACTGTAAAATATTTATAATGAACCTTCCACTATTACAAACTTGATTTAACTGTTGATTAAAATCATATTATATTATATCATCATATTGTTCAGCTCTAATATAAAGTAAGGGTATGTCCTAGAACCAAAAGCCCACAAGCCAAAAGACAGTATCCATTATTACAGTAAGGAATCTTTATTTTTAAGTAGTCATCATTGTAGGTGTTAAGGTTTGTTCAGTCACTCCAATGCTTCATCACCCACAGTGCATTTTTACAAAGGCTCCTAACCCTCTCAGACTCTCAGAAAAACAGCTTTGTGAGTCTGTGAAGCAGAATTTTTGAGTTGGCCAGTTATCCAAAGCTAAAATTTAAGTACTGTCCAACAGGAATATCCATATATTGTAGAGTAGAGTAATAAAAAGCAGAGGTGGGGGCAGCAGTGGCCTACTGGTTAGGGAGTTGGCCCCAGGGTTCAAATCCTAGACCAGTAGGTTGCCCTGAGCTACCCATGAGCAAGGTACAATCCCCATCACTGCTCCCTGGGGGCTTTCAATAGCTGCCCCCTGCTGCACATATTTGCGTGTGGGTTAAATGCAGAGGTGTAATTTTGTTGTGATTCACTACATTTACATTCACAGCATTTAGCAGACGCTCTTATCCAGAGCGACATCCAATTCCTAACTAAAGAGACAGTCCCTCAGCAACTCAGGGTTAAGGGTTTTGCTCAGGAACTCAATGGTGGAAGTGTTGGAGGTGGGATTTCAATCTGTGACCTCTTGGTCCATAAGCATGTATCCTATTTTTCACTTTCACTCTTTTTCTATTTTTTCTATTCCAACATGCTTGAGTTTGGACATAATTTAGATAGCTTAACTGAGAAATCCTGCTTTGCTGAAACCCCCTCTGGACTACATAGAATTTTAAATTTGCTTTTTTCCACTGAAATGAAAATACAGTCCATGACAAGGACTCCCTGTCTGGGAAACTAGTCCTTAAAGTACAGACAAACTGGAATGCAAACAATAGAGAGAAACCTCCTTATCTCCTGAAACAGACATATTTGCTTTACTGCATGTGATAAGCAGAAGCAGGAGGAATGGTCAGTGTGGGATGACAACACCCTTTTGCTGAGCAGTTTTAAACTGTTTTAATAAATTTAAGTGTATCATACTAGGACTGTGCAAGATGGTAACAGTCACCGCTTAAAATACTTGTCTGAGGACAAAGCAAAATGAATGAAAACAACAGTACTAAACTGACAAAAATGATTGCACATTAAGCACTGCATTGCCAATGAACACATTTGTATGTTTGCACAACAGTATTACTTATTTCCAATCCCAAAATTGGAACTGCATCATCCCTTTTGCATTTTCTCTGCCTTTTCTGGGCTTTAGATTAAATGCCATAAAAATGAGGAAAGCACTGGTCCTTCAAAGCAATATCAGTTTAGAAAATAAATCTCTAATAAAGGCACTATTACAACAGAGATTGAATTGTGCTACAGACAGGGATTTTGTTAATTGTCTTGAGTCAAAATAACAACATAGATTGTCCCTGCACTCAAAATAACCCCCTAAAAACATTGCTTCTTTTAACCCCAGTAAAGGAACTACCCATATTAAAAAACCCAATGAGCCAGAACATACTTTAGTAATACTACTGCTCTAGTACCTCAGACTAAAATATGTAAACAGAAACTAGATTCCAAATCCTGATCCCATCAACAGAAAAAACTTGGAAATTGAACTAAATCCCATCTTGCACCAAATTAAAGCCCAACATTTACATTGCTATGTATTTCTTCCTGGAGGTAAAGTACAGTAGTTGATTTTTAATGTTAAGCATCTATTGCAGAAACATTTGTTTCAGTGACAGAACTAATTTTCTAATCAAATATAAAAACCAAAGGTAGTAACAAAAGCTAGTTAGTTTCCTAAATCTGCATTTTTTTAAAAAGTATTCCTTTTAGCATCAAGTATGGAATGTGAGGAACTTATTTTTTAAACAAGCTTTTCCACCTTATACTACAACTGCTTCACTGCTGAGGTAATGGTAATGGCTATAAACATTTTAGGTTGAAGGAACTCTAGGCAGGATGACCGATGCAGTCTCCCAAATGCAGAGAGTGAAAAGGCCTGGAGTGATGAACTAAGATCTTAGTACTTAGATTGCAGTGGGCACAACAAATATACATTATAACAGAAATGATCATAAAAAAAATTAAAATAATCATATATATATATGACTGTATGATTGTACTGTGCAAAGGTTTTAGGCAGGTGGGGAAAAAATGCTGTAAACAAAGAAGGCTTTCAAAAATATAAATAATGATTGTTTATTGTTATCAATATACAAAATGCAAAGTGAGCGAACAAAATAAAAATCTGAATCAAATCAGTATTTGATGTTACTACCTTTGCCTTCAAACTAGCATCAATTCTTATGGCCCCCACAGAGCCCTGATCTCAACATCATCGAGTGTGTCTGGGATTACATGAAGAGACAGAAGGATGTGAGGAAGCCTACATCCACAGAAGATCTGTGGTTAGTTCTCCAAGATGTTTGGAACAACCTACCAGCCGAGTTCCTTCAAAAACTGTGTGCAAGTGTACCTAAAAGAATCAGTTCTGTTTTGAAAGCAAAGGGTATTGAAAAATATTGATTTGATTTAGATTTCTCTTTTGTTCATTTACTGCATTTTGTTGATGAAAATAAATGATTAACACTTCCATTTTTGAAAGCATTCTTTGTTTACAGCATTTTTTCACACCTGCCTAAAACCTTTGCACAGTACTGTGTATGTATATAATACTTTTTTATTTTATTTGGCCTTTTCCAGTAATTGTCTTACTTTCTTAAGCATATAAGCAGCTATGTAAACACAAGAGATGGTCGTCACCACATACAGCAATACAAAAATATAAGGTTCACGGTCACCATGGAGACCAGTGTAGTAGTCTCTGCGATTGTGATAATCCAAGTAAGAGGCCTGGATCTGTGAGAGTGTACAAAACACCAGGAGCACATGGAACAGCTGATGACTCTGACCAAGGAAGTCATAGTGACCAGGGAACAGGGATTCGGGCAAAGGGTTGGTAAAAAAGAAAGCACTAGAAAGAAAAAAAAACACTTGGCCACAGTGGTAGGCCACAGCATTGTCATTTGTGGCAGCTCCTTCTCCACAAGAAAGGTACCAGAGGGCGATGCGATGGAAAACAGGGCTTGTGTCCCAAATGTAGGCCAGTGCTGAGGGTACCACCTGCCCAACTTTATGGACCCATGAAGGCAGGCTGTAGTTCTGGTACTTTCCATAACAGCAGCCCAGACAGGTAAGACAGCAGAGAAAGCTTGCAACAGGCATGAAGATACCCCATACCTTTTTGTGCCAGCTCTCCTCTATGGCATAATAAAAATGCACCACAGAACTTCCATACTGGTATTGCGCCACTCCTACATAATCAAGAAAGTAAAAGGCGTAATTGTGGAATTCAGACTTAGCTGACAGCAGGTGAGCTACAGCACTGAAGGACATGTAGTTCATTGAAGTCAGAAGGAGAACGAACAGGGGCCAGCTGTGAGGATCACCAATGAAATCTATGTTTTCTGCCAGATGAGCTGTTTTGATTAGGACTACAAGTGTCCCAAGCAAGTGCGTCCATACATTTATAGTCTCGTTGTGGCACTGGAATACTGACAAGATGTAGTATCGCCAGCCCTGGTGCAGGGTTCGGTATCCAGTGTGGATGTAACGCTCACGGAAGAACTGCGGCATCTCTGAGTCCTGCACCGGGGAAGGCATGGAGGATACTGCCTCCCTCAGCATCTGGGGCACCTGCCTTACCTGCAGGTTAATGAAAAGTAGACTAATCTTCTCCATGACTGTGGTTGCAAATGGCAAGAACTGTTGGGGGGACAAATAAAGAATTAAGAAATTCAATCCTTTTTATGTACATATTTGCAACATCATGTTTACAATCAGTTAATACAAGCAGTAATAATAAAAAATAAAGCAAATATTAGAGAAGTTGAACCTTTTTCAACTCATCTTAAGTTGTTCTTGTTTGTTAATACAGTGGTTTAAATAGTGCAACAGTGGCCATGTTGCTTACAAAACAGAAGACACACAGGAAAACCTCAAATGACTTTCTTTCCTGTTAATGCTTCTTTCAGTTATTTAAGTGAGAAATCATGGTCTCGTTATGAGGCACACTGTAATATTTCCTTTACAGAATATCTGGAGAAATTATCAAGGCCAGTGTTCTTCTTTGGTTGCTTTTCTTAATCCAAAAATGCTAGTGTATGCCTAACATTGTTCAAAATGTTTTGCAGTCCATCTACACATAAAACTTAAGGGACAAAAAAAGTAATCTTGGAAAAAACTACAGGAAATGCTTGGCTACCTTTAAAACAGCAATATGCTAAATTAATAGTTATTCTGGTCATTTTAATAGATGCTTTATGTTTATTTTTAGAGACGCATAGTGCAATCAGTGTACAACATTTCCAGTAACATTGCTTCCTTTATAGTTGTTTCATCGTGGCTCTATATTCCACATATCTAGCACGTATCAAGTGTACCGTTACTGTAAATTTTCTTACTGTAAATTACATTAATCGGATAGCCTACCAGTTAACTTCACTCGTTCATCCGCTTGGAAAAAAAACTGTACTTCTATGAATACTAACCTTCGCTTACTTCCTCCTTCACTTCAGCCCGTTACCTCACCGCTGTGAGGCGCTCTCTTCCTTCCCAGCTCTTAATGGAATGAACCGGCTCTGCTTCTGTGCTACGATTGGCTAGAAGGTCGTTTACGTGTATTGTACCTTGCAACAGGATTGGCTACAATTGATAGTCACCATGTTGATCACGAACTATTGCCCTATCATACTACAGGAAGCATGTTTTAGCCCTGATTAGGGAGAGAAGATGAATAATGTCCTCATGTGCGTCCTACTGTCCACCTCAAAGGCTACATTTTAGCGACGTACCAGGTTTCAAAGTGCAGGTTCATTTCAACTATACATGTACTTTGCCCAGTGAACATACCATTAGAATTTTTTTTTTACTGATCTCATCTACTTATCTGAAGTACGTGGATATAGGTTATAAGCATAATGCAAATTGGACCTTTCATAAAACGTGCGATTTTAGGGCCCTCGAGCAAGAAGGCTCCCTAAATCTGAATTGCAGTAATAAAAGTTATAAACAATATAAAATCTACATTTTAAGTATTCTACCCACCTTGCTGTTTTTGCTACCACAGCAATTGTATTACAACTTTAAACCAATGATTCTGTAATTTACTTTGTTGTTTATTTCATTTAACACAGTATGAAATCAAAACTATTTAATGTATTGTCTGGTCAGCTTAATTTTCTATTTGTTGTACGATTCATTCCTGGATTTCAGACCTACAACACATTCCAGAAAAAAATTAGCACAGTAAAGCATTAACCTGTTTGTATTGTTGCTTTTTCTTCTCACAACAAGTTATTTAACCCTAACTGATGCAATGAGTAGCTTCTCGTTACTTAAACAACCATGTCATGGATAAGATAATCATCTGTTTCAGAAAGGTCAAATTACTGGCATGCAACAAGCAAAGAAAATATCTAAGAGATGTCCAAAGCATAATTAAAAACTGGAAGGATAGTGGGGAACCATCATCTTCATGGAAGAAATGTGGTCAGAAAAAAATAATGAATGACCGTGATTGGCGCTTAAATGTTCACTTTAACGTTTGGTGAAATCAAACATAAAAAACAACAGCAGAACTCATGGCTGTGTTCAATAGTGAAAGTAAGAGTATTTCCAAATGCACAATGCAAAAGGAACTCAAGGGATTTGGACTAAACAGCTGTGTAGCCTTAAGAAAACCAATGATCAGTGAGACCAATTGCAAAAAAGGCTTCAATTTGGTAGGGAGCATAAAGATTAGACTCTGGAGCAGTGGAAGAAGGTTTTGTGGTCTGATGAATCCACATTCACCCTGTTCCAGAGTGATGGGTGCATCAGGGTAAAATAATGAAAAATAATGAAAGGGTAAGAAGAGAGGTGCATGAAGTGATGTGTGGGGGCAGTGCTATGATCTGTGGTTGCTGCAGTTGGTTAGGTCCAGGTTCAGCAATGTTATGAGATCAGAATGAGATCAGCTGACTACCTGAGTATACTGAGTGAGCAGGTTATTCCATCAGTGAAGTTCTTCTTCCCTGATTCCCTGGGCATATTCCAAGATGACAATGCTAGGATTCATGGGACTAAAATTGTGAAAGAGTGGTTCAGGGAGCATGAGACATCATCTTCACACATTTATTGGCCACCACAGAATCCAGACCGAGTCTTGACAAAAAATTAATGCAACACTGGATTGAAATAAATGTTGTGACATCGCAGAAGCTTATCGAAATGATGCCATTGCGAATGTACCATAATCAAAGCTAAAGTTTTTGGACGGGCAGTGTGTGTTGCTCTAAAATCTCTGTATTAATGCTGTTTTTATACAAGTGCAAATTACCATTGACATGGGTACTGTCACAACCCCATACCAAGACCCCGGCTAATGGACGTTTTGCTGAAAACTGTCTGGATGGTCCTTTTTTGTCTTTGCAAAAAAATCTGTTGACCATTTGCTTCTATCAGATATTGATGAAAAACTTGATGCAGTGCTGTCTGAGGATTTGGTGATCACAGTTCTGTTTTTTGGAAACTGATGCACCTGAAATGCAAGGATGGTTATATATGAACAAATATGACCAGACAAAACATAATTAAATATCTTGGGTTATTGCTATCTGCAAAATAATGAAAGTCAAAGTAAATGTAAGAATCAATTTTACTTGCATTTTCCATACTGTCCCAACTTTTTCAGATTTTTTTTTTATTCAGTCAAGGCCCAGCACATTCAGTAGAATGTTTAGTTGTTTTGTAACTTTATTTTTTTGTAACATTATTTATTATTACTTTAAATAAAACCATTGTTTTACAATTACATATGCATTATCATCATCTTCTGTGTTAAAATCAATACGTATGCATTATCATCATCTTCTGTACTAAAATCAATACATCTGTTTCCTAAATGCTTTTTTTGGTTGAAATGTTGAAATATTTTTAGTAGAAATTACTGATATGTCAACCTTGTTGCATGTAAAACATTCTAATATAATTTTAAAAATGAAAAGACATTTGAAGAAGTAAATGTGACTTGTTGAGGGATTTGTTATTTTTGTTTTAAAACTCATTTTTAAAAGAAAAGAAGATGAGTTGTAAATGAGCATAATCGTCCCTGAAAATGTCTCAATAATAAGGGAGTGATATCCTTCATTATACATAAAATCTATTGTAAATATGGATTTTAAACCTTTTGTTTAAATAAAACTGACATGACTTTTGTAACAGTATCTTATATGACAGTAACAGTATTGACAAAAAAAGAAGTAATTCAAATTGATTGTAAACCTATGTTTTCCAAATCAGTGACAAGGTAAATTAGTCAGTCAGTCATTGTCTGGGCCACTTGTCCTAATTAGGGCCACGGGGGGGTGCTGGAGTCCATCCCAGCTCACACAGGGCGAAGGACGGAGGGAGGAGCGAGCTGACGGGGATGGCACCTTGCTCAAGGGTACCTCAGGGCAACCCACCAGTAAGGGGTTTGAACCCACAATCTTCCGATCCAGGGCCAACTCCCTAAGCACTGGGTCACCACTGCCCCAGGTAAATTAATAACAAAATAAATTTTCTTCACACAAGACTACATTTTTTTCAAATAGCTGTCAATAATTCAATCTACTGTAACTGGTCTTCACCTGTTATTATTAATTGTAAAGAAATTTAGAAGCTTCTCTGCCCTGATGTTGTCCTGCCACACTAAGGGTGCACTAAGGGCACTCTGCAGTGCCCCTTGAATGGCAACCTGAGAAATGGGACAGCCTACCCTTCACAAAAGAAACCCAAAAAAGCTCAAATGCACAAAGAGGGACAGTGATATAGTAGTAGCCCTTGTGTGGTGTTTACATTTTTGTCTGCTGGGCCCACAGCATTTTTAGGCAGCCCTAACAGTTTATGCAAGAATATGTCAAATATATTTCATTTATTATAATTACAAGCAATAAAGACTTAATCATATTTGGTTAATATTTGACTTTTAACATTGTTAGATCACATGGTTCTAGCAAGACAGAGGGTAAAGTGTGGGGGGGAAAGGGATCAGGCTGGTTCTCGTCTTAAAATTTAATAATGTTGCAACCCTGTGCGGGAATAGCAGAAGCAAAAAAGATGAAACACACAGACACAGAGCAAACCCAAGTAGGTAGAATTTGCAGTTTTGTTAATGTTTCTGATAAAATGGGCAATATCAAAAACTCCAGGAACATGACTGCTTGTTTACAGTACACACACAGACACACACAAAAGGGAACAGATGATGCAGAGTTTTTGTATTTTGTGATCTTGAACACTGAAGACTGGTTATCTTTTCCATGCTTAAGAAATTCTGCACAATTACAAAGCACATGAACACAACAGCACAAAACTGCAAGTGTAAACTTTTGGACAGGTCTTAAATCACAGTGACTTGGTATCAGCCATAGACTTTGTGCAGTTTATTGATTAGTGTCAATGAACTGCCAAGATGAGCTGAGTGCACGGATTGAGAACAATAAATGACACTTTTGAAATGCAACTCATATGTTAAAATGTCCGTGTGTGTCTGGCCAAACTTGAGCTGGCCCCTGCCAAACAGTAGCAATTGAGGTAGGATAATTACCTTACATTTACATTATATTACATTATAGAATTACATTACATTTTTTGTGATCATTTCTTGACATGGTACATTTTAAATGATACAGCTAGATCTCATCTTTGACCCAACACTTAACATACACAGAGTACAGTATTTCAGAGCCAAAAGGTTTTCGTTACCCTATTAAACATTTTGCTTGCATGTATTTGTTTGTTTGTTAACTGCACACACACCCCATGGTTCTTTAAGAGTGAAGTGTTCTTTAGGGACCTAGAAATGTTTTCTCTGTCTAACAGAGGTCTAAAAGGTCCCTTAGTCCTTGCACTGCACATTTATATTTTCCACACTTTTCTGCCCCAGCTGTTGCAGTTTAACCAGGCCCCTTGATGGTGCTTGTTCTCTGAAGTTTGGCATGTTTATCCAAACCATCAATAGTAATCACTTGTATACCAAGAAACATTTTGGAATTCAACAAACGTGCTTTGGATGTACAATGTTCAGTATTAAGTTTTGAATTTTGCCCACTGTTTTAAAGCAAATTCATTTATTGATCTAAAGCGGTTGAATTCCGATAATAGCAATGCAATTCAAGACCATGATAATTGATAAACAAATTCCTCAGGCATCTGCCAATTGGGCCAAGGGCAAAGAATTTATATTACATAATTGAGCCACTAGATGACACTGTTCTTTTACAAAGAGATCTTTGCCTAAGTTAAATACCAGAGAATAATGTTCAGATGAACAACACAGATGTGGTGATCAATTAAAAGAAAAAAATCAGAGTAAATGAGAGGAGAAACAATGTGGCAGAAATTTCAAGACAGGTGGACTGCATGCTTTAACTACATATTTAAAATCCCACCAGGTTTTGTGGCATGTATGAATACTGAGTGCAACCAGCTATCATTGATTTTTGATCAAGATAGCAAGAATAAAAGATATAAATGACTTCAAAAGAGAATCAGTGCTGGGACATGTTTGGCTTTAGTCACAAAGACTTGTCAGCTTTCAATAGTAATGCTGCTAACACTTCACCATGACAACTGATGTGATCACCGAAATGTAACCTATAGGTCTATAGTCTATAGGAAGGATATTGGAGCAATTGTTTCTGTAAGACAATATCAGATCATGTCACCATGCCTATAGCTACATAGAGAGGTATATTATAGTAGGGCTTTACCTTTACGGCATTTATCCAGAGCGACTTCCATGTGCTAATTACAGTCCCCCTGGAGCAATTAACCCCTGGGTTAAGGGGGACCCAGTGGTGGGTGCCAGAGGTGGCATTCGAACCTTGAGCCATCGGTCCATAGGCAAGTATCCAGCCACTAGATGACTAGATGACAACCACCCAAGTCTTTCTTACTTTTCATTTACATTTACGGCATTTAGCTCTTATCCAGAGCGACTTCCACATCCTAACAGGGACAGGGACAGCATAGCAACTCAGGGTTAAGCCAGTGGTGGTAGTGCTAGGTGGGATTCGAACCAGGGACCTCTTGAACCATAGGAAAGAATCCTACCACTAGACTACCGCCACCTTAGACATAGGCATAGGCATAGACACCTCATTGCAAGACAAATGGCAATTTGATAGGTGAGAAGTGTAAAGACCATGGGCACTGGTCCACAGGGATAATAATAAAGTAATCATACATGACACTCACCACCTGTTGCCTTAAGAATGGATAATTTAATAATTTGTTTACTATTAACTACATAGCATTTGTTATGCATGGAACTGATTGGAGAATAATGATGAAAGCATGTATTGCTGAGAATTTGAATTTGACACTACCATATTGCTTAAACACTATAAAGGGAATTGTTTCTATTAATAGTGTGTGTTGGGGTGATTAGGGAAGGGTCATTGCAAGTTAACATAACATTTTCTGAATTAGCACTTTTAGCTATGATATTACCCTATATACCCTATTTCCACCCTCATGACATCTTTCATTCCCAAGATAACAATGCCCCCATTCACAGGGCTTCAGAGGCCTATAAATGGTTTTATGTACATTGTACATAAAAGGTGAAAAAAATAAAAGACAGTGTTATATTACAAATCTCTCATTTTAAAAAGTCACTTTCTCACATTTGCAACATGATTAATATTACTGGGGATTCTACCTATTTTGTAACTAAATAAAAAGGTCACAAGTCACTTTAGTCTGTTTCCTATAAGGAAGCATCACCTGAGTATGTAGGTCTGAGGGTGGATGTCAACTAAGGAATATCATTTTTGCTCATTATTGTGACATCTGGGGGACATTGTCCTTGTTCTCATGGAACCAGAAACAAACATTGCAGCTCAACCTTAATATGACCTTTCTAATGTTAGTGTTCTGCAGTGTGTAGGATGACTAAATTCGGTCTGATCTGACACTGTGTTATGTCCAAGATACTGTAGTGTTGAAGGTTGTTTTGTATTATAAGCCTCAGAAATATGGAATCTCCCCTTGAGAGGTTTATCTGCAGGCCAATGAAGAGAAGGTCTGAAAGGCGCATCTTCTAACTGCCATACATAGCACAGCTTAATAACCTAACACTCTTCTTTTAAAGGGTAATATTTCCAAGGACCCATTTTGGCAGACAGAAAATCTATACTTCTGCTGAGATGAAAGAAAACACATAAGACCTTTTGGGTGAGAGCTACAGTGAACACATATCCAACGTAATGTTTCACTGTCACACATAAAGGATGTAAAGGTGTGCTTTTATTGCATTTATTGATGGTTTATTGATGATGTATTGATGTGTGAAGTGATTACTTCTGAACTATTTGTATGAGATATCTGAAACCTTAAAGTGTGCCTTCTTGTATTCTTCACCTTCAGTACATCATCAATAAATGAAATCAAAGCACACCTACATATCCTTCATGTGTGACAGTGAAATATTACACTGGATCTGAGAACATGTTTGGCTCAAAGGTCATTCACTGAGCAAATAAATACAGCTTAATTTGTTTTTACAGCATTTGCTCTTTTTTATTTTTTGTTGTAAAACTTAAAACCATATGTTTTCAAACAACAGTACAGGTTTTCCAAGGTACTACCTTCTGAAACAGCTTGCTGTAAAAAATGTGTCCCATGCAGATCCAATTTGCTGAAGAGCTGTATTTTGCATCACCTTCTGCCAGTCTGTTTTAATGTCCCCTGAACATTTATAGAGGTATATTATAATTTGTAATAGTTCCACTTATAGACAGCCATAAAACTGCTGACCAACTATCCAAGCACTGGGCCTATCATTAGGAGATTCCAAGTTACATAATCAGGTTTGCCAAGGCATGTGGGAGGAACGTTCATTGGTCTTCCCCATCACTGCCAGGCAGCTTTTGCTTGTTAGCTGAGGTAACAGAATTGGAAATTCTTCAAGTTCTCCATGTTCTCCAAGCGTATTGAGCTACCTAATGACGCTGTGTTTGAAAAGACACAGTGGTGCATCGAGTGACTCAGAGGAAACATATGCTACCTCTCCCCTTCCCAATTTATGGTAGCATAATATGGCAGAGGAAGTTATAGCTGGAAAGTAGAAATGGACAAGACTTTTTAGATTGACTGGGATTCTGCGCATTATAGCCATTAGGTCTCACACTGTCTGGTCTAATTGGGTTGGAGGCAGTGGCCAGATATTGAAGCAGCATTTTTCTATGGGAAGTTGAATTCCCATAGCTCGGCTGTGATTGTATCTGTGTCACCTTGCCTTCGTTTATCAAAGTCTCCCTGCTTTTGCTGAGTAGTTTCCTTTTTCCTGTTTGCATCATATATCACCTGTCAGAACTAATGGGGGCCAGTATGGAGGACATGCAGCACTGGATGATTCCCTAGGGCTTAACCCTCCCTTTTTCTCGTTTTTACGATGGCCACAGATGTATCTGCTCATAGCAGCACCTGAAAGAGCATGCAACACAAAAGACAAAAGCTTCTTAGATCTTAATGATCTTAATGCAAAATCAAATAAATGTGGCCACTTATACAAATATTAATTTCAATGAATGAAAAAGACAATGCAGTTTGCTTGTTTCCTTGGCAATGTCACATCTCAAACTTTCTGATGCTTTCAAAGTGTGACAGTTCACCCACAGGCATCTAGTATTTACCGCTGTATAAGTGTTCAGTGATCTACAGTGTATGAGTGTTACCGTCAATCAGACTATATGTTAAAGATGTTTCATGAACAAATAATAATGTGCGATTCAGCAAGTTGGAAAGGATCAATCGATAACTATGTGTGTATGCAGTGTTAAAGATAGATAACTGCTGATGAAATTTGGAGATTATATAATTTATAAATATATAATATAATTATATAAAGAGATTATATAATTTTCTTAGTCATGGATGAACAAATGTATTGATATCATTTCATTCCTTACCTCCTGACTAGGGTGATGGGTGGTGCTAGAATCTATCCGAGTCTACACAGGGTAAAAGGCATAGGAAAACCCTGGACCGGTTGCCAGTCCATCACAGGGCAGACGCAGACAAACACACTCTCATACTATCATAACTATGTTGCAATTTAGCAGTTCACCTGATGTGCATGACTCCAGTTCACCTCACATGCAGATCTTTGGACTGTAGGAGGAAACTCATGTACACAGGGAAAACATGTAAACAGAAAGGACCCAGACCACCCAGCCTTGGAATCAAACTCACAAGGCAACAGCACTACCCACTGCACCACAGTGCTCTTTTAGTGTCTATATGAGGGGGAAATAAAGATAGTAGGTTGTGTTGCAGTGCAACTACACTCACTGACCTTTCTGTAGTTACACGACTGTGCAGTAAAACACCCACTTAGAGCTGCTGTATGTCTGCAATTTTCAAATACAGCTACAAGTTGGGTACTTCTGATGAAATGACATGTTTTGTTGATTGTGTAATTGAAAACAGATATTCATCCTTTACAGAGAATCCACAACTGCAAGTGTGGCCTAAGTCACAAGTTATACATTGTTTTCTTTGTTCGACATTTTAAGCAAATTTTTTTTAAAAAGTATAATTTGAAAATTGATGTTCAAATTCTTGCATATGCCTGTAGGCAGTGCAAGTGTAAGGCATTTTACTATTTGTTAGTCTTTGCCCTCAAAACTGTTTGCTCTTTGAAGTTAAGGAGGGTGAAGTGTACTTACTTCTATCCTTGTGTTTATAGAAGCTTCTGAAATATGGGATCACTCCAGTGTAGGCTGAAACAGTAACAGTGGTGAATACACCATCTAAGTTAACATAAATGCTTCTGAGCAACATGATGAATCATAATTTCAATGTATACTTCAACACGACAGAATCTTGGTCAATGTACTTCAAATGAATAAATTGAATCAGTGCTCCATAAAGAAAATTTCTCTGTTGTCATTGTTCATTGGCTTCACTGTCATCAACTTTGTCAGTATATTAATAATAAATTATCTGATTCATTCAAACGCATATTTCAAAAGCAATGCATTGCTATGTCCTGCATGTGATCAAAGGTGAAGGCGGTGGCTCCCTGAAGTTTTTCTTTTCTCCACACTTTAGTGTATTCTGTGCTCTTACACAACCCAAGTAAGGCCTTGTTATCTAGGTGACAAGTTGTAGAAGGTGTGTAGGGAGCAAAGAAGTATGCAAAAAACTGCAGAGCTGCAGGGCAACCAGGGTCTTAATTGGCTGATTTCAGCAATCAACATTTTATATTACAAATATAGTGCTGTTGACATTAAAACACACTAAGAATGCCGTTTCAGATATTTTGTTATCAAGTAGCAAAGCAACAACAAATTTAAATGATGTTTATTTAGAAGAGTCTTACTATCCTACAACCTGAACTGACATGCAGTAACAGTTGGTTAGAATAAACTAACAACAATACTTGTAACACTACAACTACTCTAATAATAAAAATAATCATCATCATATAATCATCATCAGAATATAGTTTATTATCTAATTTATTTTAAAAACATTTAGCTGATTTCCTCTTCTAAACAGTCGTGGCTGTCTCTCTGATAATCCACTCCTTGTCGCCTGACAGTGCGAGCTGATTTGCAGTGTATTCTGGCTGATATTGATGCTGTTTTGGGGCTGTGTGTTTCATTATTCTGCACAGAGCAGCGCTCGGCCCCGGAAGCGCGAGGCTGCTCGGCAGCGCGCGCGGCTGAACGGAAGCGGAACGGATGATGGTGATTTCTCTCGGCTGGTGATGGCGGATGTCGAGATAGAGTCCATGAAGAATTATCGCATCGCGTTTGAGAAGATAGATCCGGACACGAGTCGATATCCCTACTGTATCGTGTGGACGCCGATCCCCGTTTTATCGTGAGTTATTACCGCGTACGCGCTCACTTCTCCTCCGGGTTGAGGGGACTGCGCGTGCTCGGGCTGGCTCTTCCAGCTCTTCCAGCTCTTCAAGCTGTTCCACAAGTGACGGTTGGGAATGGCGAGTGATTCCCTCAGTGTAGAGACAGCTGTCTAATTTCAGAAAGCGTACCTTTTACAGGCTCCACACATTCGAGCTTTCTGTCCTCGGCTGGAGAAGAAGCTCTTTTTGTTTTTGTTTTATCTCGCCAGGGTCACTGAGACAACAGCGGCGGATTAATGAGAGAACTGAGACTCAGAAAGCCCCCAGCTCAAACACACAACAGACAAAACCAAGTTGAACCCAGCTTTAACAAGCTATGAGATTATATCCTTTTTCAGTGTAATTCCAGTGCATTGAGATGAGCGTCTGGGCTTTATTTGAGATGTAGAGATGATCTAAAGTGGGCCTGTTTTGTGCTATGTTTACATTCCCCGCTCCCTCAGTGTAGACTACTCAGTTGTGATGATCCACAAATTTGATGTCATCCAACAGTAAAAAGTTTTCATCTCCATTTCTCTCACTCTTCCAAGACCACAAGTGAACATGAGTCACGTCCTGCATTATTTATGTCTGTTTGTCTGGAATCGAGATTGGCAGTTTAGGTTTCCTAACCTTGGCAAGAATACACCAAGTGTTGGTCATGGCTCATATTATGCCACCTCAGGTATATTCACATAATCATGAAAATACCTTTGCAGTGGGTGAAATTCTTCTTTTCACTTCAACCTTCTTCTCAAAGCCAGATTGTGCCCCACTCCCGTATATAGGTCAGCAGTGCTGCCCAGAAAGGCTGTGAAGATTAATATATGCAATACAGGACAGTATCCAGAGTGCCTGCTCTGTGTCTGCCCTGCTCCATTTTAAGGAGAAAAAGCTTCAACTGGTTGCTGCACAATATTTAGGGCATTTATATACAAACAAGAAGAACCAGCTGTCTTGTTTTTTTTCTTTTTTAAATACAGAAATCATGCCCTTTTTTAACAACATATAAATCACTGCTTGGCTGCTTTCTGAATACATGAGAACTGGAAGGTTTTATAGGTATTATATTGAAAAGAGCACTCATGACATAAGCAATTATGACTCTCGTGTATTGTGAACCTTTACAGTTTAATCTTGTGGGTCACTAACCTTGCCCCTGGAGCTGTATCTGGTCTCACCTGATCGAACTAATTATCAAGTCCTTGATTAGAAGCATGCAGGTTGAAGTCTGCAAACCTCCAGGAGTGCAGTTGTTCTCCATTGTGTTTGCATATTGCATGTTTTTGACTACTGCATAGGCAGAGTAAGGTTTTAAAAAGCTGTTAAATAGCAAAACTTTGTGTGCACAGTGATTAAAATATGGCACATGGATTGTATCCAGAATTCACTAGTAAGGGAAGAGACTAGGGTTGAATGATTTGGGGGAAATGTAAATACATTTATTTCAGTATGATTACAAATGAAACAAATTAAAGTATATATAAATAAAGTATTATTTTTAACCTTGCCCAGGTTTTTCCAAAAAGTTCACGAACTTTGACTTGCCTTAAAGCAGGTTTTACTGTTATTTCAATCATATACACTGTGCACATTTAAACAAACAACATTGATCTAGGACCATGGTGCTACACATGAGCCAAAATAAAGCCAAAAACATGACAGAACATGACATAAGACTACAACATGTACAAACAATACAATAAACAGTGCAAAAACTTTGACACGATATGATGCAACAGAGTACATTCATCCAACAGAGACATTTTTGCATATGAAAGTGCAATAGAGATTGCTATGTGGGAAAATGATGAATATAGTACAGAGTATTATAGAACACAATATCAAGACATTACAGTACAAACATTTAACAATGCGGCAGCGGTGGCCTACTGGTTAGGAAGTTGGCCACAGGATCGGAAGATTTTGGGTTCAAACCCCTTCCCAGTAGGTTGCCCTCAGGTACCCTTGAGCAAGGTACTGTCCCTGTCACTCTACCCCTGCTGCACATGCAAAGCTATATAAATATGGCTGTGTGTATTGTACACAGGAATGTCTCATCCTGAAAGTGGGGCAAGTGGTGGCCTAGTGGTTAAGGAATTGGCCCTGGGATCTGAAGGTCATGGATTCGAATCCTAGACCAGTAGGTTGCCCTGAGGATCTCTTGAACAAGGTACTGTCCCCGTCACTGCTCCCTGGGCACTTTTAATAGCTGCCTCTTGCTGCATGTGTATGGTTAAAATGCAGAGGTGTAATTTCGTTCTGGTTCACTGTGTGCTGTTCTGTGTACTCACGATGACAAATAGTCACTTTCACTTTCAGTGGAATTATAACTCAATATTTGAAATATATAATTTATAATTGAATATTTCATTTAACTGAGTTAGAAAGAGCTATTACTAGACGATATTCTGACGTAATAGTCTGCCCCCTGCTGCATATGTAGGTTTGGGTTAAATGCAGAGGCTGCATTTCGTTGTGGTTCACTGTGTGTTGTTCTGTGTATTCACAATGACAAGTTGTCGCTTTCACTTTCACTTTAAAAATTGGAAGATGGGGGGGAATGCCTTGGCCAGATTGCTAAATCATTTCAGAATATTGAATAATCTAGGATATAATTAAAATTGCAGCTCATGCAATTTAAAAATTCCTTTTTTTTAAAAACTGCAATTTCTATAATAAAAGGATGACTTGTTCAGTCCTAGTAATCAAATTATACAGTTTTTTGTAAAATTTGTAGATGATACTTTATTTTTGATTAATATTTCAGATGGCTTTTCCCTTTTATTGGGCACATGGGTATCTGCACGTCTGCAGGTGTGATTCGAGATTTCGCTGGACCATACTTTGTATCAGTAAGTGAATTTGAATATTATTAGTTAATCAGATTATTAGTTAATTAATTAATCAGATTATTAATAATGATGGTTGCAAATTGTGAATGTGAAAAATTGACGGAGAATGAACAGCAATGCTTTTTAGGAAAAAGTTCAGATTTAAGGTAGTTTCATTGCCCTGCATAGATTGTTGTTATACTCTTATACATTCTATACTGTACAGGACCTGGTAAAAATCCCTCTGGATTTACTTTAAAGATCAGCTCTTCCCCACCGAACAAGCTCAGTTGGTTTCAAAAAGAAAATCTATAAGTGTTCAGGGTACATTCTACTCCTTAAACGGGGAAGCTTAAAGCTGCCATCCTTTGCCATCTCTTCTTTCCTGCCTATCTTTCTTGATATCTAATGCTCTTAAGCTGTTTTAAAGGCCTGAAGACCTCCTGCTATATATCAGTAACTCATGCAGTTTCGCCGAGGCAGAATTATGACCACTGGAGGAAATGGAAGATCATACAAAAAGCAGCCGCTGAACAAAATTCAGATACAATGATTTATAACATCCCCAGAATCGTATTTAAAACTGCTTGCACAGCAAGACACTGTCTCTTTAGCATTCATTGTGCTGTAGGGAATTCCTTTAGCCTCACACACTCTTGTCTGCTCAACAGAGCCTGCTCAGTGGTGACTATCTAAAGTGAATCTTCTGCTGGCAGGCCAGGAAAGTAATGTGAGGGAGAAGGATATTGGACCTGATGTGACATGGGCCACTGCACATTTAAGTGCGCTAAATGTACCTATGCAAATTATGTCTCTTACCAGACTGGGTTTAAAATGGTTTTTTTCGACGCATTGTGGAGTTCTACAAGTTTCAGTCATTGTGTCTGGAAATGTGCATTGTAGAGAAACATGCCAACTTGTTTTTTTATTGTAGTGGTTATAGGAGCTAGGACATTACTCCAAACTAAACTCTTCAGATATGAATTGTTCCTATTACCATCTCTGTGAAAGAAAATCCCTAGAAAAGGATCAAAGGATCACATCAAACCACTCTGGTTGACTTTTGTTGACTGTAGCATTTTAAATATACGAAAATTTCAGTGGAATTCACATTTAAATTGATATTAAATAAGCATTTTGGAATGACTGCAGTTTTCAAATGAACCTCAGCAACCATAAGAGTATGGTTGCTGAGATTTTTTCAGAATCTTAGAATATAAGATATAGAATATAAGATAACACTGCTGTTAATGTCTTGTTGCAGGAAGACAACATGGCCTTTGGAAGACCAACAAAGTAAGTTTCTTTTCTACAGTTTCAAAAAAAAAAAAGCCTTAAAAAACAGTCAATACTCAGAATATAAGGAGGAATTAGCCTTCCTCTGAATAATGAGTTATGCAGCTGAAAAATACTTGCACTGTACTTTCAAAGTTGTTCTTTTAGTGTACCACAGTAATGCCCTGTTTTATAGATACAGTTTCATTTGTTTAAACAGGTATTGGATGTTGGATGTAAGTAAAGTGTATGCCAGTGGTTCCAATGCCTGGGACACAGCCGTTCACGATGCTTCAGAGGAGTATAAACACAGAATGGTAACGTGTGTGTGTGTGTGTGTGTTTGTGCTAGTTTGTGAGACTTAGTGTATATTCCCATTGTTTTGGGGAGTGCTGTGGCTGCATCTTTCTCCTGTCAAGATTTCTTCTGTTCAAAGAAAAAAAAGCTCAGCATGTACTTCACCTTACAGATGACTACATTCTCTCCACAGCACAACCTATGTTGTGACAACTGCCACTCTCATGTTGCCATGGCATTGAACCTGATGCGCTATGACAACAGCACATCATGGAATATGGTGAACCTCTGTCTGCTTGCTCTCATTCATGGCAAACATGTCAGGTAAGAACAAAGAGATGACCTTTTTTTTTTTTTTTTTTTTTTTTTAAAAAAGAGAAGTAGTAAACAAGAAGAATTTTTCTTTGCTGGTTTATACAGAGAACATTAAATAACTTTAAATCTACTGGCAAGTGAAGTGAATAATATCTCCCTACAATGGCATCTGTCAGGCGGTTTTTGGAGAAATTCAACAGTCCGATCTGGACACAAAAAAAAGATGAATGTTGTAATCTTAGTGACTTTGGCAAGGGCAAAATTGTGATGGCTCAATGTCTGCATCAGTGGTTGTAGATATATATCTATTATATCTATATTGTATAGATCATCAATCTATACAATTCTTTGCAATGATAAAGCAAAAGTGTTTTATAAAATGTATTTAGAAAAATGAAATGTCATTTTCAAGCATTCAGATGCTTCACTTAATGACAGCCTCATACTTTTTTTTTAAATTATTGTAAAAGCAAAGCACATCTTTCTTTTGGAAGTGTCTTTCTTCGTAAAATCATATTAATTCACCCTAGTTAGATAGGAAACATAACAGCAAAGCTATTTTCAGATTTCTCCAGAGATGCTCTATTGCAGTGGAGTCATACTCCACTCTGTCCTGGAATGCTGGTACACAGCACAGTTTGGTAGTTCCCCTCATCAAACACACTCACCAGTGAACCAGGTGTGTTTGGGGAGTGAAGTCATCAAACTTTGCTGAACACCGGCCCTCCAGGACTGGAGTTTGACACCCCTGCTCGATTGTTTCCAGGTCCAGACTCTTGACTTGGCCACTATTGGAGTTGGTTGGGGTGGCGGTGGTCTAGTGGTAGGGTACTTGCCTACGGACCTCTGGATCAAGAGGTCCCAGGTTCGAATCCCACCACTAGCACTACCACCACTGGGTCCCTGAGCAAGACCCTTAACCCTGAGCTGCTCCAGGGGGGACTGTCCTTGTAATTAGCAAATGTAAGTCGCTCTGGATAAGTCTGCTAAATGCCGTAAATGTAAATGTCTTATTTTATTTGTTGGTGGCATACTTCTGTTCGTTGTCTTGAAGAATTTTAAAGCTTCGCTCTAGCCTGAGAGCACTTTAGAAAAAGGTTGAACTCAGAATTAATCTGTAAATCTTTGCTTTTCTGCATCCTCCTTTCCTTCCACCCAATCTAGTCTCCCAGTGCCAGTACCCCCCCCCCCCCAAAAAAAAATTTTTGTGGGCAGCTAGATCCACAAAGACTTGTTCATCATGAATCTTGTCATTTGACCTCTCCCAGATTTGTTTTGCCACATTCCTATCTCCTATGTGTACAGACAATTCTCTCGACCTTGCATCATGGTTTTCATACAATACTTTAGAAAGGTGCAAACCTTTTACTAATGATGTCCAGTTAATTTAAAATAAGTGTCTGAATTATAATGTAAAGGGATTTTTTTGCTAATAATAAACTAACAAAACACACCAAATCTGAAAACATTCTGTACACCATAGTGTGCCCTGTCACAATTTCACTGTAAAAACTGTTCAGGAATGGTTTGAGGAACTTGACAAAGAGTATAAAGGGTTAAGCCAGAAGGCCACCTTTTAAAATGAATCAAAAAGGCTTGGTTTTAGAATGATTTTAACTTACTTTAAACTCAAAAACAAATGGCAACCTAAAAACACACTATAAACACTAAATTAGGGGGTTAGTTTTATATAATTTACAGTCGTCTTTCAAAGACCTGTTTTAAAATGGGGAGTGAAAAATATTTCTTTTTAACCGAAGTCTGTAACGATGTAGTGTTGTGTATGCTCCGCTGTCACCGCAGCCTTCCTGGCAGGTTTGGCTGCAGTCCCTTAAGCCCCGCCCTTCTCCGATGGCCTGGCTTGGAAGCAGTCCCTGAAGCCCTGCTTTCTCTCTAGTGGTCTGACTTGGACGCAGCCCCTGAAACTCCGCCTCCTCTTGTAGACTTAGCCCCGCCTCCTCCAGCAGGCTGGGACCTTGTCCCTGAAACCCCGCCTCCTCTGGGGGGCTTGGCATTATTCATGAGGCCCTGCCTACTCTGTCAGGTTTGTGCAGAAGTCCATTCTCCCTAACTTGAATGATGGCGCCCACATACCGCCTTCCCGGGCAGACGCGAATGACAGTGCCAAAACCCCACCTTCCCAGGCTGCTGTGAGTTACTGTGCCAAAGTCTGGCCTACCTGGTCTGACATAGGTGACAGCGCCGTAGTCCCGCCTACCTGGGCAGACATGGCCAATAGTGATGAAGTCCCTCCTACCCAGGCTGAGGGGGGTGTCACCAACTTCGCAACCTCCTCCTCCGCGGTGAAGATGATGGATATCTTTGAAGTCCCACCTTCTTGTACTGACGAGTGAGCCTCGCAGCCTCTAGCACTATGCTAGAGCTGGAACTGGCATAGCCTTGGCCACTCCTAGGAGGGGAGCGGATATCGTAAAACACCCTAGGCGCCACTCAACCTCCACAATCCCAGCCTCCAGCACCTGGAAGATCCGGTGGTTCTTCGCAGACATCTCAACGGAGCGCTCAGCTCGCTACGTCCATTTGTGGCGGCTGGTCATTCCTGTAACGATGTAGTGTCGTGGGCTGGATATCAATGCAGAGCCAAGAGCTTCATACTGAACTTTAATAATGGAAATAACATGCACAGAACACATAGACTAAATATACTGAACATAACGTGTAAACGATAACATAAGTAAGCACAAAGGTAAGCACACAGAATGATCAGTGCCCTGCTCTGGTTCATTGGGGCTTATAACACCAGCCCCCGATGAGGCACACCTGTTACCCATGGCACAGGTGTGCACAGTCAGAGCAGGGCACCCTCTACCGTCACACAGTCTAAACATGGAGTAGACCAAAGGATTGTGTTTCTGGGGTAAAAAAAAAAAAAACACCCACTCAAAAAGCAAAACTGAAACAGATTCATCCTGAGATCTAGTAAGAATATAGAGGAACATGAAGCATGCAAACAAGTAAGTTTGCCTTACTGCTGCAGTGTTATTGGATATTATTTGTTAACATTTACTAATTACTTAAAACTTTTCATATCCAAGGCTAACTGCTTAAAATTGCAAAAATATGTTGTGTAACACTAAACATAAAATATTAAAAGCAAAAACTATTGTAAGCTTTTTGTGGAATAGAGGTGCTCTGTTATATTTGTCTGCACACCAATCTTGAGGGAAAAAATTCTTCTCTACATTCGTAACATTGGTTGGAATGTTGAGACAAAGGTGTTTTAATCTGCCCAAGTTTTGGCCAGATTACAAAAAAGTACACTGAAATTATACATTTGACTAAATTCTCCAATGTAAAATGATAAGAGGCTTCTTTCTTCAGTGGGGCAGAGTGTTTGAGACTTTTGTTAGTGTGGGAAGAGACCATAACAGTGGTTTGCTCATTTGAGTGAAATGGATCAAGACATCTTTTTTCTAGAAGTGTAAGAACTGACATTTAATACTGATGGGTCAAGTTAGACAGCAACTAGTGTTGGCATGGTGTCTTTTTTTCCTTATAAAGAGTGACTACTACAAATTGTTCTATTCTTTCATGTAGTGCAGTTACTACATTGAATTGTATAGCCCACTGATCACAGGGAAGTTAAAAGAGGCAATTCAGTATTCTTGCTTCAATAAATCATGGGTTTAGCTTTAAAGAACAAAAATGTTCCTCTTACTTATTCTTTTATGACTGAACGGCAGTCAACCATCTGTTCTGTCTGATTTCATGCATCAACAGATTAGCTTGATTGACTTCAAATGTGAACTGTAAATACAGATAAAGGAAGATTTGTCTTTTCTAAGTATGCATAATTGTTAAAGTGAACATCACATTTTAGTATTTGTTGAAGTGAGGAGATGAATATGCTTAGGAAAGCTAAAGTTGAATGCAAATTTAGGCAGTAATTCAAATTTCCAGTTAAGACTGTTTGATGTGGACAAGAGATTTGTACGGCTCTTATATTTCTGTAATATTAAACTAATTTTCATATTGCATACTTTTGAGATAGTAATGAGAAGAAGTAATATGATGTGTAATCCAGCTAGGGAGAAACCTTACAATTTTACCAAAATTAACACCCAGATTCTGAAAGAGAAACCATGAAACCTTTGTAGGTCCTCAACATGGCCCTCTCTATGAATTATCAAATTTACAAGATGGAAAAGTAAGCAGGATGCAGGCTTCTTTTCACTCAAGTAGGTTATTGATTATACCATTAGAAATTAATATCTTTAAATGGCTAAATTCATACTAAAACAAACAACTACAACATTAGTTAACCTATGACCTTCCTATCATAAACAATTGTAACACCAAAAGGTTTTTATTTATATAGCACTTTTCACAAACCCAGTGACACTTGAATGAGTATAATGCTGAAGAGTTCTTCTGAACATGAATGGTGTCTTTACAAAAATCAGCAATATTTTGCATTTACTGTTTAATAAAACTTAGATGGAAAATTGCCTCAGCACATGAGGCAAAAATGATGTATGCCAACCATGTACTCATTTTCAGTAGCGCTGCTGTTGCCAAAGTGTGCTGTCTAGCACTGAAAGCAGCTGTACGGAATGAATTGTTTTGTTAAAACTATTGTACTGTATTTTAATGAAATATGGAAACTTTGAAATTATTTTTTATTTATGTATAATAAATTAATTTTTAAGCTGTTGTTGACTATTCTCTGCATTTATTCTTTTTTTTTTCTTCCCAATGTTAGAAACCATTTGGTGGCATTTTATTATTTTGCAACAGGGAATAGCTATAACATTTGCCTCTTATTCCTCTTATTATTTCTGTACCTGGTCTGTAGATGCATCAACAAATATCAAATATAGATGCATCAACAAATATGCAGCAGGTGTGTGAGTCAGAGTCAGCCATCTGCTGTTGAGATAGGCAGGCTGAGATGGTTTTGGGGGATGTTGCAGTAAAGTTCAAGTGTGGAATATGATGTTTGAAAAAGTATTAAATGGGATGTCAGCATTGTACTAGTGTTCTGAATTTCATAAATATACATTAGTGAGTCACCTGAGATTGTGCTGAGTTTTAGGCTGTAGAAGAAGAAACCAGACATGTATAGCTATATTTAGACTGCAGATTTGATCCCTATACTAAATATTTGCTGTGAAGGCATTTGATGTATAAATTAGATATAAAAAAAAGATTCTTCTATAGATTATTTTAATTGTTTTTTGTTTATGGTGTAATTCTTCTCTTTTGTTTTCTCAAACCTGATTCTCTTTTTTGTTCTCTACAGCTGTGTCGGATTTCTGAAGACCTGGCTACCATTTCTGATACTAATCAGTATCGTATCCTTGGCTCTTTATGTGAACCTGCAGTGACCAAGTTAAAATAGAAGGAAAATGGGGAGGCCACAGTTCCCTGCTTCTTGATGGAGATCAAGATCTTCATGAAGTGGGACTCCAATGACGGTCTACTGGTTCCTCTGGACAGAGGAGGATAAACAGAAGCCTCATCCAGAACTCCATGACGAGGAGCCCAACTTTGGGAATCTAACGCTGAGTCTCTTCGTGGTAGGGCAGAAAGAGAAAACCTGCCGTGTTTCACATCACATCTTGGTGTAAGAAATGCTATGTTCAAAAGCACGTCTTCTAAGGTATGGTTTTAGTGTTGCTTTTGAAAACAGTGGTGCGTCTTTATAGTTTGGTTTCAAATTAGGCTATTATTCTGTCTCACTTTCATAACCCTAAGTTAAAAATATAAGAACTGTCAGTGTGTTTGTCCAGTACAAAATCCTTCATAAAGAAGAGATTAAGACATGATAGCATTGATCGAATTTGAATCATTTTGTCTAATTCTTTTTTTTTTATGTCTGTCCTAAGAAAGCTTAAGCCTTGATCTGTACTTAATTTATATTTTTCCACTAATAAATGAAGGGTAAAACCCCAATACTTTACCCAGATTTTCATTAAGAAAGGTTTTAGCAATAGAGTGTCTTTGCTTAGCTTTTCCTTACTCCTCTGCAGATAGGCATGAGTTCAAGTGCATTAATATTTGTGTGTAATATCGCTTGACTATTAACAATTAAGTGAAACCCCTTTTATGTTAGATTTGTTGCTCTAGAACTTGTCTTCAGATTTCAGTTTGTGTAGTCAGACTGTTGTCACATTTGCTCTCGTCCACATTGGTTGCCATGGTAACAATGCAAATAAGTATATAGGATTAAGCAAGGGCAAGAATGAACAAACCAATCCCATTTATGGGATAGGATGTTGATGTTTATTTTTTTCTAACAGCTATAACTAGTGAAAAGAACAGAAAGATCATTCTATCACTTACAACAGCATTGCATGTTTTAGCATTCAGAAGATGACTATTGGCTAAAGGTTCAAATCAGTAAATACAAATGTTACCTAAATATGTATTAAAAGCTTCAACTCCCATTATTAAGCTATAATATGATGTGCAACTTGCACGTTTTTATGTTAAGAATCATCACCCTTGTGTTACAAAAAAACAGTGGAATATGATTTGAAATTGGGCTTGTGGTTTGAATCCAATGGAAGAGGTCAGATTTCATTTGACTTTTTAAGATTCAGACTGCAGATAATCTGTTTTACTTGAATCAGATGTGCTTGAAAATTTGGATTCGTGCTGCTTGTCTGAACAAAGCCTTAGGTTTACAGTTTGATAATAGTTCATATATCAGTCAGGGTTTGTTTTTGACTATCTACTATCATGGCAACTTTTTACAAAAAAAATTCTGTCGCCACACCGACAGGTAGTGTGCCGTTATAACAGTTTTTATTTATTCAGAACTCTATATAAAAATGTACAGGGTGATTTCGCATCAGCATTTTGCAGTGAAAGCTATTTTTTTTTTCCATAAAAAGGAAAACATAAATCTATCATAAATGTAACCTTGTGTAATCTCATTTATTGTTGATGGTTAGATTTCAGTTTGATAAAGTGCAAACAAACGTTTTCTAAGTTCATGCTAAATATAGATCATTTTTATTTAATGAAACTGGTATTTATAAATCAGTAAATGTAATACATTCAGGGTAGGACAGTTTAAGCTCTTTTGAATGCATCCACATGGTGCTTGGATTACAGCTGACAACTGATGGTAAAAATGTGCTCAGTGCTCTTGAATCCATCCTGACTGTGAGGTTGAGCCTTATTGTTTGCCTTTCTCTACTGTACATATTAACTTTGCGTTTAGTTTCAAACACCAGTTGAATCCCGCTGTAATCCTAGACCACTGTCAGGACACCAAATCCGTTACCATGGCTCCTGTGCCTGAATCAAATCCCTCTATTGTTTGGAATCAAAAGTGCTGAGCCCCCTTTTTTGCGCTCACCCCTTCTCACTTTCACTCATTCTCCCACTCTTTCACACTCTTGCTCTTTGGATGCATTGCCAGGAACAGCAGGTAGCCAGGGGTTCTCAGCTCTTCAGAGCCTCCTGTTGAAGATGCCTGAATCTCCTTGCGAGTGAGTGAATGTGTGTGAGTGTCTGTGAGTATAAGTATGAGGAGAGAGTCCCCTGCCTGTACTGGCCCAGGCTGATGAGATTAGAGACGGTATGTGAAAGGTCTGAATTTCACTTAGTTTCTTATGTATGGACCTCTCTTTAATGCCTGAGCCACTAGATCTTGGGCATATTGTTTGCCTTAGATTGCCCATTACTGCAGTTCAACGACTCTGGTTTTAAATCAGCTGTCCTACTTTTAGAGGTTTTATAGATTTATAAAGTACTCACTCCCATATAGAAGCTAATGTTTAAGGTGTGTAATACTGTTATTGTAGTTTAGCTGCTGCTTTTGCTCTTGTCCACAGTTTAATCATCTCTACCTTTTTTCTTTCTGTCAGTAATTTTCTTCAAATCATATGTTATACTTATGCTATAGTTTATTCTTTTCATTTGTACAGCGAGGTAAATGTCTTCATATTTAGCAAAATACTTCTGCAGCTAATTTATGCTTGCTTGTGAGACTGTGACTCTGGATGAGTGCATGCACTAATGTGTCGGCTTTGTCAGCATGATCTTTATGTACACTTTTATGCATGCACCTGGATGTGGGAGGGTAGGAGAGACTGGATGTTTTTAGGTACTTAATCTACTTACTGCAGGTTTCACCATACATTTATATGCATATTTTGATATAAAGATTATTTTTGAGATTGTATTTTGCTGATAGTCACAGTAGTACTAGAAGAAAAGCAATTGTGCTCTGCCCGCTTGAATACCTGCATCATGACCCAGTTGCCTGTGACAAATGGCTGTTAGAGTTTAACAAATGCATTAGCCTTCATAAATAGCCAAATGTATTTATTTTTCTTTCTTACTTACGTCAAACATGTCCTAAATGAGATCATAAGAAACACATCATTTAAGATACAGGGGAAATTTCATTCTCTAGGACCTTCCTGTTCTTCATTGATTTTTTTCTTTTTCTTTTTTGTTTTGTTTTGTTTTTAACGCAGCTTTGTACCTGATACATTCATTATTGTACTACATGAGTTATAATGCATCATTGGATGCTTGGGCTGTGGATGCTTGGGCAAACTCAACAGTGGCTATCCATTTAAATATTGGTTTTACTGAAAGCAGAAGTACCAAGTGAACATGTCTGGTGGAAGGGGACAACATTAAAACCATAATGTTTGCTAGGCTTTTGGTTGGAAATCTCTGCCTGTGCTAGACATGACCGCTGATAAGCTTTATTACTTCAAAAGCTAGTTGGCTACCAAACAAGGCTACAGCAGAAATAAAGGCAATACAACATTGTTTCAAACCAAAGTAGATGAGCAGAACAGAAAAAGCAATTATTTAAATTCATTTTGAAACTTCTTAAAAACTGAAGTTCTTCATGGCAAAACTTGCATGGCTGGCCATTAAGTACATTAATCCAGTGAGCTGCAGCCTGCCCCTCACTCTATGCAGTGGCCTCCAGTGTTTTTTTTTTTTCCCCCCCATGTGATTTTAAATTTAGTCATTGTTTAATCATAGTCTTTAATAATGTAATTTTTTTGCAATTTAATATACCAGCAATTACCTTTTTTTTGTTGTTGTTGTCATCTTGCTATTTAGATTAACACTGGTGGTCACTTTTGTAACATCAGTGTTACACTTCAGAGTGGTGAGTTGAAGATGAATAGGGGATGGGAGTGGGGGGTGTTGACTTGGGGCCTAGGACTACTGAATATAGCCTTTGACACTGCAAGGCTTTTGTTAGGAGGGATTTAGATTATATTAAACATTGCCTCAACAGTGTATCCACAAGGAGGCTTCTGGAATGTGGATACCTGCGGTTTAACCAATTACTTTGGTCACGAAAGCCATTTTAATGTTATCACAACTCCGTTTTGATGAGGTAAAACGGCACTACCTCACACTCTTCACCTCTCACTCGCATACTGTTGAGAATCGCCAATGCTTCCTAATCAACTGGCTTGTTTATTCCAACGATAACACATCTACTGTCATTTAATTGTCAGTTGAATAAAATAATATCAGTTAAAATTAAAATTCAGTGTATTTCCTTTTCTTTTGACTCAGTTTGTGGTCTTGGAGGGTATTTCACAAAAGTTAATTAAAGAAAGCCTGATAATTTAAAACCAAAGTCAAGTCTCTCACATTGTGACCCCTTAGTTCTAGAGTTGCTGTTTGGATGCATAAGCTTCAACTCATCAGCCCATTAGCACACACACTCACTTTGCGTTTGTGCGTGTGTTTGTGTACACGCGTTTGTGTGAATGAAGCCCTGTCTAGTACTTAAAACATCTTTGTACCATTAAGGATTCAGAGTAAGCCCAGGCACAGACTTAACAGGTTTTGAATTTCAGATGAGCAAACCTAGACCTAATCGATGTCCGGGAAAGCAGCTCTGTGTTTTGCTAACACGGGTCAGTGATGAAACATGAGCTTGACCACCGCTGAGTTAACAGCGCTGGGAATGTCTCATCCTGGGCGCTGCGGGCTCACCAAGGACTGATCCTCGTGTTACAGTCTGAAGATGTGACACTTAGTTGTCAAATGAAGAACAACAACCCAAAGATCCACAGAGCGCTTTAATTTATGAGCCATTGCCCTCAAAAGCCGCTGGAGTCCCGCCGTGTTCAAAGGGAGAGGCGGAGGGGGGCTCTGCCCTCCCCCTCTTACACACACACACACACATCCACCGATTGCTGGGCTTCTCACCTTTAAAGAGAACAAATGAAATGAACTCTGCGCGGCCTTTTGCAGCAGCACCTCCTCCCCACCACACAGCCACCTGAGAAGAGAAGTGTGATCAGAGCGGCTCTCTGTGAATCGAGGCTGCCAGAGATGATTTTAAGTTTGAGCCTAAGGGTCAAGTTCGAAGGCGAAGAGGCGGAGCTGGAGTTAAAAGTTTCTCGTTCGCATTTTCGGTTCCACCTTAAGTGGTGCAGCATTCAGCGACTACAGTGAGAAGCTCACTCATTGGAGTGAGCTCACTCATACACCATTTAAGGAGGAACGGAAAATTGGACTAGACGTTCTCTCAAACAGAGCACACGTTGCAGGATCGAGTCTAATAAAGTGGTGCCGTTTAATACGGGCTTTGATGGCGGTCGTTTTAAATCGAGTTTAGGACCAACGCTTTGCTCAGATGTGGGGAATCTGTTCATAAAGGCAGACCCTCCTTTCCCCCCCGGAGTGTGTGGCGGGGGCTCGTGGCCCCTCCCTGTCGGTTGCGAGGCGCGAGGCTGCTTTAACTTCATTGTTCGCGAGCGCAGCGGATGAAACGCGGCTTTCTAATGCTAATCGGCGGCCGCCTCTCGCGCACACGTGGGGGATGCACAGGGACTGAGAACCCGACGCGAAGTTCACTTCAAGCGCCACCTCGTCAAGATCTGATAGAGTCTTCGCACGCCGGCTCTTTAGGTTTAGGGTCTCGACGTGCACAACAATCTCCCAACTTACTTGATGCGTTTTTTTAAAGTAACGCGTGCAGAAGCCCAAGCATCCCCCTGCCCGCCGGATCATCACAGTCAGGGAGACTCGGAAGGAATCCGGGCTCGGTAAGCAGGTTCAGCGCGCGCTCCCTAAAATGCTCGAGTTGGGAGTGAGGCTTGTGCTCCTGGCACTGGTTTGGCTGCAGCCCTCGTTCTCGTCGTGTCCTCCGGGCTGCGAGTGCTCAGAAGCGGCTCAGACTGTCAAATGCGTTTCGAAGGACCTCCGCAGTATACCAGCCGGGATCCCGCTTTACGCCCGGAACCTGTTCATCACCGGGAACCGGATCAGCCGGATCGGTCCGGAGAGCTTCAGAGGTCTCGACAATGTGACAACACTATCGCTCAGCAACAACCGGTAAACACTCCGACACATGCGTTCAGAAGCACACTCACTTTAAAACTGGTATTTAGATTTAAGCTTTTAAAGAACAACTGGAAAGTTCTGTTCCACAGATGCTCCTGTAAAGTTTAAAATGCACTCCAAGCACCAATAGTTGAATTTCACACATAAAAAAAGGAAAGTAAAAAGGATCTACATCAGTTTAACAGTTTAAAGAACATTTGTGCACCTATGCATTCGGCTGTGGCATGAAACTCTGCAAAACCACTGCCTTTTCTAAAGAACCATCGAAGAAACCTTTTAAAAGGGGGTGTCGAATCATGACAACTCAACCAATGGTTGGGCTCTTTGATGTTGAATTTGTTGTGTTTTTTTTAAGAACCTTTTACCAGGAAACACTTAAGGTTCTATTTAGTCAAAGAACATTTTTGGCACTATTTGGTACCTTTTTGCTGAGATTGTAGAGAACAGTTATGACATTTCTATATATAATCATTGACTGAAGAACTCCTTAAGAACCACTTTAGGTTACTGTAGAGTGATAGAGTGTGATTTTTTTTTTTTCCTCCTTTGCTAGAATATCTGAGGTGGAGTCTCACACCTTCTCCAGCCTGCGTAGCCTCAGATCTCTGGACATGAGCAGCAATCAGCTGGCCTTGATCCACCCCGAGGCTTTCACAGTGCAGGGGCGCATGCTGAGAGAGCTAAATCTCAGCAGGGCACTCTATAACCACTCCTCAATAACTGACTTGGCCACCTCTCTGCGCTGGAGCAGCCTAGAAGCCCTGCTCAGCCTGGACCTGTCCAACAACGGCCTGAATTACCTGCCCCCTCGCATCTTCTCTCACCTGACCAGCCTGCAGAGGCTTCAGCTGGCCAACAACTCCATTGTATCTGTTTACAACGAGACTTTCTCAGGCCTGGGGCACCTGGAGGAGCTGGATCTCAGCCTCAATGCCCTGAAGACATTCAGGGAGGAGGGCTTGATGGAGTTGGAGCAAGTGCCCCAAGCAAAGTTGCATCTCGGGCAGAACCCGTACACATGTACCTGTGGGATTGAGCCCTTTGCCGCCTGGCTGAATGCTTCGCAAGCGCGGGTGATAGACGTGGAGCGTCTAGTTTGTGTTTTTCCTGTTGAATTGCGTAACACCTCTTTGTTGACAGCTGGGAAGCTGGCGCTGGGCTGCCATCGAGCAGGAGAGGGCGATAACTTGGCTCTGCAAACGTCTTATGTCTTCCTGGGCATAGTGCTGGGCTTTGTGGGCCTCATGTTCCTCTTTGTGCTCTACCTGAACCGCAAAGGCATCAAGAAGCGCATCTATGATATGCGAGATGCCTGCAGGGAGGTGTGGGAAGGATATCATTACAGATATGAAATTGACTCTGATCCCAGGCTGTCACAGGTCTCCACCAGTGCAGATGTGTGATTCAGACTCATTCTGGACTCAGTTTGGATTTTTTTTTTTTTTTTTTTTTTTTTAAATCCAAGCTCTTCTAAGCCAAGCTCCTCATCTGAACTTGTTTTCTAGCACATTTATACCTGGAGGATATCAGCATAAAAGTCATGTGTTTCGTGAGTGTAGATGTGTATGAACATACTGCAGTTAAAGTAGGCAAATAGTTTTTTTTCCTCTCTGTGAAAAAAGCATGTACTGCCTTTTTATGTATTCAGGAGCCATGACAACAAGCACATTACAGTTGTTCTGTTATTATATGTGCATCACCCCTTCCAGCATTCCATTAAACTTCCATTCAAGGCATTGCCACTCAATGACCAGAGCAAGCTGGTGGATTATCCCATTAAAAAAACAAAAAAAACACACAAAAAAACCAAAAACAATTTTCTCACTGCTTTTAACGGTCAGTTACTGCCATATTATCCACAGTATGCTCACCCAGAGTCTAGCTAAGTGCCTTGGTCTAACATAGGTCAGAGATGTCTCGACCATTATGTCATTCTGTCCAAACCTAAAAGGCATTTACAGCCTTGGAGGGGAGTGACTGTTTCTCAGGCACATTCACTTTGAAGCCCTGAGAACTGTTCTAATGCATGCTGTTGCTGCATGATTCTCTGAGGTGTACTGAGTCCTTGAGCCGGTCCATGATCAGCAGCCCTCTCAGCTCCTCCGTCCCTATACCCACAGGGAGCCTGCAAAGAATGTCTGCTTTTCTCTCCAAAGCATTCCAGCTCAAGGATAACCTTCTCTAAAGCTTTCTGCTACAAGAAACACACTCTCTTTGTGCTGGATAAACGGAGGGAGGGAGAGAAATGAAAAGGAGAATCTTTCAGGGGAAAGGAGCCAGCTGTGGAAATCTCTGCTCCTCTTCTGTTCTTCTCTCCTTTTTTTTCGGAAGAAACTTGTGCTTTGTTTTTACTCCTTTCATTTTTATTGTCAGGATGATGAGAACCAGCCCTGGATGAGGGCTTGCTGAAGACAGCAGTGGGCCTGCTGGCCCTTTGAAGGCACAGCCTGGCTCTGCTCCTAGTGAGCTCGGCAGCTTTTTCTGTTTAAGGGACTTTGTGGTGATAAGATACAGATGAAACTGAGGGCAGCCCCATTTAAGGGTCCCCTTCCTTTTTTCTAAGTGCAGCACCAAAATGCATGGGACTAAATCCTCAAAATGTGTACCTGATGTTCTATAGAACCAACAGCATGGACTTGGATGCCACGGTTTGCTTATGTGTTTTGTAAAACAAAGCCAGTAAATATGCATAGATTGAAATGGCCTTTATAAAAACTGATTTAATTGCTTCAAAGCACAGTTTGTTCATGTGGAAATGGGTTCCCTAAGAAAGATTAAACCTTGCCCTGTACTAGATCAAAATGTCAATCGTGAATGTCCTTTAAAAATGTATTTTATGCAAGAATTAGATTTGGTGAACCAGGCCAGTGTCCAGTTTTCTAGAAGTACCATAGCACAAATATTATTGCGAGATTTTAGTGAGAATCACTTTGAAGTCTCGCTGTTAAATACTATTGCTTAATGCCTTGATGACACATGAGTCTTTACAAAAATCGTGTCTTCCAAAATGTTTTGTTGTAGCTGTTAAATTGTTTCATAAAAATGCAGAGCCATTGACTGTAACTAAATGTGTCCAAAAGAGAAAGTAGCAAAGCCTGCAAGTTGTCTAGTACTCCCAGGTTTTCCCCAGAGTTGTCTTTATACATTTACAATGCATTGAATGAACAAACTGAATGGCTTTCCTTATGGGCAGAATTTCTTCTGCATGCTTAATAAAATGTTGAAGTTTACATTTCTGCCTGTGTGTCCAGTTACTTCAGAACATTTGTTTCATAATTTGTGTGCAGTTCATTGGTTACAAGAGTTTTTCCATAAGAATTTTTAATCTGTTCCATATTTATAGGCCAGTGTAGTAAAACTCCTTAGATTTTTTCAGCATGTAAAGCTACAATAATGCAGCATAAGCATCCTTGGGAAAAGCCTTGAGATTAATTGATGCCTCTAAAAAATATTAGGCCTGCATTTCCACAATATCCCCATTGTGTTCTTGTTTCATAAAGACTGTTTAGTTTTGAAAGTAAACCAAATGAAATCAGATATTTACAAAGAGATAAGAAAACAAGAGGGCTTGCAGCTCTACAAAGAACTGGTCAACTTGCTCATGGCCAGTGCAGTGAAATGGTCTTTGTCTTCCTTGTGCTGAGATGCCTGATAGTAACTTGCTGCGTACTCATCAACAAAGGCTTATTATACTGTGTCCTTACATGTTGACCCCTCCTATGAGGGAGGCCAGTGCTGCAGTAAAGTCACAATCAGAGAACAGCTATTACTCTCAGTAAGTACACCTCAGAGGAAGTCTGTATGTAGGTATTGTCTATTTAATTCCATGTGTCATCCTGCACATAAGACAGGCATATTTTTATCACCACGAATGGGGGTGTGCTGTCAGGAACATCACAGGTCAATCTGAATAATGGCCTCTGGGGTGGACACTGGAGGTGTTCCATATCTGAGTCTATATGAGGCAGAGGTGTACTGGACCCAGATCCAGCCTTGACTTTGGAAAAGTATTATTTTTACTGAATTCATTTATATCACAGACTTGGGTAACCTATCTATGCCCTGTCCACAAATTTTGCCCAAAAGTCACATTTATTAATATGATCAAGTGATCACAACTGGTAAATACCCCCTGTTGTACTCCGATGGCCAACAAAGTTGTATTTGAAACTGAGAAACACTTCTGAAAGATTCTGAAATATGATGACACACAAAACTTATAATATTATCTACACTTATAACAACCACTGGTCCAGGACTCAAATCCACAACCTTCTGATCATGGGGCCTAGTCCCAAGGGTACCTTTGATATTTTAATCTGAATTGAGATGTATTTTTTAGCAGATTTGGTACATACACCTCTCAAATGTGCATCTAGACACAACATTGGAGTGTATTATTTACTAGTTTTTTTATTTTGTATGTGTGTGAATGATAAAATTATTTTTTCATTTGCTTGATTGTAGATTCTCACCATCGAGTATCTGGAGCAAACATCTGAGATTGAATAATTTCAATTTTAAAGAGATACTATGTGGTTTATCTTTTTTACAGTCTGAATTTTTCTGCCTATATCTCTCTATTGTCTCTCAACTGGCTTGACCCTGCCTGACTTCACTGATAGAGCTTAAGGCAACAAATTGTTGTCATTTCATAAAGGTAAATGACAAACACAATAGATAATATCATAAAATCCCTTTTTGTCTATAAATGGATGACTGCGAGTACACAGCATAATGATGCTGTGTTTGCTTTTTGCAGGCTAGATAAGGAATGTCATATTTTGTCATATTGTGTCTCAGGCCAGACTAAATTTGTTGACAAAACATTGTCTGTAAATTAAAAAATCAACTGGTTATAACATGAGTGCTGCAGGTCAGATTAGAATTATTAATGGATAATAGAATAATGGGGCTGTACATTATTATAAAAGTACTCCAACTGTTAGTAAATAGTAATAAGCACTATTTAATAGTAACCAACACTTAGTTATTAATAATAAACACTACCCTCCGAAATGATTTAACATTAGCTAGCAGAGGAGCCTGTACTAAACTGCAGGCCAGTATATTTTTGGCCAGCTTGTTATGTTAGCTAATATAATTGCAGAGTTCTCAGATATGGTTATCACTTTTATTTGAAAGCCCAGTCACTGATAGCCTGCTACCTAAAGACCATATGTCTTATTTACCCGTGCAAGCCCTGCCCCTACCCTATCAAATACTTAATAAAAGACAGTTTTTAAGATTTTTATGCACGAATATAATAATGTTTCATATTCTGAATATGGATAAATATTATCACCACTTTAGCGGGGCAGTGGTGGCCTAGTGGTTAGGGTGTTGGCCACGTGATCGGTGGATCTGGGGTTCGAACCCCTTCCCAATGGGTTGCCCTGAGGTACCCTTGAGCAAGGTGCCGTCCCCGTCCCGCTCCTCCCTGCGATGGGCTGGCGGTTGGACACCAGCACTCCCCCGCAACCCTGTTTGGGACAAGTGGCAGAAAATGGATGGATGGATTATCACCACTTTAAAAATGTTGGTGATGTGAAACCTGCAAGCAAAAACCAAGACATATCTAGCCATTACCCTGATATGACTCTCTGATCTTATGCAGAACATTGCTGTTTCAAATGCAGGCTGAGTACAGAGCCTCTTCCAGTAATCCATAGTCTGTTCTCCTGGGCTTTGGCAGGTACTATGGACATACTGAGAAATATTTACTTTCTGGATATTTTATCTTCCAGTTCCTGAATACAGGGACAGTGCCCCCTGGAGCAACTTGGGGTTAAGGGTTTTGCTCAGGAACACAATGGTGGTAGTGCTGGAGGTGGGAACTGAACCTGTGACCTCTTGGTCTGTAGAGGAGTATCCTACCACTAGATCACCAGCACCCTTGTATGCATAAATATTCACTATATAATGAGCAGCTTGGTGACTCAGGACTACATATGTGAAAAAAACACCATGTTTGCTGGTATACAGTACTTAGAACCAACCAAAAGTTGTACTAGTAAGAATAAAAGTAGTAAAGTTAAGGAGCAAAGGCTTGTCTTATGGGATCAGCAGATCAGCACTGTTATGGATGCACAAAAGGGACCCACACAATATTAGGCTTTTTTGTTTTAACAGATAATAAGTTTATATGTTTAGTCTCATACTATAAGTGAAATTGTGTGTTAAGTTATAGAGAGCACTTAGAAGGTTGTCTTGAGCTAAACTTCTGTTCTTTCATGAAGGTTATTTGTCTTCTAGAGCATGTTTCCTGAAAATGTATCAACATCCTGACTTCAGTGTGTTCGAGAGAGGGACGTCCTGGGAGATTTTCATTAGCTTCTGGTAGCTTATATTTTCAGAATGGTCAGTCAACCAGAGGGCTTACAAACGGCTGCTGCCTCCCTCAATAGCTCCCCTTGTGCAATATTATGGCAGGCTTGTTAAAACCAAAGAAAATATTCACCCAATTAGTCATAAAGTCATGATTTGCTAAAAATGGTCTTTACGTGTATTGTCTGCTCAGACACCTCTATGCTGAAGATTAATGTGTGCTCTTCTCTTCCCCCCTGAAGGCTGAGTCTGCTGAAGAGACAAAATGTCTCATAGGTACAAATTTCTTTCTGTTGTTTTGACGTTTTGGTGAGGTGGCTATTTAATGAGCTCAAAGCTATTGCAGCTTTTGCAAGACTGCTGTGCAGCTCTTGGGGCCTACTCATTCAATCATCATTCTTTCACATTTTTATTCTTTCATGAAGGCCCTGTAGTGGTTTCACTATTAAATATGAAAGCTCTATGAGGACATTTTTGCTGCGCTTTTTGAGCAACTTTCCTGTGCTGCAATTAGTCATTTATGAAAATTCTTTTTTTTTTAGAAAACATCTTGGCACTATTAAGCATGTTTAATGGGCATGATAGAAAATATAACTTCAAAAGTGAATCCCACATCTGCAAAGGATTCACCATGTTAAAGGAAAACCCACAACAGTCATCAGCATGACGACAGCGACCTAAGTGGCATCTGACAACAGAGTTTGCTAACACTGTGAAGAGAGCAAAGAGGGACAGACAGCTGGAAGCTTTTTGTCCCCTCTCTCTGCTTTCCACTTTTTATTTGTTCCAAATTCTTTTTCTCCATCTCCAGCTCCTTCTTTTCTCTTTAAACAGAGAATATCACATCTTCCAGTTTGGTTTCACATGAAAAGTTGCAAGTATATGCAGCTAAAGTAGCTAATCATGTTGTATAGTTATACAATTATATAAATTATATATTGTTGAATATTCTCAAAGAGACTCGTGCTGTTCCTTACACTATATGACACACTGTTATTAATTAACATGGACAAAATTTAGGCTTCAAGATGTCTGCTTCTACTGCTTTAAGATGTGCTAATTCTACCATGTTAATAGATACCAATGTGTCTGGTGGTGTCAGAAATCAGATAAACGTTCTTCATAATCATTTTTAGTTTAACTCACAACCTAACATTTAGGAATGGGTATTACTTGTTAGATACAAGTAAGGCCTCACCGGGCCAGTGTAATTCTAAAGACACAAATTATTGACACTAAAAGTGTCTTTGCAAATGGACTTCACTTATAGTAAGAAAAAAAAACAGGAACATGTTATCCTAAACTGAAATCTTTTCCTAGTTTCTTTATAATTCTTTTTTTGACATTTTGAAAATTGATTTGATGTTCACATCTGAAGTATTTTTCACTCTCCTACCAGTAAAAAGCATCATATTTACCATTGTGATAGACTTCAGCCTAGGCTAATATATCTAACTAGCTCAATGACAAAGAGCTAGGCCATTGTTGGCTTGATCAATGCGGGCTGATTGTGTTCAGAGGGCTGGAAGAGGAGTTGAGTTGGTTCAGCTGGATGGAGAGCCATTAATACCTCTATGGTCCTATTCATCACTTCCCATAATGAATACACACACATGCACACACGCATGCCAGGTTATGCATCAGCCAAATAGACTCTTTTTGCTTGCTTACAAATGTACCTCCAAGACACACCTGCATAATATGTACCTGCTTACAAACACATGCACACAGACAAAGACTCATATGATATGATATGTTACTGTTATTGTGAAGTCTGTCATAATACACTGTCATAATACAGTGTATTACTGGCAGGACACTGCACAAATGCATTTCCAGTCATTTATTTTTTTATTATTTTTATTTCTGTACCGTTTTTTCTACTTACGTCTATTTTTATTGCCCATGTCCTTTGTCCCTTTCAGTTTATTCACAAACCTCTTAAAGCCTAAATGCAGTGTCTTGTGATTGAATACACAAGTACAGTGATGTCATATATTTGATATGTAATTTAATCTTAAATTAGATCTTAAATGTGGAAGTATGTGAACACCATTCCTAATTATTCAGTTTACATGTTTCGCTGCTAACAAATGAACAAAATTAAGGACATGTTGTGATGTAGACTCTGCAAACATGCAGTGGAATGGATTGTACCAAAGAGCTCAGCAGTTAGTACTGTCCTGGAATGCTGCATGTTGCCTGCTTAATTTTCCCCGGTCAACTGTTAAGCAACAATTGTGAAGAAGAAGAACTCACATTATTATTATTATTATTATTATTATTATTATTATAAACAACACCAAGTCAGGGGTGAAGTGGTGAAAAGCACACCAGCTCTGGACTTTGCAGCAGTGTAAACGAGGTCTTGGAAGTGATTAAAGATTTCACAATCTGGCCTTCTGATTGACAATTGTCACACGTGGGGTGTTTTGGGCACGCTAGAGGGCACTCTCTGTCACGTGTCTTGTGTTTTGGGCACGCTAGAGGGCGCTCTCTATCACGTATAAGGTGTTTAGGTCACAGGAGGTGTTTTGGGTACGTTAGAGGGCGCTCTGTTCTGACTGAGCACACCTGAGCCCATGCAGGCACAGGTGTGCATCATTGGGGCTCACTATTTAAGCCCCGATGAGTCAGAACAGAGCGCAGCTCATTAGGTAGGTCAAACCTATGCGTAATGGTGGTTCTGTCTTTTGTAACTAGGTATCTTGATTATAGACTGCAGTTCCTTGGCACTTGGATCTGGATTAGAACTGCAGTCCTTGTTTCTTGTTTTTTCGTCACTGTGAATAATAAACCTCTGTTCTGAACTCCTGGCTCCGAACTGGCGTCCATCCGGGATCCCGCCACCGTTACAGAATGAGCCGCCAAGACCGGGACGCCAGGAGCGTCGAGGAGTGGCTGGAGGAGCTAGAGCGAGCTCTGGGGCCCAGATGAGGCTCCAGCGCTGCTACCGCTGTGTGGTCCCGAGGCACTGCGGGCAGGCGGGAAGTGCAGGGCGCGGCTGCTGAGCTCTCCACGGCGCCTGGACCTGCTGGTCTGTAGTCGGCTGGCTCCCTACGCTGGGATTCCTAGAGCAGCCTGGAGAGTGCGGCCGAGACAGAGGGCTGTACCAGAGCCGTGATGGGCGATGTCATTGGAAGATCCCCCGAGGAAGAGGCTTCCCGCCCTATGTGCAACACGGTCAGAAGATGGCGAAAACCAGCGAGAAACAAAGAAAAGGAAGTTCCTGCGAGGAAGGAGAAACATTACATACTTTCTTTTTCGGCTCTGCTCTCCACCAACCACAACACTGGATGACCCAGTGGAACCGCTGCTGTCACCAATCTGGCGCCCTTTCCACGAAGGTGGTACGAAACAAAAACTCGATGAATTCTCACTGCTGCACAGCTAATGGAGATTAGTGCGGTAATGAATTCTCTGCACAGCTAATAGAGAGAGACGGTATAGTAAAAAAATTCTCGGCTCAGAGAGCCATTTCAGGCAAGAAAGAGTGCTGCAAGAATCAGGATTTAGAACGACCTACAGGAATCTCAGAAGGTCTGGCTGTCTGTTCTGGGCGCAGAAAGACAGAACAAGAACATGTTAGTCGAGCAGCTCCAGGAAATGGAGGCGGAGCTTCTCACCAAAGTCAAAGAAATCAGTACCACGAAGTCTAAAGATCAGCGCCTTAGAAAGCGAAGTGTGAAAAATTGGGAGGACAACGCCTCTCTTCAGGCTCTGACACACCAGCTGCAGGTGAGTCACCAATCTCAAAATCGTTCCCTTCAGGAGGAGCTGGCTTCAGTAAGCGGACTTCAGGAAAAGCAGGCTAGGCACAGCCAGGCGTGAGAACACAAGTGAGAAAAAAACACTTCCGGCATCCGGCGGCGGGGAGTGCGACCAAGAAGGCCCTTCGCGGCAGCGAGTGGCAGCTGCGGAGTCGACCCACAAACCCAGCACCACGCAGCCAGTCTGCTGCACCGAGAAGGGGAGGAGGATTCGGGCACAGAGGAAAATCGAACATGGCTGCAGTAACCCTTCAGGCGCAGGTAAAGGAAACCCACATAAACAGGAAGTACTACCTGGGGCTACGATGGGCAGCCAAGAACTGCGATATTATAGAGAGCTAGCAAGAGTATGGGAGCAAGAAATGAAGTCTTTGAAGAGGAGAAAAAAAAGAGGCTGCCGTTGTTCACCACAGCTGCATTCCGAGGGATGAGGACCAGACAGACTCTGAAACTGAAGCACCAGGCTACCACTGCGATACAAAGTGCTTGCAGGGCGCACTGTGCGTAGAACGCGATACTTATACATCAAACAGACTTATTTGTTGCCAGTCAGCTGAAGTATCGTTCCCTGCGTGATGCCAGAAAACAGAGAGAAATTTTTGAGTGGCTCTGCTGCAATGTTCCTGCAAGCCTGCTTCAGAGGTCAGAGGGTCAGAAAGGCGGTGATCCTGCACCATCAGGCAGCTTCCCTGATTCAGGCTGCGTTCAGGACACGGAGGTAGTAAAGTACCAGGCCATAGGATGTCAGCCATCTTCATTCAAAAGATATTATGGGTCCTACGTAGGGGCAAGAAAGTGAACATGAAAGATTCAGGTGTTGAAGGTCTGCGATACGCATCCAGGCCTTTAGAGGTTGTGGTTGAAAAATGTTGATGCTGCTGCCAGACAAAGCTGCTGTCATTATTCAGGCTGCAGTGAGAGTGCACCAGCGAGATCTCTGTCTTCAGAGGCCGCTGGGCAACAGTGATAAGTCAGAGGAGGTTGGAAGGTGAAACGGGACTTCAACAGGACAGAGAGTATCAGATGTGCAAACATGCTGCGATTTGCACTTGCAAAAGTCAGGGAATTTCAAAGAGGAGCCGGTGAGGATCTGGCCGTGCAGTGCAGAGAGGCGAGAACAAGCCAGGCCACCTGGAGGTATTGACAGATCAGCCCTGCGGAAATGTTCGGATCGCAGAACAGGAGGTTGCTGACAGGACTCCACAGCAGCTGACGAAAGAGCCTCTATGCCTGGGTGAATGCACCGGTCTCGGAATAGCGAGAGCGAGGAAAGAGAGGAAGCACTGGCTCAAGACAAGTGAGCATCATGGGAAGGAGCAACAAACTCCAGAGAAGACAGAGGTCTCAGATTAGAGATACAAGCTGTGATGGTTTCAAAGAGAGGACTAAGGAGAACATATGAACAGAGAAACCAGATCGTATGCCCAGATAGCAAGAGAGTTGAAGGACTCAACTGCTCAGGAGAAACTGGAGGCTAAAATGGCCACTATGGAAGCAGTTGAATCAGAGGCAGGGCAGGCTGAGACAGATTGCAGGACCACAACATACGCTCTGCAGGCTGACCTGAGAGGGGTCTGTTATGAGAGATGACTCACCGAGCTAGAGAAACAGGTCAGAGGGTATGGAAGTAAAATTGGCAATCATCGAATCTCAACTCACTTCCGGCAACAGTGCCTGCACTGGAACCCAGGGTAAGCCAAACAGAGCAACTGGAAGACAGTCCAGCGGAGAAACAGGTAACAATTTCAGAGAGGGAGCAGCTGCCTTCGGACCCCCTACCGTCAGCTCACCCTCACAATTCAGCAAACCCAGAACAAGGCGACTCGTGGAGGAGTCCCTGTGGAACTTAGCGTGGTGGGAACAGGAACTGGGAAACTGCGTCACTGGGCCCTAAGCGACTGAAACGCGGCAGAAAGGGAAAGGCGAACATCAGCAACCATCCGTTCAAAGGCGGCTTGAGGACATCGGCACTGTAGATTCGGGGATGAGAGACGCAAGGAACAAGGCGGACAGGGGTTGGAAGCAGAATTCGGGCTCTTTGAAAAGGACTTCCTCTTTGAACCCTGTAACGTCTATGTTCAGCTCTCCAGAGTTCAGTCAAGTCCCAGGCGTTCTACAGGGCAGCGATGCCTCCAGAGTTTCAGAAGGTCAGTTCAGGCACCAGTTGAAAAAAATGGACACAGACACTGGATTCCCCTCACACACCAGCTGCCTGGCTTGTGGCTGGTCCGGGGCCCTTTTTATGTTTTTGTGGACCTGACGTAGCCTTCGACAAGGACTTTTGTTTTGTTGTTTTGGCCTCCCCCCAGAGTTGGCTCATGTTCTGGCGCTTGGAGCCGCGCCTTTGAGGGTTCTGTCACCGCATTAGGGTGTTTTGGGCACGCTAGAGGCGCTCTCTATCACGTATAAAGGTGTTTGGAGTCACAGGAGGTGTTTTTGGAGTGCTAAGAGAGAGGCGCTCTGTTATGACTAAGCACACCTGAGCCCATGCAGGCACAGTGTGCATCATTGGGGCTGACTATTTAAGCCCCGATGAGTCAGAACAGAGCTCGGTTCATTAGATAGGTCAAACCTATGCATAATGGTGGTTCTGTCTTTTGTAACTAGGTATCTTGATTATAGACTGCAGTTCCTTGGCACTTGGATCTGGATTAGAACTGCAGTCCTTGTTTCAACATTTCCGTCCTGAATAATAAACCTCTGTTTCTACGAACTCCCCTGGCTCCAGACAGTCCCATCAAGATCTGCCACCCGTTACAACAATAATGGAAGATAAAGCTCTGGTGCTATATTTTAGTTATAGTAATGAGTTACAGTAAAGAGTAATGTTAATGCAAAAGCATACAAAGACATTTAAGGCAAGTATATGCTTTGGGAAACCACTTTGGGTAAGACCTTTGCTGTTGTAATCTGGCTGAGCACAAAGCAAGGTCAGTGGTGACATGAACGACAAATTTGGTATCCAAAGAACTTTGGTGTCCTATACATAGCCCTGACCTCAACTTAAAGACCTTTAGGACAAACTGGAATGATAACTGTGAGCAAGGCTTTCTTGTGTCTTTCAGTGTCAGTGTCCGATTCATAAATCGTCGTTAGAGTAAATGGTTAAAATATCACAAATACGCTTGTTAAGGTAGCACAGGAGTTAGAGCTGTCGCCTTACGGCTACTAGGCAAAAATGTATTTGTCTGTGTGTCTGCTATGTGATGGACTGCCAACCTGTCTGGTGTGTTTCTCCATCTTCGCCCAATAATTGCTGGGATTAGGCTTCAGGCAAACTCCCTCCAACCCTAGTCAGGATAGGAAACTCAGTTTATGGGTGGATGGACTGCTTTACTAAAATAGCTAAAGGTACTGCCTCAATAAATAAATAAAACATAAATAAATTTATTTAGACTTTTATTCATTGCAGACAATATATTGATATTTCATGCTTCTTGTCAACTTTAATTAATTTACTAAAATATACCAATTTCTGCATTTCAGTCCTGTCAAAATATGGTGGGAAATATAAGCATTTACCACTTTGTAACGTGTCTTTTATTTTCTGTATAATAGATGTTTTGGCACCAAAGATAACAAGTGATGAATTGTGTCAGGTGTTATAATGTTCCGTTTTTCCTTTGGCTTTTGGACTTGTTGCTAGCTGTCTGGGTGGTGTTCCATATTGTCTTTGGTCCTGAGTCTCAATTTCTTCCAAAAAAATTTGGAATTCCGATTCTGTCTGACCACAATACATTTCCACTGTTTAATGGTACATCCCAGATGCCTCAGATTAGTTTAGAGAAGATGATGCTGATCTGGACATGGGTAAAAAAGTTTTCTTTTTTTATATGGTACAGTGTTTAATTGGTTGGGTTCATGTTAAGCATTAGGTTTTGTTCACTGTCTTTTTCACACATGATGTGCAGAATCCTGAGAGATGACAGTTAGGTATATTAGTGTCTCTAGTCCTTTTGATCGCAGTCATATGATTTCTTGGTTAACTGGCCTTACACTAAAACTGTTTCTTCAAATTAAACTTCAACATTCAACTATGGCAGTACCGGTACAATTATAGGCTGTCTGCTGAATATATACATCTGCCAAGTGTCATTTCTTTTCAGTATTATTTTTTTAATACTAACTTTTTTTTTTTCTGTGGACTGTTGAAACAGAATGGGATTCATAGGTTTTTCATTTTGTTCTAATTATTCTAGGGACGCTATGCTAAAGTTTGAATGCAAGAATAGAAAAGTGAACCTAACCAATTTGTTTTTCATTATGTTTCTGAGCCCTCGTTATATCAGGTGGACAATAATTAAACCAGTAACAGACAATACAGAGAAGAGACACTCAAATGCTAGGGCATAATTATAAAACATTAAACTGTGCATATATGTAAATGATGATAAACTAAGAATTCACAGCACAATGAATAAATAATAATTTTAAAAAACTGGAAAAAGTACTAAAATAAAAGGAAGCGCGAGCATATGAACATGCTGCCTCTGAGTAGACATTCCAATTTATATATCTTTATTAAATTATTTAGCTTTCTTCTCTTTGGATCATTAAGGCATTTCACAAAGACCCTTTCAAGCTTAGCATTTGACTTTATATGGCCACACAAACATAGAGACTCTTACAAGCTGACATAAATAAAGGAAGTGGGTTCCAAAACCCAAACAAATGCATATGGAATCTAGCAAACCAAACCACAACAATAGTACCACTCAAACCCAGCAGACCACAGTAGAGCATTCTGATCTCTCAGTGACTATTACTGTGTTTTACTCCTGCAGAATGGCCCAGAGTCTGTTCTGTTGTGGCAAGAGTGCCTTTCTTACTGTCTCCTTGTCTGAAACTTCGTAGCTTGCTGTGGTTCTGTAGATGAAGACTGTGTTGGATAATTTTACATTATTGAATTTCAAATCACTTTAAACAGAGATGGAAAGATTCAAAGTAAGAGTACTGACAATGTAGCAATAAAACACTATAATGATCATAAAGTAAAATATTCACTTGAGAGTGAATAAACGCACTAGTGTGTTTTTTTTGTGATGTTTCCTCTTTAATGGATATTATGGCACTTAAAGCTAAATGGTTCCTTGTGAAGCTCGTTGTGGTTAAAACAGAGACATGTTTATGCCCATCCCCAAATGAGGCTTATAGCCATTTTATGCCAGAATATACCTCATATATATACCTTATGTTCAATACAAAAAAAGTGAAGCATGTAAGTGAACAAGACCGGACAGTGTAATACATTGAAAATTACTGTAGAAATACTGAGCCTGAAATTGCACAGAAAAAATAGTCCTTACCAGATATTTTGGTGAACACTTTTGGGCTTGGGTCATGTAGCTATAAACTAATGCAAATCATTATACATGTGTGGTCTACCAGTTTTGGGTTTTACCATTATTAGAAAACATGCATACACACACACACATACAAGGTAATTAACAGTCTTAGTTCTCACGAGTGACACAAACTTTTCTTCTCTTATGAAGATGAATTGGTCCAGTGTAGCTAAAAGACAATCAAACTATCAATCAATGGTACTCTCAAGCATGCTGCAAGATTAATGGTGTTAAGTCCTGCTATTCAAGTGTTTTGCGCTCCAGTGCATTGTGCTCCTGTTAATTTTATGCCTTGACCTGTTTCCTAATGAAAAGGAAGACAATGTTTATACTGTGTCCACTTTATCATGTAATTTATGCATTAGCAATTTGATATTGAGCTTCAGTACAGAGCAAATGGAGCAAATCTGTTTGAATTGAGTCTGACCTCTCAACTTAAGGGACCAGAACAATTACATAAGGCTCACAGCTCCACAACTATTGGGAAAAACATGGGAAATAACCAGCTCTTTAAGGATTAGGCTCACTTGACCAGTTCACAAGCAAGCAGGTCAACAAAATGAAAATTTGTTGTTCACGAGAAGATATTGTTCCAATAAAGTGATACCGGCAAAAAAAAGAATTTGTGATAGATGTGCATAGTGAAAGCAGGGTGTGTCTCTCCTGTTAGTGTGACCTTTTCTTTTCTTACTGAGGGGCAGGTATTAAACTCAGTATGACTCAGGTTATTGTTATTATCCCCATTATTTGAGAAGACCAGATGCTTAAGCGGGAGGGGGCTCTGTGCACCCAGCCGGGCAAGCCGTTGTGTGATTGGCTGGGACCTGAAGAACATTCTGGAGGTCAAAGGGCAGATTCTTCCAGAGTGAAGACGCCATCTGTCTGACTGATGACTGCCTCTATGAGTCTACTTCTTACTTTGATCTAAAAGGCTCATCATTTTAACAAAACAGAATATATCCAGAGCAAAACATTTGGATGGACATTTAAAACAAATTATGCATCATGGATTCTCAGAGCTGAAAAAAGGTTATTTTGCTAAATGTAAAATGCTAAAATTCTAAAATTACATAAAGTAGGATTCATCTAAAGCATCAGGGGTTTGCCTATGCATATGTATCTACATTATATATACTTTCAGGTGATGGAATACATGACTAACAAAGCACCTTTAATTAAGATATGTAACACATATCCAAATTCAAATGTTCAAAGGCTTTATAAGGTCTAGGGGATTCGGACAAACACCATGAAAAGTAAGCACAACAGGAGGTCTAAACTGCATAAACAACTGAAATTATTAAGTTGTAATATCATAAAAATGCACATTTACATATGTCTGCTTACTCAGCTTAAAGTACTTTAGTCCTGTCCACTCATGTGAAGGTTATAGGGGGTGTCTCAATCTGTACTGGTTTGAGAATGAGGCTCATTTCAGGTCATTTATATGTATCACTTCTAAAGGCATCAGTATGGTTTTCCAAAAGTTTATTAGAGATAAGATCATCTTTATTCTGATATTTCAGTTGTGGCATTCTAAAGGAATAATCTGTGCTTTTTGGGTGTGTGCTTTGTTTATTTCTAGAAAAGTGTGTGCGACTGTGAAGTGTATATAACATGTGTGTGGTGTTTGTTTTTGTGACACTTTTATTATATGTTAATTAAAGTCGTAATCTTTTGGTAAATCAAACACAAACATAAGTGGGAAAACATAAACCAAAGAGAAAGTTTACCAAAAGGGCTCTTTAAATAGTATTTAATTAAAATTTATAGATAGCTGGCAATAGTTGGCGCTGATGCCAGACAGGCGGCAAAGCTGAATGTGCAGAATTAAACATTCACAGATTTGCATCGGGAGTGACGAGGATGGACAGGATTGGAAATGAGTATATTAGAGGGACAGGAGAACAAAGTTATATTTGAAAGAGGAAGATGAAGATGGAGCTGCCTCTTTGAAGAACAATGGACGTGGTGAGAGAGCACATGCAGGTGGTAGGTGTGAATGAGGAAGATGTAGACGACCAGAAGAAATAAAAAGGGATTTCTTCTAAAAATAAAAAGGCAGCCACTAACAGGAGCAGCCAAAAGAAGAAGATAGCTAGCTGGCAGTAGGCTGGTCTAAGAAATAAAGGAAAATATTTTTTCATTTGCTTAAACACACACCTGCAAAAATTAGTTATTAACATAGGACTTTAATTAGATGTGTATGAGCAAGAAAAACGTCAAACTCTTTTTGACCCTGACCTTCTAGCACCTAGGTCTAGGCCCCTTCAAAAGGAGCAGTTAAAGAGCTGAAAATCTTTCTCTGAAAACTTGTGCTGGGCTGTTTTCCCAAGGGATATTCATCTCTTCGTGGAGAATTTGGGGATTTGAATGGGATCTGAAGAGGATTTTGGTGCATTTCTCATTTTCAAGAGAAAAACAATGGACCCAGTATGTTGCAGAACAGATGATGAACAAAGTCACAGTCAGTCAGGAATTTCTCTTTGCATGTTCTACATGCTGATGTTGGATGTTCACCTTAATTTCCTGCAAAAATCTTGATTAATCAGCAGCTTTGTACAAGAGGTTCAGATTATTTGTTTTTAGTGGTGCAATCATTTTCTCTGATTAATGACTTGCTTTCAGTGTGATTTATGACCTTTTATGTTCTCTTTAGTTTTCTCACAGTTTTCCTAAGATTGATCATAACTAAATGACTTGTGTCAGCATATGCTGATTCTTACAAAAAACATCTTGTCTTTGTTGTTTTTTTCATAATCTCCCTTTAGCTGAACAAATTTTGACAGTAAACCGCTGAACCTCTAAAAGAACTGGCATGTACTGAAAAATGACTGCTTCTCATTTGAAACATACAGTGACAGCACAAAAAACCTTTCTGTTCCATGTGTGTGTCAATTTAATAGTCTACAGCCTTTGTGGCATGGAATAGTATACATGTAGATTCTTGCTCTTGCAGAAGACATGACCTTGTTTCATTGTCTTAACTTCTCCTCGACCTGGGAAATTGAAGGTTGAACGATATGCAGGATAAAATGACTTGCCAGGGAAAGTAGGCTAGGGTGACAGATCTCCTCTACATCTGTGTCATTGGCATCAGGAGATGGACGGGTCCCTCTTACTCCAGACCATGTAAAGATGACACTAATGATCCCTATCAATCAGTTGCAAAGACTGAGAGAGATAGAGAGATAGAAAGAAAGAGATGGAGAGAGAGAGGGAGGGAAGGAGGGGAGAGAGAGAGAGAGGGAGGGAAGGAGGAGAGAGAGAGAGGGAGGGGAAGGGAGGGGAGGAGAGAGAGAGAGAGAGAGAGAGAGATGGGAGAGATGGGAGGGGAGAGGGAGAGAGGGAGGGAGGAAGAGAGAGAGAGAGAGAGGAGAGGGAGGGAGAGAGAAAGAAGGAGGGAGGAAGGGACAGAGAGAGAGAGAGAGAAAGACATTTGGCAAATGTAATCTTCAACATGTAGTTCAGCTCAAAAATTGAAGAGAGCTGTTGTCTGAAATAAAAAATCAGAATTGGCAGCTAAAAAAAAAATTCTTCAGGTGAAAGGATGATTAAATATTGCAGGAACAACTAAATCTATTCAACTTTCAGTCTTTCAAATTAGCTCATTAAAGATAAAGAGGATTAGGTCAAGGTTAGAAGGATAAATTGGGTGTATGTTAATTACATTTACACTCAGTTAATTCATTCTTCTGTAAGCTCTGAATAAATCTAACAAGCATAATGGCATGGGCAGAATTTGCAGGTGTAGATTATGGAAATAGAACAAAATCTGTGTTATGATAAAATCTGTATATACACTGCCAATCCAAAGAAGTCACACACTCTTAATATTTTGCTGGGCGGCCTTTAGCTTTGATTACGGTACACATTCGCTGTGCCATCCTTTCGATAAACTTCTGCAATATCATAACATTTATTTCCATCCAGAGTTGCATTAACTTTTGCTAAATTGTAGAGATGATGGAAAAGTTGGACCACCATAAATTCTTCTTCCAGTACATCCTAAAATTCTCCCAGTAGAGAGGGTTTAAGGTCTGGTTGTAGTGTTAATCCATGTGTGAAAATGATGTCTCATGCTCCCTGAACCACTTTCACAATTTGAGTCCCATGAATCCTGGCATTGTCATCTTGGAATCTACCTGTGCAATCAGGGAAGAAGAACTTCACTGATGCAATAACCTGCTCATTCAGTATATTCAGGTAGTCAGATGACCTCATTCTTTGGACACATAAATTTGCTGAACCTAGAAGTGACCAACTGCAGCAACCCCAGATCATAGCACTGTCCCCCACAGGCTTGTACTGTAGGCACTAGGCATGATGGGTGCATTACTTGCTCCTCTCTTCTTACCCTGATGCGCCCAACCCTCTGGAACAAGGTTAATCTGGACTCATCAGGCCATATGACCTTCTTCCATTGCTCCAGAGTCCAATCTTGATGCTCCCTACAAAACTGAAGCCTTTTTTGCAGTGCTTATCCCTGATCAGTGGTTTTCTTAAGGCTAAGAAAAGCTCCTTGAGCTCCTTTTGCATCGTGCATGTGGAAATACTCTTACTTTCACTGAAACGTAGCTGTGAGTTCTGCTGTTGTTCTTTTTTTACGATTTGATTTCACCAAACATTTACGTGATCGCTAATCACAGTCAGTCAAGATTTTTTTCCAACCACATTTCTTCCGTGAAGATGATGGTTCCCGACTATCCTTCCAGTTTTTAAAAATGTGTTGGACAGTTCTTAAACCAGTTTTAGTAGATTCAGCTTCTCCATAGATGTTTTCTTTGCTTGATGGAGGCTAACTGACCCTTCTGAAATACATTAACATCTTTACAACGACCACAGGATGTGCCTTCCGAAATGGCTGTTTAAGTAATGAGAAGCTACTCAGTGCATCAGTTAGTACAATAGCTTGTTGCCAGCTGAAACATAATCATCATGCAGTAATTATCCAATGGGAGGCTCTTACCTATTTGCTTTGTTAAATCCAGGTGGTTATATATATATATATATATATATATATATATATATATATATATATATATATATATATATATATATATATATATATATATATATATATATACACTATATATATATATATATATATGACTTTTTTAACCTAGAGCATTGATGCAAAAATGAAGCGTTATGTGTCCTCAAGAAACTGCAGCTTAGGAGAGAGGTACAGTCTGACTGAGAGGACTATATATATTATATATATATATAGTCAGTCAGTCATTTTCTGGGCTGCTTGTCCTAATTAGGGTGCTGGAGACCATCCCAGCTCACACAGGGCGAAGGACGGGGACACACCCTGGACAGGTCGCCAGCCTATCGCAATATATATATATACATGGGGTGGTTAGGGAGTTGGCCCTGGGAACGTAAGGTCATGGGTTCATATCCCAGCATTTCGTTGTAGTTCACTGTGTGTTGTATGTGTGTACTGTATATCCCAATGACAAATTCACCTGTTTGGTGTTTCGGATGACTTGGTGAAGTGCAGGATGGCATATACTTTGTGTAAAAAGGAGGAAACTGCAAGGTAACTTTAGCACCATGCATAAGGGGTTGCCTGATGCCAATTAGTTAGTAATGTTAATTGTAAATAACATCAAAGTTACCTTAAGGCGACTGAATCATTAAAGATCACGTTTAATACGCTTCTTTACACGTGATTTATTTGGACAACTCTGTGAACTGGCATGTCCCAGTAGGTTATTGGTACATTTTAAGTTTAAAAACGTATCTGTTTTAAAATGTTGTCTAAATTTGTTGTAAACACTTATGCCGTAAGTAATGTGACGAAAGCAAGCTGCTGAGCGTTAGCTTATTTAAAAGTTTTCTCTAATTTATATTTACTATTTGTTATTTTGTGAAAGCATTTTAGCCAATGGGAACGCAGCGCTGTTAACCCCGCCCACAGAAGGGGTTTGTGCCGCATAGTCCGGGCCACAATAAGAAAACTCAGATCAGTAACAAAGAGAGAGGAGGGAGCTGTAACCAGATTAAATATGCCAACACAATTATTCAGCATAGGACTTTTTTGCGTCAGTGAATTTTATTTTCTATCAGAATCATCATTTTTGTTTGATAGTTTAGACATTTGATAGCGTTTGGCACAAATTTGTTCTCCATAAATGTAAACATGGTTATTTGGCAGGAAAGTGAATAAACTGACTCGGTCATGAGGCTCTGCTTTCAGCGGGTGCTGCTGCATCCGGGCGCTAATGATTATCAGCTGTGATGAACTGACAGCGCCTGTTCTGATTGGCTGAAGACGAACGGCGCTTTCTTTAAATTACTCTTAGTGGTTTTGCTTACATATGAGAGAGGATGTTTTGTTAGCTACTTCCTTAGAGATATTTCGTGTACTCATGCCTTCTGCAGTTTATTTAGGGTAAGAATGGCAACGGGTGTTGCTCGCATTTTTCATTATTTCTCTAATCTGTCACTTCTTTACAGGTTTTTTCTTGGTTTGGAGCTCTTTCACGTGAGCTGTTTTGAAAAAGATGCAGGTAAGTGGATGTTATCAAGCATTTCATGCTCTTGGCAGAAGTGCACTTTATGCAGATATGGTTTTAAGGAATTTGTGAATCTGTCTCAGTTTTTATTTTTATTGAACTTTCTTTAAAAGGATATGTCAGACATTCTCCAAAGGCCTTCAGCTCCCACAGCCCACTCCAAAGCCAAGGCTATCACTCCAACTTGGAAGCATCCAGCTATGGCAGACCATCTTCTCTGTTTGGACATGCCTCTTCCTACCAAGCTGCTGGAAGTCTTTGGAGAGGCTTGTCTGGTGGCAGTAGCCAAAAACCCATGAATGGGGATACTGAGGAGTCTCGGAATGGAATGCGATACAACTCCAGATTTTACCCTGCAAAGCCACATGGGTCAAAATCTAGGTCTAGTGTTGTCGGACAATCGATCGTCAGTTCTGGGGGTATCCTTATGCAGGAAGCTGGGTCTCCTGGTTCTCTAAAGCCCTTGGATTCCCCTCGTCCTGTCCACCGTAGTAGTTCTAGCCTAAGCAAGCCTTCTAGCCTTACTGGATCACTTCAAGGTAGTTGGCATTCAGTAAAAGCTTTGATGGAAAGTACTAACTCCAGTTCATTAGAGTGCAATGCTTAATTCTTTAGCTAGTGGAAACCATAAATTTGGTTTTAAACCAGTCTCTCCATATTTAAATGTGTTAAATCCTGCTTATCCTCCCACAGCCGAATATGAAGCTGGTGAAAATAGACCTGCATCTCCAGGACAAGACTGTTTTGGGTTCCATCAAATTTTTTCTGGTAAAGCAGGAAGTTGTGCTGTTGCATATGACCTTGCCTCTGGTTCTGCATATAATGACCGAAAAGCAACTTTGACCTCCCGAAATATTGCTCAGGCAGCTTTTAAGGCACCTCAAACCTCTACATGCATTTTTGATATCCCAGTAAATTATGGCTTGGGTTCCATCCGAAGATGTTCCAAACACCATAGACAAAAACTACTCCAGAAAGCAGACTCCCATTATTCAAGTTTACAACTTGCATCACAACCTCCACCTTTAGATTGGCGAGGTGGGAGCCTACCAAGTTGGCCTACCCATACTTCATCCTTTGGCTCAGGTTCTCTGCATGCATGGTCAAGGAAGAGGGGTGGGGCTAGTGAAATCCCTAGTCGTGGAACTCTTGCTGTGAAACCAGTTTCAGACCAAACCTCCCGAGAAGGCGATACAGTTATCTGGAAACGTGTCTCCCTTGACAATAAGGCTTTAAGTTATGATGGATACCGTGAAAGGTTCCTGAACAGCAAAGGCTCTACAGCTGCTCAACAAATCCCTGCAGCTGGTTTATACAGAGACTATTCAATGCTCAGTAGTGATGGCGCAAGTAGAATAAAGTTTTTTGTAGGAACTCCTAAGGATTAGCTGGTGCCCAGCTTCAGTCATCTTCTGCCATCACTTAAGCAATACTGTAGGCATACCCAAAATGGATGACGGAGCGTTCCCCTGCAAGTGGTGATGACCTTTAATGGAGTCAGTGACTGCTGAATGTGATCTGAGCCAGAAGACAGTAGTTCTCTGCATATTTTTTGGGGTGGAGAGAATTACTTTTCTCCTGCACTGCACATCTCTATCCCTGAAAGATTTTTAAATTCGTTGGATCAGGGATTAGTGTGTGAGCTGGGATGGACTCCAGCACCTACACCCCCCCCCCCCCCCCCCAGACACGCGGCCCAGAAAATGACTGACTGATGACAGGGATACAGCAGGGAGTTATCCAGGACAAGCTATTGTTGGTCAAACATTGAAATGGTACTCAGGGTGTGGGCTGGCCTTGCATTAGAAATAAACTCCTATTTCTTCAGGTTGTGTCTTGGTATCAGTATGGCTTGAGGTATTGTTATGCTCTGTATTGGAAGCTTCTAATATGATCTCTTCACTACAGCTTTATCCCCCTCAAGTATGTGTAGCTGGCAAGTTTCATTAATGTTTCTTTTCCACTTCAGGGCAAAAGAGCAGTTCAACTGTACGTGTTCCTTGATTGTGGCAGTAAAGACGGTCACAAAAGCAAAATGTATAAGTAACCTTAAAATCCTGGGTTTAAGGGGATGTTGGGCTTTAGTTTACTTTTTCTGAAAGAAAAAAAGTAAAAGTCGATGATGGCCTTTGGTGGAGGGGCTAAGTGGTGTTATGGGTATTTATATGAAGAAAATTGTTGGGGTTTTTTTTCCACTACATTTGGGTTTAAGTGGGTTTAATGTATTAGACCTTGATGTGGCATTTGGCGGTAGCAGGTACAAAAAACTGACATTTGTCTTTAGGGATGTATATCAGTCCGCTCTGGAGGGCTTTTCACGTGTTGCTCAAATTCTGCAGGAATCTGGAGCGTTACGAGCTGAGAGCAGAACGATGGCACCGCTTTGGAGGGTTTTTTTTTTTTTTTGTTTGTTTGTTTTTCAAATAAAGCACGTTGGCGCCACCTACAGGACAGAACTCTCCAGTAACGGGTTCAAAGGATTAACTGCTTCAAAAAGTTTATACGCTGTTTTAACATTATAAAATAAACGGAGCAGTTTAACTGGTAATAGTTTAAATATTTGAATGGTTCAGCTTAAAATGGTTTAATGCTTGGCTGTGGGTTTGTCACATTACGTCACCGGTTGCGCGAGAGCAGAGCCGGGAGTCTACCTGTGGCCTCAGGTAGGACAGTAGCAGCTACGAGAGGAGGGAGCATGGGAGGAGGAGAAGGTGACTGTAGGATTGTTTATACACCTTTTCATCTCGTTCGACACTGATTAATGAGCCAGACGGATTACACGCCGCCAAAAGATTTTTGGGAATCATTTGTAACATCTGGTTCTTCTCAAGGGGGGGGGGGGGACATTGGACTTCCGGAAAGCTTTCTCAGAGTTGACTGCGACATTTCTCCCATATGCTGTGAGTAAAGTCCCTCCAGCTTCATGCTTGCTTTTATTGTGGAGCTTCTAATAAACTACGGCGAGCTGTGAACTGAATAACTGCGTGTTTTTTTTTCCTTGTAAACTGACAGGGATTTTTTTTGTTTTTTTTTTGACGAACGAATGGCGTCAATCCTTCCATTTTCCTCCGTCGGTGTTTTCCATCAACTGGGCTATATCCTGAAAATCCCCAGCGCTAAAGTCAATGAATATACGCTGCAAACTCATTCTGAGCTCATGTTAAACGGACTAACTTTACTTTCATCCTCGCTCAATAATGGCCTGATAATTCACTCCCAGTGAATTTTATTTTTAATACTTGGTGTGTTTTTCAGCTTGTTTTTCCGACGCCTCTCTCTCGGCGTGTTTGCTTCGGTATAGTCTAAAGGGCTCACTGCAGTCGAAACCGGGTGAAGTATTTCTCAAGACCGGCTTGCTGAATATTCTTCGCCTTTCGCTGCTTCATGTCATTCATAAAAATCTATAGAACACTAAAATGCTCTACAATTATCTAGGCACCTGCTTTCCTAAATAGGCTTAATGGTGATATCAAATCCAGCCTTCATCGCATTTAAGTAGTAGCCAATAATAAATAGCCAGCAAGTAGTAATGGTAATAATAGTAATAACTGATTGAAAACTATCAAGTATCTTCATTTAGTCCAGTAAATGTAATATTTTGTAAATGTTATGCTGTTGTTTCTGGATGAAACTCTGGACGAAAGACGTTATTTGTATGACAAACGCCCCGCCAGACTGGTTTGTTTAGATCTCATTGGGGGATGGGGGATGTTATGATGTATTCCATTAAAAGATTAATAGCAGTCTTTAGGCCATGAAGCCCATCATGTACAACATGATTTGGGTTACATCAAGAGCTGCCTCTGCATTTGAATGATTTAGTTTAGTTAAAGCAGCATAGGAGTTTGATCATTAACATTGTTAGCCTATCAATTGTTAGTTCTGCTGGGATCATTATCGGCAGTGAAGCTGGAAATTTCCAAAGTTCTCTGGAGACAAGACAATAGAATCATCTAATCTTCATAGATTTTTTTTTTTTTTTATATAAATCAACCTAGAGACATAAGTCTGGATATTGCAAGATATTTTCAGTTCATTTAAAAAAAAAAAAAAATTACAAAGCATGTTTCTCTATTAGATCCTGACACTGCTGCACCATGTTAGAGAGTGACAGAGACTCGGATGGGTGGAAGATGCACTCTGTGCAGACCGGCAGCACCAGAAACAGGCCTTACCAAGAGCGTTGTGTTGACCCGGTTGAACCTGAGCACCGCTACCCTGGAGCAGTCCACAAAATCTGCCATAAAGATGCAAATGGTAATGCCACTGAGCCAGAGGCAGTGAAGTTTCTGCCTGCCAAAGCAGAGTCTGCATCTCGTTCCTGCATGTGTGCTCCATGTGCCTCTGTGAGCAGCTGCAGGATGTTTGTGTGTAGTGTGCTGACCTGCGGACTGTATAGTGTGTGCAAACGTCTGCCCTGCATGTCCATGGAGAGTTCAGGGAATGATGTGGAAACCACTCTGCCCCCCACGGCAGACAAAAATGGCTTCTATTCTGACCTTCGAATTGGTGGGCTGAAAGTGGACACATCAGTTATAGAGGAGGACAACAAGCAGGTCTCATTTAGTCCTTCTAAAGCAGAACTGGACAGTCCCACGTATCCAAGCAGCAGTATCCATTTTAGTGAAATACAAGATGAACACCTTATTTACGAAGGTCTGGATGAGGATGTGGACACATTAATTACCCGAAAGCTCCTTGAGGTCTTCTCTGAGTTTGAAATCAATGAGCTGGCGAAGTGTACCACAGACTCCATGTTTCTGAAGCGCTCGCAGGAGATCAGTCAGATTATCTCTGATATTGTGCAAGAGCACAACATTAAGGAGAAGGAAGCAGAATGCCGACTCGTACGAGAGATCATACGAATCAGCACACGCAAGAGCAAGAAAAAGTTGCCCTCCAGACCACAGGAGCCACAAAGAGACAGTGGAAATGACACCTGGAGGAGGAGCAGCAGCAGTAAGAGGAGCAGCAAGAGGAGCAGTGACTTTGTCAGTGATGGCAGTAAGTAACAACCTTACATCTTTTTGAAGTATTTAATGGACTTTACCTGCACATTTCCTTAACTTCTGTTCCCTACTTTCATGGGCCTTAGAGAAAGATCTGTAAAGCTGATACAGCATGAGGAGAACTTAACGCTTGATGCACAACTCAGAATCTGACCTAGTGACATTTAGGCTGGCATTAATAAAGTTAATGAGCCCCTTGTTCCTGAGTACTGCTGCTCCAGTCTACTCAAGCTACATATGTCTTATAAACCTGGAAGATTTTTGATTGCACAGTTTGTTTGTTTTTTTTGTTTTTTTATATTTAATCAAAGGGAGCTTTTTAATGTTGTATATTCTGTTCATATTTAAACCACATTTACAGGCAGAAAACTGTTATTTCAATGCAACCCACATTGTATTCATTATCTAACAAATTAAAGCTGTGTAATATTTGGATATTTATTATTGTAATAAATAAGCCAGTCTTCTAGAACACTAACCTCTGGCATGATAAATTACAAGCATGACATAATTATTAATGTGTATTTAGATGGTATATTAACATTCTTTTTCAATTGGCCTATATAGGAAATAAATCCGCAAAAAACACCCGTTCTGAAATTGTTTTGTGTTGCAAAAACACATTTATGTATTTCTGCATCTTCAACCATCAGCAATTAAGTTTCTTCCACTCTGAATTTCTTAGCAGTTTTTAAGTCTTTTATTAATGACAGACAATTTAAGATTGCAAATAGTAACACGGGAACAAAAACTTATGGATAAAGAGAGGTCTGAAAATAGTTATGTAAAAATTAGGTAAAACTGTTTTTGGTCATTAAACAGTATATATGTTTTGAAAAAGGACCTAAGGGAGTAAAATAAATACAATAAGTTAAAGTGAATATTTCTCATTGTGAGCACAGGGCACAGCACACAGTGAACCAATGCAATGCATCTTTATTTAACCCACACACACCGTGCAGCAGTGGGCAGCAATATCCAGCACACAGGGAGCAGTGATGGGGACGGTATCTACCTCAAGGGTATCTCAGGGCAACCTATTGCCTTTTCCCTAAGCACTTGGCAATTACTAAATTGATAAAATGATAATGTTTTTGCAATTAAGCCAATTTCTTGCTATAAGCGTTATAGGAAGCTCATTAATCCTACAACAGTTTAAATCTACATGAAACTGTCTCCTTATAGTTAGCTGTTTGTGAAGCTGAGGTTCAGCAGTGTTTTGTTTGTTTGTGGAAGTTAAATACATGGATGCAGCATAAATATTTATTGCACTCAAATGCACACTGTCTTACACATCAACATAAAGCTTTATGTTATATTAACCTAAGCGTTGCAAAATCTTAAGTGTTATTTTTATTTTCCTTCCCTTTTTTTCAGGTCTGAAAATTTCAGTGGAAAGATCTGATGACATAGAAGCCAGAAAGATGCGAAATAACAGTAACCAATGTGAGTTTAGCATGTTGTTTGGAATTTATATATAATGAATTCATTTATATGACATTTATTTATATAGTCTTTTTTTTTTTTCAAAGAATTTTTTGTATCCACCAAATAGCAGACATGCTCAAAGGTTTAAGGATTTTAAAAAATGTTTAGCAAGCAAGTGGGTATCCTTCTTTTTACTGATTTCTAAAAATGATTTTTTGTTTTGTACAAAGGAATATAAACCTAATCCATTGCAATATGTGAAGGTTTTAAAATTTTAAGTTCATTAATCTCAAAAACCTTTGGGCACCTCCCCCCCCCCCCTTTTTTTAATGCTTCCTTTTTATATTAATGGCTGTTGAGTGCCCATCTCAGCTCACAGTAGCCAGTGCACTGATCCAGCCACCCTGTAGCTGAATGAAAGAGGTGAATGGCAAGTTCCTCTGCCTCATCTGAGACTCGTTGGGAGTGTTACATAACCTACCATTGTCTCATACAAAGCTCTGTTGTCCAGCTGATCTGATCAGTTGTATAATTCTGAATTTAAATGTCCATTGCTTCCTCTTTAGTAAAGATCCCATTGCTGCTATGCACTCTTTTTTTTTTTTTTTTTTTTTTTTTTTTTTGTTGTTGATATTGTTGTTTCTTTGTATTTTTGCTTTGAATGCTTTTATTTTAGTTTTTGGTCTTTACAGTATTGTGTGAAATGTTTTAATCAATTTAATCCTCTAACTGCCTGGGGAGCAGTGATGGAGACGGTACCTTGCTCAAGGGCAACCTACTGGTCTGGGAATCGATCCCACCACCTTCTGATCCTGGGGCCAACTCTCTAACCACTAGACCACCGCTGTTATAATTACATGATTTAAAGACAGTACACAATATCTGCTATGGTACAAATAACAGTAAAGTGCATCATGTATGGGAATGAAATTATGGTGGAGTAAGAGTGTCTGTGGAAAATTGATACTGGTTAGCCATTTATTAAGAGAATGACATGAGGGAAGAAACTGCTCTTGTTTCAGCTGATCACAAAAGATTCACACACAAATGATGTGGTATTTGCCATCAGTTGTGAGGGGGCTCTATGAATAGGACTAATTTGTCAAGCATGATCCATAGAAGTTTGGTTGAAGTGATATCTGGTGAACCTTGAACTCTGTTGCTCAGACCATTCTTGAAAATGTTTCTGCAGTGTGGTAGAGAGTATTATCCTGCTATGCAACAATTATTTTGTCAAAGTAACATTCACATGAATGCCAGGTCCCAAAGTTTCCCAAGAGAGGGATATGATTCGCAGTCCTGATTAAATTAGATTAAATTTTTGTTCATGCGTTGTTTGTTTTCCCTCCTTCAGTCTGATCTCAACAGTCTGATTAATTATGAATCACTGACTTACTTGCATTGCAAGTGCCCTGGTATCAAATTTGGGCACAGTTAAGACTTATGAATGTCCTACATTAATGTTTGAGGCTGATTGTCCTGTCTCTTTCTTTACACACACTGTTGATCTTTCTCTCTGCAGCATACTTTCCCAGCTCTCCTGTGCCTCGATCTCCAACCTACCCAGGCTCGGTGACCCCAGTCACGTCACACACTCCTTTGCTCCCTCACAGTATGCAAACATGATTTTTAAACAACCCTCACTCCAGCCTCCAGAATTCTACTGAAGTAATTGTGTAAAGTTTGTATAACTGAAAAGGTTTTAAATTTATTAAGATTAGCTTATTTGATGGATACCTGAACTAAGATGTATATTTCATCTTAGATGTATATTTCATCTTATAAATCATTGTCTATAGACAATATGAAAACTGAATGCCTTTGTCCGAGTTTGGTTGTTTTTCTCCACACTGGCAGTACACAGCAACAATGGTTAAACTGGTCAAAAAACATGGCATAAAAAGAATTGTACTTGCCAAAACCATTTACATTTGATATCAGGTTAATACATAGGATGGTCAGAATTTTTTTATTCTTGTTTTGTATAGTTTAAAGAGAAATTGGTGCAGTTTCTTCAATCACTAAAGGACAAGAGCTTTCTTATTGTTAGCTATTTTCAGTTAATAAAAACATTATGCTTTAGCAAATGTATATGACGGCAAATAGAAATAATGATAAAAATGCACCAGTGCCGGACATTTGGGCAGATAGATTCAGGCTGTGCCCATTTTTTATGTATGTACTGTACAGTTTGTTTGCAAAGTATGATTGTGGTCATTGTTTTTGCGTCATTATAGATGAAATGTAGATTTCAAAGAAGTGCTAAACTCCGATGAAGGCTTGATTTAAAATTAGTTTGCAGGTTTAGCCTTGGATTGAATGTCCCCCCCCCCCCTTTCCTTTCTCTCCCCTCTTATGGTTAGTAGGGGAAAGAAAGGAGCAGGTTTTCCAGTTGATGTCCTTGTCTAGGTTAGCCTTCCCATAGTACCTTTGGTATTGGCATCCAAAGTGGTCTATTTAGCTACCAATGCAAAACCTAATGTTTTTAACATACTCATTTGACTTGTGGATGTTGTATTTAGGCTTTATATGAAAATTGGGTGTATTCCTTTATTTTTGTTGTTAGCCATGTAGCCTTCAGGAAATTAACAACCCAGCAGAGTAAAGTAATACTAGAAGTCATGGATCAACAATCATGTTCAGTAGAAGGTGTTGTTTTCAATGTAGAGCCAAGCAAGTTGAATGTCATGGTTTTTAAAAATGACTTTTTTTTTTTATTTTTTATTTTTATTTGCTGCTATATGGTAATAAACACCTTTGTCCAGCTTTGAAAAAAGGAATGGTGTCTGGTCATAATGATTTTTTGCCAGGGAAGTTTTGCCAATGAAGTTGACGCTCTTGTTCATGCATTCCCTTGCATATTTGAGGGCAACTAAGCTAATAAAGTAAAGGAAGGGCTTTCCCAACATACAAACAGTTATAACCCAGTAAATATGGTATATCAGATTTCACTTTTACACTATATGGTCTTGCAACATAAACAACAAAACAGTGTGCACTGAAAATACTAACCACAGATGAGGAGCGTTTGCCTTAAATGTTTTATTTTTGCTAATTATGGTCACAACAGTAACAAATGTAAAATTTTTCATATTTTAAAAGCTATGCTTGGTTACGTTATTGTACATTTAAAGATGCAAGCTTCAGAGATTTAACAGATTTTCCTGTTTCGGGTGTGTGGAAAAAGTATTTTTTTTAATCCACTTCACATTTGATGGCTGTTATTCATATGTTGTTCATATTTACACAGAAACAGTTTGTGATAGGTACACGAATATGAAAGCTCTATATGTGTGAGACTGACATTCAAATACTGGGTATTTTGCATGAACCCTGAATTTTGCATCTCCTCAGGGTTGGAATATCTGACCTGAATTCATCTACATCAGAGCTTTTGGAGCAACAAAATAAGAAATGGTTTCCCCACTATTGTCCTAATCCCATCTTGCTTTTGTTTGAAAGGCTAATGAAGGTTTTTAAACTGGGTTTATGCAGCTATTCATTTGTTTCATAGCATAGTGACCATGATCTGCACTACTTTTCTTCTTACTACAATGTCTTCTGGAGATCAAGGTTAAAACTGATTAAATGTTAACATTATTCATGCAGGTCAAAGTTGTTGCTTAGCTAGTGAGCCGTAGTTTTGTTCAGAACTGAAATAACATTTTCACCTTTAGTCAGACCATCTCATTCAACGCCTTTTCTGGAGTTTGCTTATCTCCTGCTCCATCTTAAGTGCTCTGGTTGTTTCCAGATGCTTTGATAGAAATGCAACACACACTCTATATAGCAGTATAAAATTATTACATATAGCATTTATAGTAGTAAATTAATTATCAAACGTATCAGTATTAGATAAGATATCAGATTTATCTTAAAATTACATCTCAGACTAATTAATGAGATTATCAAAATCTTCACTTAATCTTGAAATACTACATTTAAGTCATGAGTCATTATAACAAGATGCAAAGTCAGTATTTGGAGAAGTCATTGTTATATTACAAATCAATATCTGGAGAGATTTACTATCCAGTTTGTAATATTAAGTCCAATTTTTGACATATACTGCTGTCAGAAACAGAAAATTATTTTTTTTTTTGCTCTACCTGGAGGGTATAGGCTTCCATATAAGGGCCCATGTTCTGCACATTTTAAAGCTGAACCTGCCCCCAGTGCACGTGCTAATCAGCTAATTAACAATTCTGTCCTGGGTTGAACTGGTAGTGCAAGAACAAAGAAAACACTAAAACATGTAGGACAGGCTGAGTTTGGGAAGCGCAGGTGTAGACTATCCATTTTCCCCCATAATAATCAAAGTAGAATATTTTTGCTGAAGTTATGGTGCTGTGGTATAGGTTAGCTTCAGCCCAGTTTCCATTTGCTTTGGAATGAAAATGAAACAGCCAAGTTAAATACTTTCTGTGCATAATGTGGTTCTTTGGTCAATCAGTCACTTATGATGTAGCTTTTTTCAGTTTTTTTAGGGTAGTTGTATTACTCAATATAATAGATTCAACTGACTTGCTGTTGAACCTAACCTTTCATCTGCCTGTGTTTATTCAGTGTGTTTGATGGTTTGAGGCAGAGACCTGACAGATGAAGGTAATTTAAGTAGCATATTTGTCATGTCTGTGTTAGCACATCCAGGATGTTCCTGGAGGCGTTGTGCTGTAAATTGCCAGGATTATGATTCATCTCCTATACATTTTTGCTTCCTTGAAACAAGGAAACCTTGTTATACCTGCTGGTGAGGAGATGTTACTGAAATAGATAGTATTTTGCCTCCAGTGCTGCATTTAATACAATCACTCCTTCCAGGATATTTCACAGTTTACATGCAATTAAATGCAGTGCGAGACTGGCTGGAAGGTTACAGATGAAGAGACAGGCTGCACGTTTCAGCTGAGACATAGAGTTCTATCAGCAGAAAGCTATTTCTTTTATTTTAAAAAATTATTATTTAATGTTAACCACACTCAGTGTTGACTGAGCAGTATCTCAGTGTGTTAAATGTAAATAGCACAACTGGTTTGACAAGTTCAGTTGATGTGAAAACAGACACATTTATGAACATTTCTTTCTTTCTTCTCTTAGTAAAGAGAGTTTTAAGTCACAGGATGACATCCCACTTCAGTGTATGTTCAGAAATGTATTATTTTTTGGAGTAAAGTAGTTACTTAGTTACCTGATACCCTTGTCCTACATTTCACAAAGAATAGGAGGTATGGTTTACTAGGGGAATTTTCTGGAACTCCCCATCTATTTACAACAATGACTCATATTAAAAAAAAAAAGCACGAGTGTATGGGAAACATTTTCAATTCATTTTTGTAATACGCTATATCAGGTAAAAAGTATGTTTTGCATACATTCTTAAAAGTAAGAGACTGATGTGACAAAGGCTGCATGTTTTAGACTCTTAGTGGACCATAGAACTGCAGACTTGATGTTCTTATTATAATAAACCTGATTTAAACTCATTAGTTCATTGAAAAGTATTCTCTGCACTAAATATAGAGGATCACACTCTTAAAAATAAGGGTTCCAGAATGTGCATTATCTTACTCTGAACAGCAATAACATTAAACCCCTTTGCCTCATAACCCTATCTCAAGCTACCTTAACAGCTCTGAACTATGAAAGCATGCAGTCTATTAAATCTCTGAAAAGATGTGCTTTGGTATCTGGTGTCATGGCACCATGACAAAGCAACAGATCTTTTAAGTCCCATAAGATGTGAAATGGGAGCCCCATGGATCAGATTTTGCAGCACAGATGCTTGATCAGATTGAGATATGATAAATTACGAGGGCAAGTCATTACCCTGTACTTTTTACTATGGTCCTCAAACCATTCCAGAACCTGTGCAATAGGAAGCAATTTCCACTAAAAGATACCATTGTCAATAGAAAATACTGCCCTAGAAAGGGTGTACCTGGTCTGCAACAATGTTTATGTTAGTGACACATGTCAAAAGAACATTCACATGAATGCTAGGACTCCCTGCAGAATGTTGCCCAGAGCACCATACTTTCTCCTCCAGCTTAGCATCCTGAGTTCAGAGCATCCTGGTTCCATCTCTTTCCCAGGTGAGTTTACGTTTACATTTACGGCATTTAGCAGACGCTCTTATCCAGAGCGACTTACATTTATTAATTACAGGGACAGTCCCCCTGGAGCAAGGGTTAAAGGTCTTGCTCAGGGACCCAGTGGTGGTAGCACCTGAGATGGGATTCAAACCTGGGACCTCTTGAGCCATAGGTTCATAGGCAAGTACCCTACCACTAGACCACCACCACCCTACATAGTTGAAAATGTGTTTCCAGAGTTTTTCATGCTTATCAGTGAGGCTTGGGTGTCCATATCCCTACCTGTCCAGGGTGTGTCCCTGTCCTTCGCCCTGTGTGTGGACTCCAGCATTGACTGAGATACTGAGGAAACAGTATTCATTTTTTTATTTTGTGGCTGATTAATGAATAAGACTTGTTTTGGTTCTCTAGATAACCTTTCATGGTTCATGTTTGTAAAGATTTGTGAGCATAAATTGGTAATGTAAAGGTTTTAGGAATTAACTTGATAAAGATTGCTGACATTATGTTAAACGTCTTTAAACTTATAAAAGGATCGTTTCTTGTTTATAAAAATAGTTCTTCAGTGAACAAAAATGGTTCCTCTATGGTATCATTAAAAAACTTTAATTTTTAAGGGTATGGACACTCAAAGCTGATGCCTCTAAATCTGACAAGCCTGCCATTTTTTCTTCCTAAAGCAACTTACTGTGAATGATTAAAAAATGAGATGTAAGTGAAGGTGTCTACTTAGTAAAGGATTTTCCTACTTCAACACGCTGTTGGTCACCAAGCTATTCCTAGTAGCACATGCTTAATTGCCTAATTCAAGGTGTGACTATTAAAAATAAATGAATCATTTAAAATTTTTTAAATGAAGAAAAAAATGAATATTTTCCTACGCTCAAACCAGTAAGCATTTAGTCTGATTTTCTCTTTTCCCATAGTACCTTTGGTATTGGCATCCAAATTGATTTAATGCGTTTAATTTCATGTTGGTGTAATGGTACCTGGAAGGGGCAATAATTAACCACACGGGGGCGGCAAATCCTCATTTATTAACGTTGAATATCGACAAGATGAACGTGAAGGCACAATGTCACTGTTATGTATGGAATAAAAGCAACCACTGATTTATGGATATTATACGGTGTGAGCTTACACTGATATCAATAAACAAACCCTGCTCTGAAGCCCCTGTATAGATTTTAATGTATGAGTATGTTACATTTGGAGAGCACTAAAATGTGCAAGACCAGGACTGTGAAACACTGCCTGGAATCTTTAAACCTGTAAAAATCAGTAAACATCTATCTTTATATGTGTGTACAATGATCTTGGCCCTAGAGAAGAGAAGTCTGCTAGTCATGGGTTATGCAGCATTTTGATAAGAAATGTTCCATTGAAAGGAAAATGTAGTCCATGGCTCTGCTTGATCCTGGCAAAAGTGACCCAAAGGTATTTTATCTGACATCAGAGGCACACTGAAATGTCTCCTGAGAAATACAGTGACTTTACTACAGCGACAAGAATTGTGATCAAACTTGGGGCTCATCAGTTTATTGGCTACTTGATTGATCTGACAGGTGATGTCAAAAATGGTCATAGTCTCTATATTAGATGCCCAGTAAAGCATACATGTAACGGATCTCACTTAAAAACAAAAATGGAGGAGAAGATAAACTACTTCAAGTTTCTGTCAAAACAGTTCAAATAAGGGCCCAAGTAAGAATAAGTAATTAAAGTACATTAAGTCCAAATAGCTCCCAAGTGCTGTTAGCTGAAGAGAATCTCCCTCAAGAGTTCATTAAGGTCTGTCTGGCCAATGATGGGCCTGAAGAACAGTTCAGTAATGAAGCTCTGAGCCACTGTGTGTAGAGCTGAGGCCGTGTGGAGGATGTGCATGAATCGTCCAGGGTCATCTGGGTGAAGCATGTGGACGAGCTCATGCAATGCTAGTTGAGCCTCCTTCTGAAGCCCCTCGATCAGCTTGCAGCTGATTGAGCTACAGATGTCTGTAAGCAAGGAAAATGACTAAAATGAAAATGATTTCTGTTATTCAGAGTTCTGATAACAGTTACAGCTTTGTTAATCTGTGTTAACAGACTTCTTAAAGTCAGTGGAAGTGGGAAATCATTATTCAGAGACACTGTGGTGGCATATTTCTGAGTAAAACATAGAGTTTATGAGCAAGCTAAGCTTTTTTTCTATCATCAGTCAAACTGTTGTGAGATATAGTTGTATGGGTTGATTTTTTTTTTCTCTGGTGCACAATGATATTATCAAAAATCTGAACAAGTTAGAGATAAGGTTAAAATCATTACATGTTGATGAAATATTAAATGAAAACCACAAACTGTGATGCAGCACCAAACTTGAGTTCCTCAATAACAGCATTTGTTTTACATTAGTTGCCAGTTACATTAGTTACATTAGTTTACATTCATAGTGGATACTAAATAATTCTCCATAGTTCAAAATCCATATTAGAAAAATCCACAATAGAGAATGAATTTGCTATAGTTGTTGTATTAGTAGATACTAAATAATTCCTTATAAAGTCTGAATAATCCATGATAAATAATTCTTACTGAGGACTAAGTCTTTCACTTCATCACTGAATAATAAATCTAATTAAATGGGTAAATATTATGTAATTTTAAGCAGACTTGTCACATAACTTAATCTGAATTAAAATGATTAAAATTCTTTAAATTATTTTAATTTATTATTATTTAATCATTATGGCTTAATTTGATCGAGTAGTTCAGTTTTAAAGAGTTGACAACATTAAGTTTGAAAGATATTTTTAAAATCTACACAATATTAGATGCAGGCTTTTTGTAAATCATACAAGAGTGTTACCTGGATTGAACAGTATTGTACCCTTCAGATAAGCATATTCTTTTGGAGTGAGATCAAGACTCGAGAAATTGCTTAAGCATGACTTCAGATTATGGACAGCTGTTAGAGTTGGTCGGGAGTCGTCTCCTTCTCTGTTTTCTTGCTTTTGGTCGTTCAGCAGTATCTTCCGGAGGATGCTAGCCGTGGGCATGTCAGTCACCTCAAACACTATGCGCTCTTGTGTGAGGCCCAGGACAAACAGTGGAACCCAGCTCTTCTGAAGCAACAAGAGCTGATCTCTGATAGGCAGGTGCTGGAATGATGGAAGGCTTTTCATGAAGTAAATTGTTTTGAGCAGAACTGCGGATGTTGCCTGGCAGGTGACCTCTGGATTCTTTAAGCAGACCAGCTTCTGTTGTTGGCAGTGACAGTTGTGTGTGCTGGAGTAGCTCCATTGATCATCTCCTGAAACATAGCTGTTTTTACGGTTTAGTATGTTGAAAAGGATGGCGTGAGACCGTTCTGTGATTTCAGAACAGTAGCAATTTCTTTTAAGTCCCTCAGACGAATACATTGCTGTATTTCCAGGCAGGACAAGACGTCTTCTCGGACAAAACCTGGTCCAACGTCAGCTTTTGTAGGACTATGCCAAGTCTTATTTATACAGTCAGCCTCTATCCATGACGAATTTATAGCCTTGATCTTTCTGACCCCAGGGAGCAGTCACAGACGTGAGCAAAACAACATGACCCTGGACCACGGAGTGGGCTAACGTTTCCGCCACGTGGAGGCAATAAGGCTCATGCAACCCAAGTCTCAACAGTAGCTCATCATAGAGTGAATACTTGGAGTGGGGTAAATGACATTAATCATGTTTACCAGTCATTAACTCTACCTGTACCAGCCACCAAGGACTGAAAGAACTATTCTGAAGGTTTATGGGCTTTGGGCTTTGAGCCAGCATCATTCACACACAAATGGATAAGGGCTCTGAGAGCTTTATATGGTATATATCTATTGCAGCTTAGTGGGGTTAATGTTGTTCACATCAAACAAACATCCATTGGCAATAATTCAGCCCTTGATGCAATAAGACATGAAAAGAAACCGTTGAAAGATTATTATAATAAATAGACAAATTTTACCTGAGACAAGAGTTAAGATCTGATTTAAAAAGTAATTCTGCAAAATACTCAAAACGTTAAAAATATCAAAACATGAAATCTCAGAATTACTGTATGTGACGAATAAATATGCCATACACACACATATATATATATATATATATATATATATATATATATATATATTTTTTTTTTTTTTTTAATANTTTTGACAACTCAGTTCTTTGTAAAATCCAAACTTTTTTAACAAGAAAGAGAATTTAGCACTAGAAAAAGTTTTTTTTTTTACCTCTAAATCATTACCCAGTTTTTATCTAAATAAATATTGAGCACAGCCAACATTAACACTGCTTCTTTTTTTTCATTGCATTTTTATGCATATTCAAATTACCATGAACTCTCATAATATCAGCAACTTCTCCCTCTACAGCAGTTTACACCCTCTCGATCACCGACATGTTTGATTCATCTTCACTGCTGCTGCTGCCTCGTGTGAGTGTTAGAAGTAAAGGTGGATTTTAATTAATCTGAATTGTCAGTCAGAAAAAAACGTACAAAAAAAATATATATGTACAAAAAAAAAAAATATATATATATATATATATATATATATATATATATATATACAAAATAAAAATAGAACTTAAGGCAATTTAAGGCAAAGTGAAAAAAAGGATAAAGGGAAATTGAGCAATAGTTCGTTATAAATACTACAGTTTTGCTTGTTTGAGTGTGATACTTTCAGATGGATGTTTTATCTGAAGTGTTTAATAAAACTAAAGCTCAGTAAAAAGCTCAAGCTTTTTAAAGACATGAATCTTGGATAGGCATTGAAATCAGCAAATACTCTTGGCTTGAGTGTCATATTAGAAAACACAATTGTACCATCTCTATTAAAGTAGAAGTTATTCATGAATATTTATATAAATAAATTAATAAAGCAGTAGGTAAAAGGTTAATACTGATAATTAGAGGGTCTGTAGCATGCTCATCTGTAACCTTTTAATCTGGTTGATAAAGCTACTACAGATACATTATCTAACTGACACAGAAAAAACAAGTACTCTCGGTCAATGACTCAGAGAATTTACGATTACTAGATTTTTAAGTTTATTTTATTGTAGCATTTAAAGGTTCAATCAAGCATTGGATCTTGTCATTTTTTTCTGCTCAAAGACATCTGAGCAACAACTAATTTAATATCCAAGAAAAGTCACTCTTGGATACCTGATGAGCACATATTATTATTGTTGTTGTTGATAATAAGAATAATAGCAATTCTTCTTCTTCTTCTTATTGTTGTTGTTATTACTATTATTAGTAGTAGTATACATTTTGCATATAATTTACCAATTTGACCAAACCTGAATCAAACTTAAAGGCTTTTTTTCATTTTAATTTGCCATTGATTAAGTTAATATTTCAGGCAATTCTAGTCGTTTCTCTTAAGTTTATTTTTTTAGGAAAACTTGGACGTTAAGAACAGTGGTGACGTTTTTAAACTTCAACACATAATTGGCTACCTGGGTTGTCCGTCAACTATTCGCTCGTTTGATTGGTTGGGTTTGGGGCGGTTCGCGTGGTTAGGAAGTGGGAGCACGCTGGTGAAAGAACGTGACTCCTCGATTCTCCTCTCTTTTTGTTGTTTATCATTTTCACTACATATTCAGTAATTAAAAGTTTGGTAATATGGGTGATGATGAAGAAAAGTATGACGGGATGTTGCTTGTTATGGCGCAGCAGCATGAAGGAGGAGTGCAGGAGGTAAAATGTGGCGCTTACGTTAGCAGCATGAGCATAAGCAGCAAGTCAGCTCGCTAGCTAATGATGCATTTTCGGTGATGGATAAGATTTATTTGTAATAAAAAAGATCTGCAATCTTGGTTTAAAATAATTTCCGTCTGCACCAGTTTGTTTCGGGTAATCTGATGAACTAATTCGTCCTCTGCTCTTTATATAGTCCTTTAATATCTGCGAAGGGTAGTTGGCTAGCTTGATAATTATATTTATATGTTACCTTAGCAACTAGCTAATCTGCCGGTTAGGCTTCCTGATGCATCCCAGGCCAACCTGGTCTGACTTTAATAAATGAATATTATTCCATCAGCTCATAATGGTCATAACTCATAATAAATAATAATAAAATGTTAAATCCTATTTCTGTGAAAATCACTGAATCTGTATGTTACACTTTGCATGTCTTTATACATTGCATCGTTTTTAATATGTCCAGCTGGTGAACACATTCTTCAGCTTTCTTCGAAGAAAAACAGACTTTTTTACTGGAGGTGAATCTGGAGCTCCAGAGAGGGTGAGGAAATTATATTTCTGAGACCTTGCACACTTCTCTAAATTCATAGCACATTCACTAGATCTGTCCTGAAACGAACATGGAAAGTTATCCCTTAAAGACTATAATAGGTCATTATACATCTCTACTGTCTTTTCCTCATCAGTTGGTTAAAGAGGCATTTGCCCATCACAGTCAGCTGGCTCTCAAGGCCCAGAAGGACAAGCAAGCCAAACAAGAGAAGGAAAAGAAGGAGAAAGCAGAAAGAGATGCCAAGTTAAAAGCTGAAGAGGAGAGAAAGAAGGAGGTAGAGAATGAGCCCAGGATTAAGGAACTCACAGATGAGGAAGCAGAGAGACTGCAGACAGAGATAGACCAGGTAAAAATGATGTGTTCTGCTTTTCGTTGTATGTTTATAATACTTGTGTGTTTATAATGGTTTTGTTGCTAAACAGTCTAATGTCACCTAAATGGATACGTTTGGATACATTGAACTTTCAACAGTTTCATATTTGATTCAATTAATGTTTTTAGTTTTTATTATCCTGTTTGATTTCCCTCAATACTCTTTGTAGAAGAAAAACAAGGAGGGAAAGAAGAAGCAAGCTGCTGAAAGTAATAATACAGATGTGTCTGATAAAGGACCAAAAGGGGTGAGTGATATTTCTCGTTTTGCAAATTTGTTTGCGCATACTCATAGTATATACAGTAGCTTCAGAAAGTATTCAGCCCTCCTATACTTTCTTTCAATTTTGTGATGTTGCAGCCAGATGCAACAATTGTTTACATGATTTTCTCCTCATTAATCTACACTCACTATCTCCATCATAACAAAGAAAACCGAATTTGATATTTATGTAAATTTATTAGAAAGAAAAAAACTGATCACATTTACATGAGTAATAGAACCCTTTGCTCAGTACTTTACTCAGTACAAACCCACACCCTCCAATCCTGGGGCCTAGTCCTTAACCACTAGGCTGCTGCACACATGGATTGGGGGATTTTCTGCCATTCTTATTTGGGAATCCTTTCAAGGTGAGTCAGGTTGGATGGGAACTGTCAGTTGACAGCAATTTTCCGGTCTCTTCAGTGATGTTCAACTTAGAACTCTGGCTGGTGCCTGATTTTCACCAGACATAACATTTAATATTGATGTCAAACATTTCAGTCTTGTTTTCATCACTGCAGACAATCACCTTAAAGTCCTTCAGGCACTTTTTTGCAAATTCCAAGCAAGCTTTTATGCGTTTTACACTGAGGAGCCACTCAGCCATAAAGACCATATCTGTATAATTTTGTAGATAGGGTTGTCCTTCTGGAACTTCGTTCCATCTCTACATATGATCTTTGGAGCTCAGTCATTGGGTTCTTTGTCCACTCACTCACTAAGGACCTTCTCCCTCAGTTGCTCAGTTTAGCCAGATGATTGTTATTTGGAAGAGTCCTGATTGTGCCAAACTTCTATTTGAGAATTATTTAGGCACTGTTTTCTTCAGTGGTGCAGAAACTTTTTGTAGCCTTCCCTAGATATGTGCCTTGCAACTGTCTCAGAGCTCATTGCTGGGATTTAAACAATAATAGCATTAGGCTGCAACATAAAAAAACTGATTAAAAAAAAAACAAAAACAAACGGGGTCTGAAAACTTTCTGAAGCCACTGTATATTTATGTTCAATATGAGTACTTAAAAATACACAACACCACTTCAAATTCCAGTACATTTTCATCGTTATCAAAAGGAAATAAAAGGAAGAGGAAATGCGTTGTTCTGATGATGTATCTTTTAGTCTGACTCAGAAGGAGAAGAGGATGAGAAAGATAAAGAGAAGATGAAGCCAAATGCTGGAAATGGAGCAGATCTGCCCAACTACAGATGGACACAGACCTTGTCAGAAGTGGATGTAAGTGTGTCTTAGTACTTTAACAGATTCTGAAATTCTGTTATAAACATTTTGCCTGAATCTGACCCAATCGGACTCACAGACAAGCAGATCCTGCTCTTTTTAGACAGCTATTTTCAGCTCAGATGTTTTCCCATTGTATGTGTTTAAGGCCTATGACAGCTGTCAAATATGATAAAGGTACAGGGACATTTTTATGCATAACTATGTGTAGCTAAAGTAATTTTAACAAAGTTTGTGCACATTTTTAATTAGGGAAGCAGGAATGACTTTTCCTGCTACATTCATAGATGAGCCAACTTTACAGGGTTGCGCACTGAGCATGCAAAAATTTAAATATATCTTGCCCTCAAAAGTAGGAATTTAAACATTATGCTTTTTAAATGGGCTGGGGGGATCAAAAAACAACAAATTCATAATTTGCGTGCAGTTTGCAGGGCTGGTTACCATACAGGACAAAATACAAAAGCACTGAGGGAGCTCTTAACTTTTCCATATGAGAAAGTAGTGCATGTTTATGCTGACCTTACACACACTTTGGACTAAAATGTGGAAGTAATAATGTCAGTTTCATTGACTTAATTGCCTGAAATCCTCCATGTACATGAAATTATTTCTTCGTAAATGTGATGTGATCTGTTCATGATCTTTACGTTCCTTAGCTTCTAATGCCTTTTGATGTGACGTTCCGGCTGAAGGGGAAAGATGTGGTGGTGGATGTTCAGAGGCGTTCTCTGAGGGTGGGCTTGAAGGGCCACCCACCTGTGATTGATGCCGCTCTGTATAATGAGGTGAAGGTAGAGGAGAGTTCCTGGCTTATTGAGGATGGGAAGGTAGTGACTGTACACCTGGAAAAGGTACAAATGGCCTGCTAGTGTTATGGTTGCTTTTAACTTCTGTGTGTTTGTGGGTCAAACCAGAGCTCGAAATGAACCATTTTAACTTATCTTACACTGTAACTAGATTAATAAAATGGAGTGGTGGAACAAGTTGGTGACCACAGACCCTGAAATTAACACCAAGAAAATCTGCCCAGAGAACTCTAAGGTAGGCATCATGTACACAACTAATATCATAATCCTATTCATATACTTAATTTCCATACACACCCTGACGCATGAGTTGAAAGTGTGCCTCACTTCTTTCTCTAACACTGCTGACATTCTCTCAACCTAGCTCTCTGACCTGGATGGTGAGACACGCAGCATGGTGGAGAAGATGATGTATGACCAAAGGCAGAAGTCAATGGGCCTGCCCACCTCTGAAGAACAAAAAAAGCAGGACATCCTTAAGAAGTATGTGATATTAACTTTGCTTTTTCACTGAGACACTTTACAGATGTATAATATCAGGATTTTGAGCAGTCAGGATTTTGTTTGCAGCATGATGCCTGAAAAGGGCAACTTAATTTTGCTGAAGTTACATCACGAAAAATAAAAGGTATTTTAGTTGTTATCCATGTTAAACTTTTTGTTGAAATATATGTTCTTGCTGCTTTTTGCAGCTAGAACAAGGTGATAACATTCCGGACAGGCAGTCGGCTGGGATGTCTCAAGCTGAGTCTGCAGTAACCTCAGTTGTCTGTCCCCTTAGAAAGGGACAGGTAATAAGTCAGTTCATTCAGCCTCTGCAACAGGCTGGGCATGAAAGGAATTGCTATGCAGAATACTCAGCTTGTAATTGCTTTGTTCACTGGGAACCGTGTACTTTATGAAAAAACATAGCGTATTGGAACTTTACATTTGAAGGTTACATGATTTTGTTTGGGATCTTAAAACTAAGTTTTGTCTAGTATTAAACTATATATTCTTTGTTCAAAATGCTGTGTAGTTCAGAGTAGTTCTTCCACACTCCAGTGTATCTACAGATTTCTGTGGTTTGTTAGAGAGGGTTTTTTTTTCCTTGCATGTTGTGGTTTATGTATGTCAGTCCTTTTTGTCCAGTTCTTCATTCAGGTTTGCAATTGATGAAAAATTGGGTTTATAACTTAAAATGTTAAATTAAATTATTTTTCTGTTGCGACCAGTTTCATAGGATTTATTTCTGTCATTGAATTGGATTTACTTCTTCTGTGTGGGTGACAGTGGCTGCTGTACATTAGGTACAATCACTGGTTGCTGAAAGGGTGGAATATTTTCTCAAACTTTCTCAGGTTTTTATAGGCTCAGTCCTGGATACTGCCGCTTTAAAAAAGCATAGGAGTTTTTGACGAGCTAAATGAAAGTTCTAGGGAAGTTTCCTATTAACTCCTACTGTTGCCAGTCAAGGACAGGTTGCTCTTTTAAATAACAGCTATAAAGTAATTGTGTAAGGTCTGTGCCAGTCTGCGCTAGCTCCTGGATTTACTGGAGCTGGAACTGCTGACAGGAACCTTTATGAGAAATATATGCCTGGTATGTCAACAGTTGTCTTCAACATCATCCTTGGTCAGATATTACAGTTACCTCTTATAATTAAAATGAGTGTTAATTCTTTTTTAAAGCTGAATTCATTTTCTGATCTTGCCAACAAATCCATGACATTGCTGATAAAAGGGGGTGGGGGTGCATGGTTCTTTTCAAATATTGAAACACTTTGTTGTTTTTATCATCATTAGCAAGGCAAGAATATTCCTAATGTATATACACTGTACACTTTATCATTGTAACTGAACTGTTTGTAGGTTGATGTGGAATTGTACATTTAATACCATTTAAAACATTTAATATAATTTTTATTATTATTATTATTATAACAAAGATTAGTCCAGTAGAAATGCTGAGTTAGGTTTCAACAGCAGTAATACATTGTTTGGTGAATAGAGTGAAATCTCCCGTTTTAAGTAATGTAGGTGAAATGTGAAGGGAACCAGTCACTCATAACTGTGTGTCAGACTTTTGATAAGCTGTGTGTGTGTGTGTGTGTGAGAGAGAGAGAGAGAGAGACACACAGACAATGTAGTAAGGAGCAGTTGAAGGCAGACACTAGGACACAGTTTATCACTTCTTAGTTTGTTAACCCTGCAGTGTTCTTCAGGAGTAATGACTGTGTGAGGTTATTCTCGTTCACCACAGCCTTTTACAGTCATAACTGCCCCAAAATTTTACAGTAACTGATCAAAAAGGGTTTTTTTTTTTTTTGTTTGTTTTTTTTTGGGATGGGTATTCTAGCTGTTTGTGCTACTGAAAGTCTAATAAGTGACAATGACTTGTCTTATTTAAATAACACCAATCAAATAAAATGCTAGACTGAAAGTAAGAGGCAACTGGATGTTTAACAGTCAAATAGAAATTTTGCTAATGTGGGCTAATGTGTGAGTGTGCTTGTCTTCTGGCAGATTCATGGAGCAGCATCCTGAGATGGATTTCTCCAAAGCCAAGTTCAGCTGAAAACTGCAGAGGCTGCTTTCCTTTCACTGAATTTAAAATCTCCTGTTCCAGAAAAAAAAAAAAAAAATCCATTCATTTGCTCTCACCACCTAGAATATTACTTTTTTTTCTGTTCAGATTTGTCCACATTTTTGTAGCAGTAAGTGACTGCTTGCCCATTTGAATTCATGTTTCAAACATTACTGTGTTCTGGCTATTTAAATGTTTGCATTTTTTAATCAATAAATTCAAACACAACCATCCAATAAGCTACAAAAGTCTGATCAGTGTCTTCTTTTGAGTTAGCTTTAAAGTTTACATCATACCAGTTTCTAACATTCTCTGTGGGGAAGCTTACACATCTTCAACAGGAGACAACATAAACATTTGACATTTTTTTAATTTAGTGCACAGTTTCTTAAAATTCAAGTCATATTTTCTTAGGTTAATTTAGCAAATACTATTTAAATCTTAACTTTCTAAACTAATTTTACATTAATTTTCATTGTGTTACAGTGAATGTTCATATTGAGCCCTTGCAGACCCCATTATTTAAGCTACACTGTAGCTTAAATAATTTTCACTCATAAGTCACTTTGGATAAAAGCACTACTAAATGAGTAAATTGAAGTACTTTCTTTGTTAATATAAAATGAGTACTTTCTTTGTTAATACAATGTACTTATTTTTAGCCAAAAACTCAAAAGGAAATATGTAACATAACCTTTTTTTTTTACAAATTAAAACAATGTGGATGGGATAAATGGAAAGCTGTAACACTTTTATTTGTCCTGTCCCTTGCAGTTTATCACCTGAGATGTCGCAGTTTACAGGGCTCCAGCTGAGTTGAAGGCCAGGGAAAAGGCCTTGCTCTAGATCTCTGGGTCATTGCTCTTTTGTGTTGTTTTTGGATGAGAACAGGACCCAAAGGCTGCTAACCTTTTTTTAATGGCCATTGAATGACTCGTATAGTGAAGAAACCCTCAGATTTGGTTGCTGGTTTTGTGCTTAAGAAATGGTATTTGAACATGTGCAGGGCCTGCATGAGTGGAAAGACTTAAATATAATTATGTTTATGATAAAAGTCATAATCCAGAGTATATGGCAAAGGCACAGTATTACCCCATGTGAGTTTGTGCGACAGGCAGTCAGTGCAGAATAGAAGCTGTCTTGTGGTTGTGTTGTAAGTGAATTTTCATTCATTAATTTTTTTTATTCAGCATGATTTCTTACTAGTGCAATGGCATCAAACTGGCATTGAAGTGTAATTCACCTAGATATCCAGTTCCCTGTGTGTCCACAAGAGAGAGCTGTTAGAGTGTGCTGTGTCTGTAAGCCTGGTGAGCTCAGAGCTGCCCTGATTTCCTTCACCAAGCCTCTGAACGTCAATCTGCAAAGCATGAGGTTTTTGGTTTTTTTTTTTTTTTTGTCTCATGTATTAAGAGTTCTCATAAAATTGAAAGAATGAGCCACAAGTGAAATGGTTTACATTTTAATACATTATCAATTTACTTCCTTTTGCAAATGAGCTTCAGAAATATGATTTTTAAGCGATAATCCCTTACTGGATAAACAGCAGATGATTAATTTCTATTGACTGTCTCTGTTTTTTGCTCTTTATTCAGGGCTGTAGAAGTTATTGGACACTAAGACTAAATGAGACACTTTACATCATTGCTAAAACTTATGGACAGACCAGGCAGTTTGTTTACACCTATTTTCAACATTGTACAACTGTCTACAGCTTGGTGAGCCTTGTCAGGACAGTGAGAGTGTCTGTTTTCAGCTTACTGGTGGCTGTTACAGACATTAGCTTGTGCCAGTTAGTGTGTTTTTCTTGTATGTGAAATGGCACATATGTTTCCTAAAGTATAATTACTACATCTGTACATCTGTAGCTGTTTCACAGCTCCTCTGATAACATACAGCATATGTACAGCTTAAACAGACTACTTAGTCAGGGAAAGGAAATACATTTAATGGAGATGGCCCTTATTGCTGTGTCATTGCCACAGACTTTAAATTTATGCACAGAAAGCAGATTCATATAAGGGACAGAGCAGTGTAGGGCAACTCAGATTTCTTCCACTGGTGTAGTATTTTTATTAACATGTTAATATATAGCTTTTATTTAATAACTTTTGTAGCGATGAATTCATTCTTGACCCAGTAAAGACCCAGTTTGTTTAGTGATATTTAGAAAGAAATTATTTTAGTATGGTTTTTCAGGGGAAATTACAATAGCTGCAAAACCACATACCAGTATAGTGTATATACACTGATTAGCTGTAACATTAAATCTGCATAATCCTGCACCTGCATAATACTGTCTAGGTTCCTCCTGTGTCAACCAAACAGCTTTGACCCATTAAGGCATGGACTCCACAAGACCTCTGAAGGTATGCTGTGCTATTTGGCACCCAGATGTTAGCAGCAGATCCTTTAAGTCCTGTAAGTTGTGCACCAAGCCTCCATGTATTGGATTGTTTCTTATTTTTAGCACATCTCACAGATGATCAATTGAATTTAGATCTTGTGATTTTTGAGGCCAAATTAATGCCTTAAACTCTGTCATGTTCCTCAAACCATTCCACATTATCCTGCTTACAGAAGCCACAGCCAAATACTCAAACAGCTTCTTCCCAAAGTGCACCGTGGTGCTGTATCTTCCCCAGGCAACAACCCAGTCGCTGGTTTGCTGGTTTGGTAGGTATTAACTGCTGCATACCTGTAACACTGCACAAACCATTTTGGAGACTGGCTCAGAATATTGACCAATCATGAGCAATCATGAGACTGTTAGAAACAATTCTGGATTGTGAGGTCATATAAAATAAATAAATACAAATTATGGGGAGTTACACAAAATTAACTTTTGTATTTGCTGTTATTCCTGACCATTTTCTAGCTGTTAATTGTCCCATTTAAAATACACTGAATGATTGAAAATGTGTGGATATCTTCGCCACTCTTGGTGGCCTAATGGTTAGGGCCTAGGCCCCATATTTAGAGGGTTGTGGGTTCGAGTATCAGACCAGTATCTTAATTTGAGGTACCCATGAGCAATGTACAATCCCCATCACTGCTTCCAATGCACGGGAAACATGGCAGCGCTCTGCTGCACTTTTGATGCATAGGTTAAATGCAGAAGAAGCATTTTGTTGTGCTTCACTGTCACATTCACAGTGACAAAAAATCACTTTTACTTCTCACAAACTGCTTGTGCAGATGTTGTTTCCAATGACAGTTTGTTATAAGAGAGGACTGGTGTTGCACACCTATTTGAACTCAAAAGCCCTGCACTAGGAGTTTGCTTGGTTGATTGTGTTTGTGCTATCATTGCTGCAAAATTTCATTAATTGGCTTGTGGAACGGTAGCATCTAGTAACATGTACATATTCACAGTTACAGAGACTTACACTACAATCCAATAAAATGTCAGTATTTGTTTATGAAGTTTGCATGTCCATGTGTTTGTTTTGATGTGGCTGATACACCTTAAATTACAACAAATGACTACAAAATATTGGCCATATAGTAACCACTTTTAAATATTTTTGTCTGTAATTATTTATAAGCTCATTCTAATTTTTTTTTTTATTTTAACAAAATTAAGACCACAAGTTTACAACAAACTCTTTAATTGGTTGGAACATGGTGGGTGTGGCCTGCTCAAGGCTGGCTGTTTCTAGTCTGAGCTGGAAAGGTGGGGAAGGGGGCGGTGAAAGTTCAGGCCAGCTTGCTAGAGTCTCCTCAGCTGAGAGCAATGTCTCACCCAGGTACGAGAATTTCTTCATTAACGAAGGCATACAGACATCAGAGGGTGAGGTGGGTGAGGTGGGTGTGGGTGGGGGGGAGCTGGACGGTGGGCAAACACAGTCCGCTTCGATGACGGGCCGGACCAGACTTGACGACTTGTTTTTGGCAACGGCGTTCCATAAATCACCCACAAGGCCTTGCTCTCTGACTCACTGTTATGAGCCAAGTGTTTATCCAGAGATGAGTCCTCATCAATGGCCAGACTGCAAAGATTCAGGGAACAGTTACAGGAATATCAGGTATAAGAACACTGAGGTGCCCTAGTGTTCAGTCTGGTTGGATATGACGGTGAGAACAAAGTATAAAATTGAATGCCATGGTTGATAATGGTTACATAATAAAAAAAAAACCACAAAAGAACATACCCCAAATTATCAGTAACTAAGGATGAAATCACATATACTTGAGAACAATTCTGTTTAACATTACCCTAGTATTTAATGATAATTAATTTATTAGTGTCCTTCTCAGTTCCATTTGTGGCATTTATGTTCTTGAGAGTTCATTTGATTCTGTTATGTTGGTTTGTTCTGAATTGATTTACTGTGACTCACACCAATAGAGTTTTTTACTCCAAAGTAATCCAGAGAACAACAAAGTTTAACACTCTATATTTCCTGTATAGATTAATTTTCACTTGTTTTTTTAAATAAGAAGCCAAGTTCAATCTCACTCTCTTTCCTGGTGATGATGGATGTTCCACAGCGATTGTTTAAGTTATTCAGTACTTAAATGCCTTTTTGAGAGGTTATTCTATACACCGTTTAATAGATTTATCAGAAAGACGCACTATGAATGCATTAACTACTGAGGCTGATAAGAAATTAATCAAATGCATTCTCTCTGTGAAGGATCCAGTACCTCTTTCTTCACCCAGGTGTCAAACACACTCTGTAAAGTGTATTTAGAACACACACTCTTCTAAGGGAGGAGAAGAAGAACAGGCCAATAGAACAAATCTTTAACAAGGATCAACAAAGAAGCCAGGCTTGTGTGTTTGTGTGTTTAAAGTTGGATTGGTTGGAATGGGTGGATTAATGCTGAAGTATCAATACTAGCGTTTCTCTTTGGCAAGCAGTGTTTAGTTTAGCAAATATAAATACTTATAACGAAAACGAGTTTTCGTTCAGGTGTAAAGTGAGTATATTTTTTGCATTAATCTAATTGAGTATTTGAGGTGGAAGCAATTGGAAAATGTATGGGATGAAAACTACGTTTTCTGATACTCTGTCTATAATACACACACAGGCACGGAAGCCACATTAGACGGAGTGAAGAGCCTGACTATAGTATGTCAGACTGTAATATTGAGTTTACCAGAGTCACAATACTGCACTCTATAAATTCATGGTTTGCACAATGTGTGTCCAAAATAGATCTAATTTCTTTCTCTCTGTTTGAGATGGACGGCTGTCCACCACCTGTACGGTGGACAATTTAAGCATTTCTGGAAAACAAAGTCCTTCAATCACTGTGAGGGTTTCCTGAACTCTGTAAAAGCTGCTTCACCAAGTTGACGAAGCTACTATCAATATATTTCTCTCCCCACCTGAACTTCAAATCAGCTACATCAGACTGGATCATCTGCATGAGCTGCTGCCATTAAGATTAACAAAAGCTTCACCCACTCGGGTAGAGCTACCACTATTAGCTCACTGAACTTCCAATTATAGACACTAATGGACTCTTTTATTGTAACATCATTCATGCTTAGCTTAAGTCATTGCTAAATTGATTATTTACAAAATGCACTTTTTCTCTTTCTTTTCCTTCTTTATTTCCAGTGTCGACCAGAGGAGGATGGGTTCCCCTTTTGAGTCCTGGTTCCAAGGTTTCTTCCTCCTATTTTGGGGAGTTTTTCCTTGCCTCTGTCGCCCTTGTCTTATCCAGTTGGGGCTCAGACCCATATTCTGTAAAGTTGCTTTGTGACACACAGTTGTAAAAAACGCTATATAAATAAAACTGACTTGATTTGATTAGTTATGTTTTTCTACCTATGAGATCAGTTGTATCGCTTGCTCTAACAATACTAAATAAATAGCAAGTGCTGGAAGTTAACATATATATGTTTTACCCAGATATGTAGCTTGTCTATAAATTTTAGATCTTCCTTTACAGTTTTTAAAAATTAAAATGTGTTAGTCGCAAGAAGAGTTTGTAAAAATATACTTATTGAAGTTAAATATAGTATATTTCCTGTTCCTAGTTTTAAATTTTTAGGCAGAGACTTGAGTGTGCACAGTTGTGAAGAACCTAAAAGAATATCTACAGATCTGCAGGCATCTGTCAGCTTACAGTGCATCCAGAAAGTATTCACAGCCACTACCATGCTACACTGTCGGGATGGTATTGGTCAGGTGATAAGTGGTGCCTTGTTTCCTCCAGACATGACGATTGAATTTGTGGCCAAAGACTTCAATCTTTGTTTCATCAGACCAGAGAATTTTGTTTCTCATGGTCTGAGAGTCCTTCAGTTGCCTTTTGACAAACTCCAGATGGGCTGTCTTGTGGCTTTTATTTAGGAGTGGATTCTGTCTGGCCACTGTACCACACAGGCCTGATTGGACGAGTGCTGCAGAAATGGTTGTCCTTCTGGAAAGTTCTTTCTCCACAGAGCGATGCTGGAGCTCTGTCAGAGTGATCATCAGGTTCTCGGTCACCTCCCTGACTAAGGCCCTTCTACCCCAATTGCTCAGATTGGCCGGTCAGAAAGCTGTAGGAAGACTTTTGGCTGGTTCCAAAATTCTGCTATTTATGGATGAAGGAGGCCACTGTGCTCATTGGGACCATCAATGCGGCAGCAATTTATCCGTAGTTTTCCTCAGATCGATACGATCCTGTTTCTGGGGTCTGCAAGAAATTCCTTGGATTTCATGGCTTGGTTTGTGCTCTGACATGCACTGTTAACTATGGGACCTTATATAGAAAGGTGTGTTCCTTTCCAAATCAAGTCCAATCAACTGAATTTATCACAAGGGGATTCAATCAAGAAACAGGAAGCACCTGAGCACACTTTTGAATGTCATGGCATAACATGGCTGTGAATACTTGTGTACATATTCACTTTATCATTATAGGATATTGTGTGTAGAATTTTAAGGTAAAAAATGGGATCAATGCGAGAGCGGCAGGACAAAAACTATTGCTGGGCAAGAGCAACATAGTCTTGTTTAACATTTCCAAAAACACTTTGCTTACTCACAAAACCAAACTGGGATAACATTCAAAGGACTGATGAGTCAAAAGTGAATATTTTTAGAGGATTGAGTCCTGTTAGATATGACATGAAGCTATACAGCTTTCCAGAATAAGAACATTATGCCAACAGAAAAACATGATGGTGACAGTGTGATGATGTGGGGATGCTTTGCTGCTTTGGGACCTGAGGAGCTTGCCATACCTGATGGAAAGCTTAATTCAGCTCTTTACTAGAAAGTTCTAAAGAAAAATTTATTTAAGCATATGAGCAAGTGGATCTCTGAATCTCTGAAAACAATTAAGGTTTTAAAAAATGGCTTTGAAGTGACCTTATCAAAGCTAGAAAATAAGTTATAGTCAGTATATTTACATATGACATTTTGTCTGAAACATTTTAATTCCATAATGGTCCATAAATGTCATGACCCATGGGAACCAAGAAAATAGATATCCATATCTGTTCTGTTCAATACACCTGAGATGCAGCTGCTTGACCTGCCGTGTTAAAATTATGTATATGAATGAATTAATTAAGCTTGGTTTTAATATTGCTACCCTTGATAAATCTGGTGTTTTAAAATGATAATTAAACCGGTTAATAATAAAATGAGTAATAAAATACAAAAAAAGTAAAAAACTAAAAAAGTAGTTTTTTTTTTTTACATTAGAAGTTTTCCAACAGTACTGCATTCAGCTTGAGGAAGGACAAAGGTATTTACAGACTGACTTTCATGGGGCACTCTTTGCTCAACATGTGCACACACACACACAGACACAGGTTAGTCTTGCCAGCTGGCTGTCATATTGCTCCTTCAGCTCTGTTTGCCTCTGGCCCTGTAACCCAGAGGGCTTCATTTACACCATGGTGTGGACCCCTCAATCACAGCTCAATCTGTGGTTCTGTCACACACACACACACACACACACACACACACACACACACAGAGTGGAGTTTTACTTTAATTCTAATTCTAAATTGGTGTTTCCCAAAACTGCCCAGCTATATATTTTCTTGTTCTAATCAGCAAGAAACCCATCCCTTACTGAGCAATGGGTGTATTAGAGCAGGAAAACTCCACTGGAACAGGGCAGCTCATACTGCCCAGCTGGTGATACACATAGAATTATAAACATAGGATGAACGATAAACATCCATCTCATGTACACCACTAATATATGGTGGTGCATGAATGTTTGTGTGCGCTATGTAACTTCTATATTTTAACAATAATTTGACCCAGAATATTACATTTACGGCAATTAGCAGATGCTCTTATTCAGAGTAACTTCCATGTTCTAATTACAGTCCCCCTGGAGCAATTCAGGGTTAAGGGTCTTGCTCAGGGACCCAGTGGTGGTAGTGCTATTTGGGATTTGAACCTGGGATCTCTTGATCCAGAGGTCCATAGAAGTACCCTACCACTAGACCACCGCCACCCTGGTGTAAAAATCTGAACATCATCAGATTTTTACACAACTCCTTAAAATACTTAAAGATAATCTAATTAATCAAATGAGAAAAAAAATATTAAGCATGGCAATTTAAAAAAATAACTAAGATTAAGACTAAGATTAAGATTAAAAGTAAAAGTAGGTTAACCTTTTAATATCTGATGTGACCCCATTATGCAACAGTAAATGTAGCTAGGCATTTCACATGTCCATTGATTAGTCCTGCACATCAGCCTGGATTTTAGTCCATTTCTCCATAAAGGACAGCTTCCACTCTGGGATGTTGGTGGAGTTGGTTTTTTTTTCATGTAAATTGTTCATATGAGATTATTTCATTTTTAGTATACAATCTGTCTGATAGAAGAGAAGTAAAGTTCAGAGTGTTTAGAGATGGTTTTCCAGCCGAATAAACACCAACAACTCTTTTTTTGAGGTCTTGTGAAATCTTTCTTTGCACCAAGATGCACTTTGATAAACATGTCATGAAGATCAGATTTTGATAGATCCCTGTTCTTTAAGTAACCTGGATGCCCACTCACACCTGATATTCATCCCATTGACTGAAAACACCTCACTCTAGGATCACCTTTTAAAAAATTACAGAATTTCATACACTATTGTAACACCCGCTGACATGATTACACTACCCTGTTTCCTTTGTAACACCTATTTCTATAGTACTTGAAAACTGGGCCTCTCAGACACAACTATGGAGCAGGAAATGATGGGAAAACGTCAGTTTTGATGAGAGCACTTACATCAGTGAACATTTCAAAGAGGAGCAAGGCTTAAGAAGACTAATTTTGTTATTGTTTTATATGCACCATACTACAGCTTTCTATTACTGCTTTCATTTTAGAAAATGTAGTTAAATATAGAAGTGTAGCTTGTGTGTAATGTTTGAGAAAGACCAGAGTGTGCTCATTAGATTCCAAAGGTGCAGAAGGTGAATCACTGCTTGGAACGACTGCAGATTTTAATTCTCTCTATGGTGTAATTTGGGGTTCAATGTTCCACAATTTTTTCTTCACTTTCTTTTCTGAATAACAGCATCTGACGTGTGTAGATGTAGTGTCACAGTGAGCTGCAGATTCTAACAAAACATTGTCAGCGGCAGAGAAAAGCCCTCCCAGATCTCTCTGCTGCTCACCATTCCACTATTACACAATTACAGCAGATTTTACTTAGCAGAGCTTTGCTAAATCATGGAGCTCAATCTGATTGGTTGCTGTTTCAGCATATATTAAATTACTTCCTCATGTATAGCAAAAGCATAAAGTGGCATAACAGGACTTTTTCCACAATATTTCCAGTCTCAGAGGTCTCAGCACTACCTGACCATAAGAAAGCTCTCTATCACCCACCACATATTTCCAGTTTATTCCAGCCTGCAGAATTTGACAGATTTGCTTTGCCCCCCAGACATTGTGACTTTGGCCAACATTAGCAATGCAAAATCAGCTTAGATTGAGTACTGATGGTTAGATGTGGTTAGATGCAAAAATAGAGGACTTTCTCCAAAAGTGAAGTGAAAGTGACTATCCTTGTCATTGTGAAATGCAACACAGTGCAACACAATGAAACTCAGCCTCTGCTTTTCACCCATACACACATGCAGCAGGGGGCAGCTATTGAAAGCGCCCAGGGAGCAGTGACAGGGATGGTACCTTGCTTAAGGGTACCTCTGGGCAACCTACTGATGAGTGAATCGAACCCACAATCTCCAGATCTGGGGCAACTCCCTCACCACTAGGCCACTGCTGCCCCCTTGCACTAAATATAATTACAATTATAGCTTATGTGATACTTCTATTTCTGTGATGGTTCTAAGTGGCAGTTGAGGTTAGTGGTGGTGGAAGAAAATATATAATATATATATATATATATATATATATATATATATATATATATATATATATATATATATATATATATATATATATAAAAAAAAATAT